>LPNX011223523.1:351769-406883 GCA_001517045.1 Pseudotsuga menziesii | reverse complement strand
AGAGGGCTTCCCTCATCATAGATGGAGGGGAAGAGGAGATGACATCACGGGTGTGGATGTGGAGCAAACACTCCAGAGCATTCATACCAAGTTCATGAGATTGACACATAGAGTTCCCATGGCGCAAGTCGAGGACTTGCCTGAGGCCATGCAGCGGAAAGTGGTGGGTGTACCACGCGCATGGATGCGTTTATTCCGACGGCTAGCTAGAGCTGCATTGACCTTCCATGATCACAAACCTCCTCCTCCTCCACAGGATTAGACACCTGGGAGTGTATACATTTTGTATAACCGTGTATTATATGATGGTGGCTTAAAAGCCCCAATTTTGTATCATGACACTATGTATTATCACATTTTTGATGTATATATATAAAGTTTTATGGTGATCAATTTATTTCTTTACATGTGTAAAAAGTTTGTGATTAATTTATTGTGAATGAAACAAATGCCAATCTAACACGTAGTTAGCATATGAGTCAGCAACTTGATTATTATTTCTTGGAATGTGTATATATGTTATGTTGTCAAATTGCCGTTCTAACAATCTCACACGTAAGAACCTTCTTAATAACATCGGATCTCTAACATGATACAAACCATTGAGCTGTGACACTACTAACTCTGAATCAAGATGTACCTCAAGAGATAGAACGCCATGTAAAATGGCATCCCGTAGAAGCTCAATAATAGCACTGTATTCAGCAACATTGTTGGAAGATGGTCGTAGACATACACCTCCTGAAGACAGTACTTGAACCATAGGAGTATAAATCACCCAAGCAGCAAAGGCTGAGTGTTGAGTGTGATANGTTGAGTGTGACAGCTTGCACCATCCGTGAATCCTATGTAGGTGGAAGATTCCATTGACATCTGCCAAAAGAAATTGAAACTAATCACAAACCCAATCATGATAAGAAAAAGACCTAACTACGCAAAGATGTACAATAATATACAACAAGCAGCCTTGGCTAAAGATCATGCATAGTATTTTTTGAGATAGAGCCTATTTCTATGCTCCGCCAAGGCTATTCCTTCGTAATCCACTAACTCATATGCACCCTTCTCTAACAGCCTTGGCTAAAGATCATGCATAGTATTTTTTGAGATAGAGCCTATTTCTATGCTCCGCCAAGGCTATTCCTTCGTAATCCACTAACTCATATGCACCCTTCTCTAACACACACTTGACCACGTAAGGACCATGCCACATAGGATTAAACTTCCCTGCCCCTAAGGGTTCTTTCGGTTGATCCCACAAAAGGACCAAGTAACCTTCACTAAACGCCCTTGGGCAGACAAACTTATCGTACTAGACCTTAACGCGGTGTTTATTGACTTCTAGAGCCACCAAGGCATCCCAACAATGCTAATCAAGTTGCTCAAGGTGAACCAAATGCTCCTCCAATGGGGAAGTGTCTGGTAAGTGTNTTGACTTCTAGAGCCACCAAGGCATCCCAACAATGCTAATCAAGTTGCTCAAGGTGAACCAAATGCTCCTCCAATGGGGAAGTGTCTGGTAAGAGTTCTATAGCTAGCTTCAACGAAGAAATTTCACATTCAACTGACAATATCGAATCCACTCCATGTATAAGCTGATATGGAGAAAAACCAGTGGCAGTCTTAACCGCGGTTCGATATGCCCACAAATCCAGATATAACATAATGTGCCAATTATTCTTTCTTTGTGTGATGGTTCATTGGAGAATGGATTTGAGTGATTTATTCACTGCCTCTACCTGTCCATTCACCTGGGGGTAATAAGAATATGAATGCTCTTGCTTATACCCTAACTTGGATGCCAACTCTTCCATCACACAGTTCTGAAAGTGTGAGCCATGGTCAGTGACAAGCTTTTTCGAAATCCCAAACCGAGTAATAATTTGGTTGAACACAAATTGAGCGGCTGTCTCACCATTGNTCCATCACACAGTTCTGAAAGTGTGAGCCATGGTCAGTGACAAGCTTTTTCGAAATCCCAAACCGAGTAATAATTTGGTTGAACACAAATTGAGCGGCTGTCTCACCGTTGTATTTTACTGTAGGCATAGCCTTAGCCCATTTCATGAAATAATCCACAGCCACTATAATGTGATGGTGCCCCCTAGCCGAAGCTGGGTTGCAGTCCATAAAATCGAGCCCCCACTTAGTGAAGGGACTGGCGGTGATAATGGGGTGTAACGAGGCAGGTTTTGAGTTCATATTACATGTGAACACCTGGCAAGGGTGGCACCTCTTGACCGCATCAACACAATCCTTAAAGATCGACGACCAGAAATAACCTGCTCTTAAAATATTTTGAGCTGTAGAAAGCCCAGATAAATGACCACCACACGCCCCTCCATGGCAATCATTCATCACTACTTCAGCCTCTTCATGAGTTAAACAATGTCGTAAAATGGAATCTACCCCACGGTGGTACAAAGTATTGTCCACTATGAGTTAGTTCTTAGAGACGTGATGTAATCGTCGACGTTCATCTCGCGAGAGGTGAGTAGGGGTCTTCAGTGTTTGTAAATATATTATGATATCCCCATACCATGGGTCTAACATTGAGATTAATAATATGTGTTCATCGACAAATGTATCTTCACAAACCAACTCCTCGGCCTCGCTCGGGAAATCCGATATAAGCTCTGCAAAAATTAAAGACTTCTTCAATTTTGCCGAAACAAACTCGAGATCGAATTCTTGTAGAATGACAATCCATTTATTATATTTTCCCCCAATCATCCTTCGAGTGAGGATGAATTGAAATGGATTGACATGGGCCACAACCAAGGTCTAGCAAAGGAGAATATAATGTCTCAACCATTGAACCGCATGTACGGTAGCTAAAGCAAGCTTCTCGACATGGGAATAATGAATCTCNCTAGCAAAGGAGAATATAATGTCTCAACCATTGAACCGCATGTACGGTAGCTAAAGCAAGCTTCTCGACATGGGAATAACGAATCTCTACATCAATAAGATTTCAGCTCAGATAATATATGACATGCTCTTGGAGCTCCTTATCCTCTTGAACCAAAACCATACCAATTGTCTCTAAGGACGCGGCCACATATAATAGAAAGTCACGGCTATAATCCAGAGGACTAATCACCGGGGCCGATGCTAGGGCTCGCTTGAGTGCATTTAAGGACTCCTGGTCTCACTCATCCCAATAAAAGGGGGTGTCCTTCTTTAAGAGACACATGAAGCCTCTAGTCAAATTGGCAAAGTTGACAACAAATCTTCATAAGAAGTTTTCCATGCCGTGCAAACACTAAAGATGACGAATATTCTTCGGGGGAGACAACTGAAGTATTGCCTCACCCTTCAAAGGGTTGACTCTTATACCCTCTTTAGAAATGATGAACCCTAACAAACGCCCTGATTTCACACAAAAGATGCACTTTCAAATAGTGTCAACATATTTCGAATACCAATCTAAAGTGATAAGGATGACGCATTCTCATGTGACAATGAGCAGCGAGGTCATCCAAAACTACCTCAATAATTGACTTGAGATCGTGGAAAATCAAGGTCATTGCCCGCTGAAATGTAGCTCCGATGTTTTTAAGGCCGAAAGGCATTTTTTGATATGCAAACGTTCCCCAAGGACAAATAAATGCAGTCTTATGTTGTTCCTCAGGTTTAATCTGTATTTGATTATACCCGAAAAAGTCGTCCATAAAGAAGAACACCTCGCTACCTGCACACTCATCCAAAATATGATGTATAAATGGTGTGGGGAAGTTGTCCTTAGGACAAGCACGATTCAAATCGCGGAAATCAGTGCATATGTGGTCGCTCCCTGCTTCTTATCTACTGGAACAGGGTTTGAAACCCACTCTGTCAAGGGAATGGGATAGATGAAACCGGCTTTCAACAGCTTCTCTATCTCTGCCTTAATGGTGGGTGCTTTCTTAGGATTCACCGCACGTAAATGTTGTCGAACAGGCTTAGCATTGGGGTAAGTTTTAATCTCATGCTCGACAATATGAGGGTCAATACCTGGCATCTCGTCGTAAGACCAAGAAAAAATATCACGAAATTCCTTGCACAGCGCGGTATATTCCAGAATCTCAGCATGGGAACATTCCGCCCCAATATAGACATTCTCTATTGTNTCTCGTCGTAAGACCAAGAAAAAATATCACGAAATTCCTTGCACAGCGCGGTATATTCCAGAATCTCAGCATGGGAACATTCCGCCCCAATATAGACATTCTCTGTTGTGCCAGGATTATGAGAGATGTTGATAGGAATCGTTGAATATATGTTCGCCATGTTTCCATCAGCCATTACACTAGGAGAGCTTAATGGAACCACAAGACTACCAACTCTCTGACTAAGAACTGCCCTAAAATCCTCACGCTCCAAACGGTCAAGCTCTAGAAGAAAGTACAATCTANCCCTAAAATCCTCACGCTCCAAACGGTCAAGCTCTAGAAGAAAGTACGATCTATGATGAAGTTCCTCCCATGGTGGCTCAACTCCTAACAGAGCCTCAATAATTGCTTCATCCAAAGGGAAAACCGTATCAAGGTAGTCGTGTGCGTGAGAATACTGTACTACCCATGCCGACAACACATAAGGGTCCTCCTCCTCCGTCCGTGAAGAGGAAGGAGCAGGCTCTGTAACACTCTTGAGATTAGCTTGATAAGATATCATAGCTGCAGGCAATGGCACGTTCGTCTCGACGGGCTCACTCAAAGTACTCTTTGTAGGAAGAATCCAAGGATCTTCCATATGACTCATGCGAAAAGACACCGATGTTGTAGATGTTGAAGCCTCATCGGAACTAGATCCTATCATGAGGATCGGTGCAGGACAACTAAAGCTTCCCATGAGGGATGGATACATGCCTACACCCAGACTCCCAGTTGCCGGCTGAGAGTGCTCAACGATCGGGATCGAGGCTCCCGAGGATNGTGCAGGACAACTAAAGCTTCCCATGAGGGATGGATACATGCCTACACCCAGACTCCCAGTTGCCGGCTGAGAGTGCTCAACGATCGGGATCGAGGCTCTCGAGGATGTGTAACAGACGGATTCTTGAATGTCGTTTGATCAATTGTTATGATCTTCCCATTATGTGGAAAGCATACAACGCGGAACAAGGAAGAAGCAACGGCTTGCATACTATACATCCAGTTCCTACCGAGCAAGAGATTGTAGTCAAGGGGCGCATCAACCACCTCGACCTCTATCGCAATGGTCTTCCCCCCCAAATGGAATTTAAGGGAAGGAAGAATGCCGTGCAGCCTAAAAGATCTCCCATCGAACGTAGTTAACATAGTCACTGATTTAGACAGCTCAGGAGAACCCAGACCCTTCCAACAGGACAAAGACATCACAGAAGCAGCAACACCCTCGTCAATCACAGTGCGCTTAACGGTCATATTAATACATTCTACGTGAACCAAAATAGACACATAGTAGGGCAAGTGAGGCTGAAGTCCTGCGGTTTCAAATTTGATCACAGAGGAAGAATCATCATCGTTCACACCAAGGGTAGAAAACAACGCCTTCCTTTGCAAAGGACAACTCTGAAGCACTTCCAATGCAGACATCGCATAAGTAGTGTGGCCCAAATCCTCGACAACTGAATAATTCTGGGCGGCTCGGGCATTTGGATTATGCCCTAAACGCTTAAGGACTCCCTTAGGAATGCGAGGTGCAGCCTCAGGTTTATCTGCAGGTTTCTCAATGCGCAAAGGGGACCCTGGTGGATCAGGCTCTTTTCCTGGGCTGGGTTGTGACAAACCATAATATTTCTCACGGGTCACAAATTTTGTAGAACA
This sequence comes from Pseudotsuga menziesii, assembly GCA_001517045.1. Lineage (NCBI taxonomy): Eukaryota > Viridiplantae > Streptophyta > Pinopsida > Pinales > Pinaceae > Pseudotsuga > Pseudotsuga menziesii. Next base: position 401,094 of record LPNX011223523.1, on the reverse strand, counting down.
GACCATGTTAATGCACCCATGACCACTACCCTCCGGTGGATCATCATCACCAGACTGGTCATGGGACTTGGAGTTCATATTTTGATTATGCGGTAAAGGGTTAGTTAGCACAACTAGGCCCTGTGCCAAGAATCTTGAAGCTTCCTCAATACGAGGGCACAAGTAAGTGAGGTGATCGTCCCTACATAACTTGCAAGGGAACTTAACCTTACGTTTAGCTTGCTTGTCCCCCCCAGCATTTCGACTGTTCTTGTCATTATTGTTAGCATTCTCATTCTTATTCCCACCCTTTTGATTATTTTTACCCTTTTTTCTATTCCGTCTGGGTTGCTGGTTACCCTTCGGGTCCGACGATTGCACAGAAAGTACACTCATTGTTTGGGCAGGTTGAGATGAAGCCATAGCTTGTCCCGAAGCAGATTGGTTGATTGACAATTGACTAACTTGTTTTGCAACTGAATCCGCAGGTTTCGCACTTGCACAGCCCACAATGCCATCGGCATGTGGTCCAGGTTTGACTTTGGGATCAAAACTGGAACGAGGAGCATTGGGAATAATCTCATACAACAAACCGGACTGAGCATAAATCAAGTCCAGTTCCTATGACCTAAAAATCACTTGTTCCTCATTCTGCACTCCGGATTTGGAAACATCCTTTGCTATATATGGCAATAACGACTTGAGGAACCACTCGAGGAGAAACTCCGGCGGTATAAAAGCTTTAATTAACCTCTTCCATCTACGCCACTCTTGAATATGATCAGAAATATGTGTGGCTTTATCTTACTGAAATGTCGACAAGATTTCAGTACCAATGTCATAACACACTGGTAGCTGGAAGTGATTAAGAAAAGTCATCGCAAGGTCATCGAACAAAGTGAAAGCTCCCCTAGGTAACTCTATATACCACTTCACGGCAGGCCCTGTAAGGGTGCGTTGAAATAGTCTCAAATGGATTGAGTCCTAATGTAAGGAATTCGAAGAGAGACATAGGTGAAATGTAGTAACGTGTTTGCTCGGATCCTCTCCTAGTTTCCCCTCGAACTTATGTATGTTCGAAGGCAGTTTGGTAGGGACAGCTGGCTAAGCCGGGTCATGAGCCACAGGATCATTCGTCAATCTCGATAAGTAAGGAAGATTGAGCGTCATGAGGAAAGGGAGCCTAGGATGATTAGGTCGATGGACCGCTCCCTGATTCATATAGGGTTGATTACCACCATGGCCTTGGCCATAGTGTCCTCCTCCCGTATGACCCGTATAGGGTGGCGTGGAAGCACCATAGTGCAGTGGAACTTGACTATTAGGAGCCACAAAGACGTCATTAGGAGAGTAAGCAAGTTGTTGATACCTGCCTCCATAAGGTGAAGAACCCTGTCCATACTGCGTCCCATAACAGGGTCCATAATCCATCGCATGCGATGCCCCATGAGACACTCCATATGTAGGAAGATACGCTCCAGAAGTAGGGATATACATACCAAAAGTAGGGATATATGCCCCGGAAGTAGTAACATGACCTCTAGAAGTATGAACATAGCCTCCTGAAGCAACGATCGGTATGTAAACTTGAGACCCAATCGGTCTAGTAACCGCAGTACAGACCTGACTCATAGCCATATGCCAGCTCGAAGGACCACGCAAATAATGTGGATGATGTACATTTGAAGAACTAGGGATTGAGGATGAAGGAATATGAGTAATAATGTAAGTGCTACTGCCTATCATCACTCGTCTCGGATCTGGTATCCTAATCAGATCGCTAACCCTAGACTTAGGAGGGATATATGATGTAGCTTCCACCATTGGGATGGAAGGTGCAATGTGACTATTGCTCCCAAACCTCTCCGCATGGTAAGGAATGAGAGTGCCCCCAAGCATAGTGTTAGGCTCAAAGTCGGATTCGACATGAATTTCCAAATCCTGTGTAGGGAAACTAGACATAGCATAACTACCGTAGCTAGTGCTGGCAGGTTCAAAATGAGTCTCACCATCCTCCGACATTCCATACCAGTAACACGTCAATGGGGAATCAACCCTAGAGTGAGCAGGTCTATCATGCAAGGTTCCTATCTCAGAAATCACAGGACCTAACTCAACCAAGTCGGGTGAAGGATCGTACATAGGAGTAAACTCCCCATCGTCTACACGAATGGGAGGAGGTGGTTTAGGAATATCCTCTAAATGGTCTCCCATGGTGTGTGAATCAATGTGTGAAATAGTCCACTTGGACTGTCTAGGTCTCTCTCCCAAAGGAGGAGGAGAATTAGAAGGCGGAAGTCCTGCTAAATGACGCGAATGGCGAGGAACCGCACCTGAATCCACAATTACTCAAAAATAAAAAAAGACTCTCTATTTACATAAACCCTAGGCCAACTATCATGCACAGAGCAATCACTAATAAAATCTAAAGCCAAATGCAAGCAAATAAGGGCTGGATAAGTGAGCTCCCAAATGAATCAGGTATGTCTCACCTAGGAGAGGCCTGAGACTCCCATACACAACAAGCAGAGGTAGATAACCAATTATTGTGGCCCTTAGCTTCAACGTGTAAAGAGACTATGCTGTCCGACCCCAACCTGGCCAGGACACCTACAGAATAACCCCTGCAAAGTACCCCCTCAATATCCTAGGTAAGGCCACTAAGGTCACCTCAATATAATCAATGCTCAGGCGGACAGTCGCAGGCGGGATTGACCATATGGGCAGTGTAGCAAAGCCCAAAACTCTCGAAAGAGCCCCGAGATACGAATACAATCCCGGAAATATCTCTGGTGCTACTCAGTTATGACTAGGGGTCATCCCAATCAATAACTGCTCACACTGCCTTGTAGTGTAGCAAAGCCCAAAACTCTCGAAAGAGCCCCGAGATACGAATACAATCCCGGAAATATCTCTGGTGCTACTCAGTTATGACTAGGGGTCATCCCAATCAATAACTGCTCACACTGCCTTGTGCTTAACTCCCTTTTAAGAGGAGGATCCTGAGAAACACTGGTTATACCAAGGATTTCACACACTCACCTGGACAGACACATACATGTTGTTGTTTAGTGATCTTGGAGAATTAACTTACAATGAACTATTCCAAGATCCTAAAACCTAAGCTTGTTGGTGCACCCTAGAAAAGAAAAGAGTGTAATTCATTTTAATTTAGCGTTGATTTTAGTTGGCTTTATTACTCAAAAAAGGGATATGTCCGTGCAACTAATGGAGTTATGATGCAACATGAAGCAAAATGCACACCTAACAATCAATGCAAATGCATTGTGTCCATGAAAATAGGGTATGCTACTACGTGAAATGCACAATTCTTCTTCAAATGATGAATGCAAATTTTTACTATATGAAGTCCTAATTAGTACTCCAAAGCAAATCTAGTGCAAGTACAATGTAAAGATGCAAAATGCAATGCATGATGATAAGCAAATGTTTTTGGATTTTTTGAAATAAAAGAGATGCAAAAAGCAAAAGAATGATTCTACGACCCCTAGACCCTGCAAGCATATCGAAACAACACTCAAGCAAAGCACTAAGGTAAAAGAACTCTAATGCACTAATCTCAAAGAAAAAATCGAAAATGCCATGACAAGAACCTTCTTAAAAAAAACTTATCCTAAAAAACCGTTTCTGGTAAAAAACAGAGGTCTAAATAGACTCAGGCAGTGCCAAAGGAGACTCAGCAAATATCATAATTCACCCAGCAACCAATTATCTTCCACAAAAAGGCAAAAGCAAGGGCATACGTGACTATTCACCGTAAACCCGCATGTATACGCGTAAATATCAGAGGAATCTGTGTGTATACGCGACTGTGAGTTAAAAACTTGCGTACAGGAAGAAAGGTGCATAAACTCAAGGAAAACAGACAGGATGAGACAGAATTCACACCAATCAGACCCTACCTGGCATACATGCCCCCAGAACCAACACAGAAACAAGAGAGAAAGAGCAAGTCAAATTCATTGAATGCCGATAAAACAACCCCCAAAGGACAACTACTAGGAACTCCCCAGTGGAGTCGCCAATTCTGTTACAGAGAGAAATTCCTATGGCTTGGGGTACCACAACAGACAGCTTGACACTAAAGGATTAGACCTCGTACCTTATTCCGGACGGTTGAATTAGATCCCCGTTGAGCTTTCCAATCTTCAACTTGAATTGATAGATTACTTCCTCAACAACAAGTAAACAATACAAGCATTCTATATATCATGGTGTTAGATCTATTCTAGCATATATAATCAATAATGTAAAACAATTTGACATAATCCAATGGAGAACATATTCATTCAAACACACATTATTGGACAGGAAAAGATATTTCTATTAATAAAATCAGAGATTACAAGATACAACCTTCGATGGCATGTCTGCGAACAAGAGAAACTGAATCCCCCACTTGGGCCTCCACCACCTCAATCCTCCATCTCTTGATAGCAAGCTCACAAGCAAAAGGCAAGCTTGGGAAGAGCACACTAGTGCTCCAAGGGACAAAGGGATGCAAAATCAAGCATAAGTTCAGGCAACAATGGACTATAGTTTCTTTTCTCTCAATTCTCTCTTCTTTCCTTCAATGTACCAAGGGGTTCCTTATATAGCTTTCAAATGGATAATGAAAGGTCGAATCCGAGCGATCTCAAGGCATAGGGAAGGCCAGGAGTCAAATGAGTCGGATCCATGCCAAGGAAAACTCCAAAAGGATTTGGATTATGCACACATCCCGATGTTACGCAGTTTTAGTAGTCAAACCCGTGTATGTACACGCTTATAGGTTTAAAAGTCACGTATATCATTTTTCATATGTTTTTAGGGATGATCAAGGAAACATCAAAGGACAAAAAATGGTCCATGGGGTCTAAGGAGTCTACAGCAATATTGGGGAAGGCCATACAAAGTGTGATTCACCTGGAGTGGTGAAATCAGCTATAACAATAACCTAGGGTTTAGAATCAATGATGAAACCCTAAACCTAGGAGAGAAACCCTAACACCAACACTACCCAACCATCTCTTGTGGCCTCTTATAAAGTTCCTTTTTTATTGTATATGAGCATACCTAGGATTTGTAGTCATATGTCACATATTGTTTATAGACTAATCAAATGAAATACTTCAAAGGTTAAGCATGGATTACTTCACATAAGATAGGGTTAGAGCTTCATGAGCACTCCTTTTATAAACCATAGTGAAATAAGTAAAACATAGCTCATCTTCATCTTACATGTGTTTTGGACTTGCCTTGTCCATATCAATAGGCCTTCTACTCCATTTTCTAACCTTTAATAACCCTAGGTCTACCTATCAAACTAGACTGTAATAGTACCTAATAGGGAACCATAAGACACGCCACTAACTCATCCTAAGATACCCTAACTTATTGACTATAATATCCTATTTAGGGAAGCCCTAATAGCCTTCCTACCCACCTATCATATCCTAAGGTCACTTCCTTTCCTTTCTATATTACCCACTCACTTCCGATCTTGTCATCCCTATTATTCCTTCCTTTGGTAGCGACATGTTCTCTTTGGGTGTACATAAGTGCATGATGACCTATCCAAAGGTTTTCACTTAGGATATCTAACGAAATAAACACCATTAAAGTTTAATTAACAAATTCAACCCAAAATTATCTCAAATCAGCATGCATAACCAATGCTAGAATCTACCCAATCATAAAGATAATATAAGCTAAAATTCAAATCTCCAAGTACACAATATTTGGACAACTGAAATAGTTCTTATGCATATGTATATATATTTGGAAACCATAAGCGAATCTAGCCTTAAACTATCATTGTTGTCATTAAGGTATATACACTATAATTATTTTCCTCGTTAGGGTTTATAAACCCTAATCATCTTTCATCATAGAAGCACATGCCATTTCAGAAAAGTCTAGCACCAGTTTCGAAGTCAACATGTCTATCCTAGGATGATTTCTCAAACCCTAGGTCTTTGTCTATTGCATCAACACAAGAACCAAGACCTCCATAAAAAATCAACTAAACTTAAAAAAAATCTTCTTCTAAGCAAGGAATCAAAAGAAGCTCGAGACTTATCAAGTTAAGTTTTCCATGGTCTTTCCCTAACCTCCATGTATCACACAAGAATAAGACTGCAATATTACCAAATACATTAGTTGTTTTCTTTTTATCTTCTACAGGGTTGGAACCCTAATTCTACCTCCTTTTCCTTCACAACAAGAGCTATAGATTTTGCAAGACAACCATCAATTATTCTAGTATTATATCTCATTATCCAAGGTTTACTTACATATATAAACCCTAGTGTCCTCATGCATATCCAAGTTTCCTCATGCAATGCATTCCTCCTCTAGTTCTGTACCACATATTCTTGTTCCCAATGCTCCTTGACATATGTGTCAGAGGTTGTTTCAATTCTCCAATGCTTATCCTCAATATCTATTCCAAGGTGGTTACTATGCTCATTTGCTTCTCCTCAACATGTGTGTGAAGGTGGTCACTATTGTCCAATATTTCACTTATCTTCATCCTAATATCACAAGGCAACCCAACAAAATAAACCTCGGTACAATTGTATGTTAACGCCATGAAGATACATCCCTTAGGGCACTCTTTCGAAGCATACAAGATATCTAGAACCTCTTGTTACAACAAATTACAACATCAATAAATCTACTTAGTGAAACCTATTTTATGAAACTGATGCACAATGGAGTCACTGGGCCATGAAAAGACTGTGGAGAGGGCCCACTAGAGGTAATGGCATGCCAAGAGACCAATGGAGTTAACGGCTTGTTGATCCGACCTCTGGTTGTCGAGTTAGGTCGATTTGCAAGTTGCATGAAAATGTCGTTCAGGGACACTTGGTCACTCTTGGTCCGGGAGCGAAAAACAAAAAGGAGCAGCAATATTGCATGTCATTGGCTCTGATGGGTCTATATGGCCAATGTCAATATGGGAACACTACCAAGACTAACATGGTGTAGGGTTTTGAAGAGCTGATCCAACAATGCGAGAGTTGCATTGAAGGAAACTAAGCAAAACCCTAGTTTACGAAACCGAGACAAATTAAAGTCATTGGGCCATGAAAATGTGGTGGAGAAGGACCACTAGAGGTAATCTCATGCTAGGAGACCAATGGAATCAACAACTCATCGATCTTACCTATTGTTGTCGAGTTATGTCTAGTTGCAAGTCGCATGAAAATGTTGTTCAGGGACACTTGGCCACTCTCGGTCCGGGAGTGACAAACCAACTGGATCAGAAAGATTGCATGTCATTGGCTCTGATAGGTGTGTATGGCCAATACCAATATGGGAACACCACCAAGACTGGCACGGTGGAGGGTTTTGCAGAGTTGACCCACCAATGCGAGAGTTGCATTGAAGGAAACTGAGCAAAACCCTAGTTTACGAAACCGATGCACATTGAAGTCACTAGGCCATGAAAATGTGGTGGAGAGGGCCCACTAGAGGTAATGGAATTCTAGGAGACCAACAGAGTTGACGACTCATCGATCCCACCTCCAATTGCTGATTTATGTCGAGTTGCAAGTTGCATGAAAATGTCATTCAAGGACACTTGGTCACTCTCGGTTTGGGAGCGAAAAACCAAACGAAACAGCAAGATTGCATGTCATTGGCTCCAACAAGTGTTTATGGCCAATTTTGATATGGGAACATAACCAAGACTAGCATGGTGGAGGGTTTTGAAGAGTTGACTGATCAATGCGAGATTTGCATTGAAGGAAATTGACCAAAACCCTAGTTTACAAAATCGATGCACATTGAAGTCACTGGGCCATGAAAACACGGTGGAGATGACCAACTAGAGGTAATGGCATGCCAGGAGACCAATGGAGTCAATGGCTCATCGATCCGACCTTGGGTTACCGATTTATGTCAAGTTCCAAGTCACATGAAAACGTCGTTCACAGACACTTGGTCACTCTCGGTCCGGGATGACATACTAATTGTTGGAAATGGTAAGAGCATCAATAAAAGGTTGAAGAAGGACTTGAGAATTCAATTTTCATTGAAGGCTTTGGGTCCAACACAAAAATTATTGGGCATGATGATTATACATGACATAAGAAAGAAAAAATTGTCATACTACTCAGGTGTCATACTCCATAGTGAGCAACTCCAACTATAATATCTCTTGAATGTGATTTTCTTTCCATCGATGTGGAAGGAATTATACTATCTCATATCTCTACCGCCACCTATGTCCCAATTGTAACACTTAATATGCAAGCAATAAAGGAACTATATTTCTCCAAAAAGAGATATAATAAGTGTTACTTTGAAATATATAACCGGAGTTGTCCCAGAAGACTTAAGATCGGTGTATTTAGCTATGGTATATGATATAAACTGTATCTCTTAAACATGAACAATTCTTTCACCTTTTTCTATGTTATACCTTTTGCTTTCACATTCAATTCTAATTATTGACTCAAATAGAAGAAGGATAAAAAATTACTAGAATAGCAATTAAAATTTCGAGATGAAAGCATAATGCACAATTCAAATACCATTTTACAATATTAGAGCAATTATTTTTTTTTAGTAGCTCGATGCACCGCAAATTGGAGAGAAAGTTGCAAAGATAGTGGTTTACCAGGAAGGACATGTAGAGAGCAATATAAAGTGTGGAGTTAGAAAACCTGTGAAGGACATGATGTTGGTTTCCTAACAATATTTCCTCCCTCAAATTTTGGAAAAACTTTAAACCTGAAAAGATGCAATACAAGCCTAATGGAATACCACAAAAACAATCATGTTTCAGTTAGCCGCAATAATATCTCAATTTTGACCAGCATTTTTATTATTCACATGCGTAATCCTCTTGCACCACATTAGAATTTTTTTTCAATATTAAATGGAAACACAAAAACCTACTATGGATTTCTCTTGTATTGTTTATCATAGCAATGACGCTAGGCATATATTTTAAACTCCTTTAGTAAAGGTAAGAGAAACATGGGTGAAAGCTTAAACCAGTGAAGGGTGTCTATTGAAGATACATGCATAAAAAAATTTCACCTGAAAGTTACATTGAAATAATTCAATCTATAATTAAAAAGAACATAAGGAATTGAGAATGCAAATGATGAAAATTTGTATTATTGCATAGCTTTAGTGGCGAACAAGAAGTAGTGTGAAAGGGATGGGAAAAAAAGTCAATTGTCTCTAATCATATCACTTGAACATAGGGCATAGATAATAACTCCATGCACAAATGTACCTTTCAAAAAGAAAAAATGAACAATTGTTACCTCTGAGGATTGAGTTTATTGTATTTCAAATTCCATCCAAAATACAATACCATTCAAAATGACCACAACAATGGAATGCTATTCATTTTTTAGTTATTTGGCATCTAGATGTTGTTTGAAGACAATATTTTGTTTGGACAATTAAATTATTCACTGTAAGATGACAATTCATACCTATGATTACATAACTTGGTACATGTTGTAATCTCATAGATCACATAAGGTTACCAATAATACATACAAAAATATACAGAAATATACACAGATACAAGAGACAAGAACAGATAGGATAAACAGATTATATTATTCTCAATAGATCGTACAAAGCCAAGAACTGAACTGAGTTCTTGTGAGGCTCAACAGCCTAATATATACAGGTTACAAACAGTTACAAAAATAACTACCTGTCGGTTCGGTGAACCGACACGACTATTAGTTAGCAGGCTTAATTACTGTGTTTGCTCGGCCGACCGACTTAGTAGGCTGATCGACTAAGTCGGTCCCTCGACTTAGTCGGCTGATCGACTAAGTCGGTCTTCGTTCAAGTCGACTTATGTCGACTTGCTCCTTATACATCTCCCCCACAAACAAAACATTTCTTCGTCCCGAAGAAAAAGGGAAGTACAAAAATGAAGTCCTGTCGAACCTTTCAGACTTGCTCCTGGTGAGGACTATGCAGTCGGATGGTCGGTCGTCTCTGAACGCACACTTCGACTATGGCTGGAGCTGTGATGGCAAGTTGACGCTGGAAATCTGTCCATGTCTGCAGGGATTTCTGGATGTCGATTGTTAGGGTTGTTACACTTGATAATACCGACATATTTTCGGCCATGGGCATTTCTGCAATATTTTCCATGCTAGGGCCCAACAGTTGGGTTTGTTCTTCGGCAGCATTAAGTAGTCTTTTCATTTGCGGACAGATGTTGTCAACCTTCTCCAAGTTTGGTAAGGCTTTCTGTACCCACTGATGAGCTTCTCGTTCGAGTTTTTGCAGCTTGCTACTCTCCATCACAAGCTGTTCTTCAATGATCTGCCTCATTTCTGCCTCTGTTATTTTCCGACTTTCCAAGGCCTGAATGCCTTGTCGTGTCTGCCTGCTCTGATGATAGACCTGCCCATAATGATTTGGCCAATCTCTTAGCACTTCTTCAGTAACAATGGATTCCTCCATATGGTCCTGTAAGAGTTTGTAGGCCTCCGAAAAGGCATTATGCTGGGTCAGGAGCAGTCGAGCAGTCTCTTCCTTTTGTTCTGCTCGAGTCGCTTGGAGATGTGTCTGAATGGTCGACATCATGCTTTCGAAGAGCTGATATGCCCTTTCCAAAGGTCGATCCATAGCTACTTCGACAGGTCCAGGAACAATGGATTGGGCAAGAGACCTACATTTGCCAAGAAACTCAACTTCTTCTGTCTCCTTATCCTTGAGTTGTTTCCTTACTCTATTTGTCCTCTTCTTTGCCTCTTTTGCTAGGGTGTTTAGTAGTTGGCCGACCTCTGTGTCGGTCAACGAACTTGCATATTTTAAACTAATCCTCAGGCTGGATGATTTGTGATGCCCTTTTTCCTTTTGTTTGTCTGCTGCTTGTTCTTGGGTACCTGCAGTAGGTGATGTGGGTTCTGTGGTCTCCTTTTGCTGCTCTGTTGGTTTGTCTTGAGGACCTGCAGAAGTGGAAGGTGGAACAGTGGTCGAAGGTTTTTCTGTGTGAGGAGGTGGTATGACCACTTCCGGTTGTGAAGATGCTGGAATTTGTGAAGGATTTGGCTGTGAATCAGGGGGTGGTGGTGGTGTTGAGGTTGGTTGGGAAGGTGGGGATGGAGGTTTTGATATTGGTGGTGACAAGGGGCTGTGTTGTGAACTTTGGTCGAAAGAATTGTCTTATTCTGGTGGTGTAGTTGGGAGTTGGTAGTCGGTGACGGTCTGTTCATGCCCTGATATGTTGCCACCATCATGGATCCTTGTAAATATTGTTGTTTGCTGGGCATATATCTTTTTGCTTGCTTTTAGTGGTGTCGTTGTCCGTATTGTCTGTGCCGACTGGAACAGTGCAGGTAGCGTTTGAAAGAAGGATTTGAGTTCAGCGTTCATGCTGGCCCTAGCTCTGAGTGCCTCCAAAATGAATCTTTCATATAATTCTGGGGAAACGTCAGCCTGCTGCCCCGGTTCTTGCTCCTCGACTATGGTGGTCGGGGACGGAGGGGGAGGGGTCGACACAAGGTCGACTATATTTTCAGGTGTCGACTGAGTTTTGGCCTTCTTTGGTCGACCCTCCGGAGTTCCTGCTTCTAGATATCGTTGAAACTGGGTCTCAACCGATACCTTATTTGCCTTGGCATCCTCGACAATGTCGACAACTGAGGCTACTAGTTCATCCTCAGCATCGGTCGAGTCGGAAAGGAGAAGCTTACGCTTACCCTTTCCTTGCTGTCGTTTTTGTGCCTTGATTTTTCTTCTGGCGACAGCTATCTCGGCGGCCAACTTTTTGATGACACTCCTGGAGAGTGCATATTCAGGGTTGTCGGCCTCCTCGACTTCTCCTGTCGGTACCTGCAGTGGGTCGGCAGCTGCTGGAGTCAGAGGAACTGATTGTTGTATTGTTGGTGGTGCTTGTGCTGTTGTTTGTTGTTGTTGTTCTGTCGACGGGGGGTCAACTACTGGTGCAGTTGGATGCTTTACTGTTAAATGCACTCGACTAGTGGCCACAGTCGGAGTATCCTCCGACACAAAAGTGCTTATATATAGGTTAAGTTCATAATCTTCCTCCTTCTCCTGGTCTGTAAGAGGTTCGACTATGGAGAAATCAACCTGTTTGGCGGCCTCCGGAACTGGGATGTTTGTTTTTGCTTGTCATGTCAGCTCCCTGAAGATTTGGTCGACTGTTGGATAATAGTCGAGGTCCTGTGCATTGGGATCCTGACCTCGCATGTACCATACTGATGTATGGTTGAGTTCCAGCTGGATGTGAGACTCGACTGGGAGGTTTCGTCGGATGATTTGGGGCACCCTCCACCTCGTCGTGCGAACCTTGAGCTGCCGAAACCAGTTTTCGAGGAAGACTTTGCCCTCTGACAATTCATGCAAGGTTCCTTTTTGGGAAAAAGGTTTAAACCTGTGCATTTCAAATCTGGTCAGCTCCCGAAAGATTGGACTGCCTTCCGGACAGATATGATACATGACAATCCAAATGATTAAAGAGGGAAATTTTATAATACCTCCTGTCTCCTGGCAGCGTTCGCATATAGTTTTGACCAGGTCGGCGACATAGTCTCCCCAGCGGTAGATTTTTCCATTGGTGGCAATTGTGTCGACCGCCTCCAGCATCTCTAATTTAAGGTCGCTGCTTCGACCGGCCAAGGTAAGAGTGATGGCGATGATTTTCGCCACAATTTGTGGTGTCCGGGTCGCAATCTGTCCTTTCATTAGTCCTTTAGAGTTCTTTCCAGTCGGTGTGCCTGTGAGTTCTTGGACGAGTCCTTCCTTAATCCCAATTGGGACAGGGTCGCCTCTGTTCGACAGACCCGTAAGCGCCGAAATAACATCCCCGGTGATGTCAATTGGTTGGTCGAAATAGAATCAGCCGTTGTGGTAACGACTGATAATAAATTTTACAGCGGCTTCCTTTGTCCCGCCGAAACTGGCCATCAATGGTGCGTTAGGGTACTCGAGAATGCTGTTGTTCCGAACTTTTTCCGCGGCCTGTGTCATTTTACTGCCTTCATATGCCCAGTCTTGAATTTCGGCCCAGAGTTTCTGAAAGGGACCCTCCTGGACTTTTGCATTCTTGATGTGCTTTAGTCTTTGGACCAATGGTGTGTCTTCTGCCTGAAATTCCTTTGCTTTAGCTGCGGCTCGGGTGAGTTTAGGTGCCATGATATCAGATTGGTCGGACTGGTAACAGGGTTCGTGGTTTCTGGTCGATGGGGAATGCGAGTGCGCTGTGTATAAAGGGTGTGGTGAATGAACCTTGGGCGGTCCATTATTTATAGGCGTGTGTGTGGTGGAGTGTCGAACTGGTTGTATTAATGGCGGACTTGACAGTCCAACTGCAATACTTGAGTGCGATTTGGGGGATCTGGTGCGGCGCTCGAGGCCATTAATATGTGATGGGACTCTCGAGGTCGACGGTCGGTGTCGGTGGTGGAAACAGTCGGCGTGGTTGGTCGATGAGGATGGTCAATGAAAATGGTGTCGGTTGTCGAAGGGGTGCGTTACTGTCATGTTGATTGTTTAGGAGTGTACGGTTTTGATTTTTGGAATTTTCGAAGTTTTTAAAGGTTTTTGGTGACGGTTACGGTCGTTATATGATGATTTTTTTTTTTTTTTTTAGGGCCTGTACCGTTTAAGTCGGGCTCCATTGACAAGCTTCCGAAAGACTAGAACCTGCAATGTTTTTAGTCGGACTGAACCATTGGGGTGTATTTCTTCGACAACATAGGGTCCCATCCATTCTATGTGTATTTTCTTAGGTTTGCCTTTGACTCGACTGTTATACAGTAGGGCAAGGTCACCGACCGACAAGTTTTTGTTCTTTATGTTACGGTCGTGCCATGCTTTCTGTTGTTGTTTTTGAATTTCCTGGTGTTGAATAGCCATACGTCGATGTTCTTCCAGCTTACTAAGTTAGAGTAGTCAGTCCTTCCTTGCCTGTTCGACATCGATATGTAGTATTTGAGCTACAATAGGTGTTTACTGGCGGAAATGTAGGGGGACGACTGCTTCTTGTCCATATACCAGCCGAAAGGGGGTTTGATTAGTCGACCATTTGTAGGCTGTCCTGTATGCCCATAAGACTGCAGGAATTTTCTCATCCCAGTCATCCTTGTTGGAACTGCATATTTTAGTCAATCCTTTTTTCAGTGTTTTATTAAAGGCTTCAATTGCACCATTCGACTGGGGGTGGTATGCTGTACTACGTCGGTGGTCGATGTGAAACTTGTCGGTTAGATTTTTGATTGTTTTGTTAACGAAGTGTGACCCTTGGTCACTGATCAAGGTGAGTGGACATCCAAATCGAGTGATGATGTTTTCATATATGAACTTAGCAGCTATCTCACTTGAACAGGTCTCGACAGGTTCTGCTTCTGCCCATTTAGTAACATATTCCACTACATTGATGATATATCTTGCACCTGATCGTCGGGCTGGGATAGGGAATGGTCCTATGAAGTCTATAGCCCAGATTTCAAAGGTGAGACTACGGTTTATAGAGATCAGGGGCATTTCTGTGCTCGACAAGGGTCGATCAAGTCGTTGGCATCTGTCACATCAACTAACAAAGGTTTTACAATCTCTATGAAGTGTCGGCCACCATAATCCAGACTGTTGGATTTTCTTGGCCGTTGTGTCGACCTGAAAATGTCCTCCTGCTGGTCCATAATGTGTTTCGTGCATAATTTGGTCTCGTTCATGGTCGAGTACACATCTTCTAAGAACATCGTCTAACCCCATTTTGTATAGAAATCCGTTGATGAGGCTGTATGGTGCAGCCTTCATAGCTAGGATTTGCTTCTTCTTAGTGTTCAGACTTTCTGGTGCCTGACCTGTCTCTAAGAACTGAGCAATCTCCTCCAGTTCTTCTAGTACTGCTTCTATACGAAATAGATGTGCATCCGACAAGTCGTCGTCGACTCCAGTTGGTTCTTCTCCTGTGTCGATTCGGGATAGGTGATCAGGTCCGACATTGAGCTTTCCTGGTCGGACCACTACTTCAAACTCAAACTCTTGAAAGAGAAGTAGCCATCGACAAATTCTCCCATGGTGAAGTGGTTTGTTTACAAGGTACTTCAAAGCTTGATGGTCGGTGTAAAATATGAAGGGGTTAGCTAATAAGTAGTGTCGATACTTCTAAAGTGCAAATACCATTCCTAGGGCTTCTCTTTCGGTGGTCGAATAGTTCCTTTCAGCCTTATTTAATTTTCGACTGCTATAAACGATTGGGTAGTCCATCCCATCATCTCCTGGTTGGGTCAGGATTGCTCCAATTGCTATTCCTGATGCATCGATATGCACATGAAATTTTGTAGACCAATTTGGAAATTTAAGTATGGGTGCTTCGACCAGTTTTCTCTTCAATTTGTCGAAGGAGATCTGGCATTCTTCTGTCCATTTAAATTCGATATCATCCCTCAGTAATTATTCTAGAGGGTAAGTCATATCAGAATAATGTCTGATGAATTTTCTATAGTACCCAGTATGACCAAGTAAGACCGGAACTTGTTTAGGGTTTATGGGGGGTTTTAGGTCGAGAATAATCTTAATTTTAGCAAAGTCAACCTTGATTCCTTCTTTGCAGACAATATGTCCTAAGAGTATGCCTATGGGAGTCATAAAGATGCATTTATTAATATTGAGGGAAATTTGAATCTGTCGACATCTTTCCAGCATAAGTCGGAGCCATGTGCAGTGATCCTTTAGTGTGGAGTAAATAGTCCAGTCGTCTAGGTAGACTGCCATAGTTTTATAGATGTATTCCTGGAAAGTTTTTACAACAATTCTGGAGAACACTCCAGGTGCATTCTTTAGTCTGAAAGGCATAACCCTATAAGCAAAAGAGCCAAATTCACAAACAAATGTTGTCTTCTTTTGATCTTCTTTTGCTATGGGTACCTGGTTATAACCTGAAAACCCATCTGTAAATGAGTAACACTCATGTCCTGCGACTTCATTCAAGATTTCATCAGCATAAGGTGTGGGAAAGGGATCTGTCAGTGTGACTTTATTCAGCTCCCTGAAGTCGACACAGATTCTTAATCTGGTCGGGTCATGTTTCTTAGGCTGTACGACCATGGGACTTTCCCATTCCGACTGGTCGATAGGGTAGATAATCCCTACTTCCAACATGTTGTCGATCTCCTTTTTAACTATTTCCTTATACTTGTGAGCTAGTTTGTAAGGTCGTTTCTTGACAGGTCGGACATCAGGTTTAGTGTCGATTTTAATCTCTCCCATTTCTTGAACTAATCCTTTCAAATATTTATAATCCCTTGCAAAGACATCTTGGAATTCTCTAAGTAAGGTTACTATTTCAGCAGTTTGTTGTTCATTCCAATAGTCACCAATATTGGCTATTTTGGGTCGGTCGTCATTTGAAATGTCTACCTCCTTAGTTCTTACTTTGGCATCTAACCATTCTGGAGCTTTAGCTTCATTGATCTGTCGACTTCATTCCTTGAACTGTGAGAATGTAGCAGGGAATTCTGCTGCAGTCATTCGGTCGAGGTCGGGTTTATCGGTAGTCGCGACCCTTAGCACTGAGTGGATTGGTTTTGTTGTTTCAGCATGGTTTGATTTCCATCTGAAGCTTTTACCTTCGGTGTGTTCATTCTCTAATTGTAATCGGGTCGACTCGACTTTTGATCCTATGTGAAGAATGCCACCAAACCTTTCAACAAAGTAAGTTGCAGCAGTAGTCCAGGTCTGTAGTTTTGTCTGATGGGTATCCCACCATCTAGCTGCTTGACCTGTGAAAGTTTCTACTAAGCTCTGTAGTCGGCCATGTTCTCCAACGTTTTTAGACACTTGTTTGACATGCATGACTGGGGATTCCCTCTCCTTATACCGAGGTTGTTTCCTGGTGTTTTCGCTGGTCGGTTGTAAGGTAGGGTGTTCTCTTATTTTTCTCTCAAAAATATTGGGGATAATTGAGACTATAAAGCACTGTCGGGTGGGTTTTTTCTGTGCTTTTTGGATAGTCCAGCACCCTCTTGCTTGTGTTTCATAGTTTTCTATCTCCCATTCATATAGTTCAGCATCTGAATTATAACCGACTGAGTCTTGGTTACCTAAGTGAAGTTCCCCATAGATGTTTGGTTCAGTATAGTCATTATTGTTGTGGATTTGGTATAGCTGTCTAACATCGACTTCCTCATCAATAGGTTCTATCCAAGGCTGTCCTTGGGAAGGGTTAATGGGTACAATGACTTTTTGGCCATTACCTTTTAGCTTGATCCTTTCTTTATCTAAAGATATAGAGGCTTTCATCTTTCAACCCCAAGGTCGACCGACAAGGGGTGGGAAGGAGCTAGATCCTTCTTTTGGGTCAATAATTTCGAAATCAACCTTAGTTGAGATGCCTTTAATGGTTGTGTCTACATTTTTCCAAACCCCAATGGGTTCAATGAGACCTTGGTCGGCTAGTTTTAGGTAGATGCCTGACTCATAGAGTCGAGGTTTGCCCATTTGTTCCCATGTATCCCTTGTCATAATATTTACTTGAGACCCAAAATCAAGGACTACCTGTCGTACGTGGTATCCTTCAATTTCTAGGTCTACCAGTGGGTCGACATCGTTTTTGTCTTTTTTATTTAGGCTACAAATGTTCTTAGTTTGTTTCTCAGGATTAGTGTTTTTGATTTGATGCAATAAATTAATGAACTGGCCTACAGATTCGTCTGTTTGAATGAGATGGGTTAATTGTTGGGTCGAGCTAAGTCGACTGTTAATACTGTCTTCTTGCTAGGCAATGTTTTGAAATATGTGTGTAGCTTCTTGGTATGTGTGTTGTTCCTTGCTAGGGTCAGGGTATGTATTTGTGTGTGTGATCTTGCTAATCCGAGGGTTATCAGGCCCAGTTTTGGTGCCTTGTCGAGTGACAATGTGCAAATTCTTAGTAGTTATGACATCATCCTTCTGGACACAAGACAAGACATTAACATTCTTTTTATTGCTAATTTTTTCCAGCATGGTAGGACAATCCTCCAAGGAGTGATAGCCTACTCCAAAGTGTGTACAAAATTTGAGGTCAGTTCTGTCCTTGTATGGACAGTCTGCGCATCTGTGCCCTTCTTTGTAACAAATAAAGCATTGGGTGGGTCGACGACTTCTTATTTCGCGATTCCCAACGAATCGACCGATTCTTCCAAACCCTTGTCGTCGATTGTCATGTCGGAATTCGTATCATCGGCCATCGTTGCGTTGCCCATTCTGGTTGTTGTTATTGTTTTGCTCTGTAGTCTGTGCTACTGCATTCGTCTGGTAAACGGCCTGGTAGTTCTGTCTATTTTTCAGGTTAAGATGGCAGTCGACCGTGTTGTGATTTGCAGTTTCGCAGATAGCACACCAGGAAGCCTTTCCATTCTTCATATTATAAGGACAGTCGGCGGTAGAATGGTCTCCACGTTCCTGGAAAATGTCAAAAAATGCTTTTGTTTGTACAAAACGGACATCTTATCGGCTGAATTGCTGTCGACAATTATCTTTGGAATGTCTGGCTATTGAACAGTTAGTGCACCAGACTTCTTGGTTCTTGAGTGTGAGTTCTTTCAGGGACTTCTGCACGTTTTCCAGCCGTTCCTCCAAACAGTGGTCGGTCGAATATGCAGGTATGTCTTCATCCATATCGACCTGCAGAGATTTTGTCAGCGCATCTTCATACGACTTGAAAGTTTCCAGACTGATGTGTCGGCGAACCTTCTGTGAGAGTCCTGCAAGGAACCATTGAATCAGTAATTGTTCGTCAATAGTATAGTCTAACTGGCTCAATAGATCCTTCCATCATTTATCGTAGTCGCGGACTGTTTCTCCTGGCTTCTGTGATTTCGTTTTCAGCTTCTTGGTGACCAGGTGTTTGGCGTCTGGGGTCTTGAAAAATGATAGGAATTGCGCTTTTATCTCTGATTTTGTTGCTCTGGGCTGCCATTCAGAAAATGTCATATACCATGTTAGAGCTCTTTTCCTTAGGGCTCCCACGAACTGGGCCATTTGGCGATCTTCTTCTGTTACCTTGTTGGCCTCCCATATCGATTCGCAGACGAACCAATGTCGTCTGGGGTCTTTGTCGCCCTCATAAAGGGGAATCTGAGCAGATCCGTGACCCATGCTTGAGTCACTGTCACTACTCTCGGAAGTTGGCGGGGTGGGAGGTGTGGGTGGGGGTGAAAGAGGTGGGGTCGATGATATAGTCAAACCTGTGGGGGTGACGGTGGGGTTTTGGTCGACGGAACTTGTGCCTCCGTCGGTGGTTGATTCTTTCTCGCGGTACAGCGGATTGTTGATAATTTGTCTTCTCGATGACCCACTGTCACTTTGCGTGCTCAGGTATGACTCTTGTTTATCTTCGAAAGTTGTATGTGGCAGGGGGGGTGCTCCTTCATGTGTCGACAGGAGCAAGTGGATACTGCGAAAGGAAGGTGCCGTTTGAAAGGTCACCCAGTTCCCTTCGACCGGTCGGCGTATGACCAGATGTTGGCCCGGGTACGGTTCATCACCGAGTCGACTCCAGAGTGTGATGTCACCAGCTCTCAGTCGGAGGTCGTCTTCAATAATAGTCTGTATTACGGTATGTGGATTGACGGGGGAGAGGGTTACTTCATCAGGAATCGTTATTTGGAGAGCTTCTTGCTGCTCTATCCACACTTCTTCATCCTTAGGGCCGGTTGCTTCTTCCACGCCTTCTTCTGGTCGGTCATGACCCGACTCTGGCGGATGCTCATCTCGGTCGGTCTCCCTAGGGTTTTGTTCTCTACGCAGCTCGTCGGCTCGTTCACATCTGGCTTCCCTTCTCTGCTGTCTTTCGTCCCTCTCGATTCTCTTAATGTCCGACATACTTTCATACAATACTATCAATTCCTCTTCGGTCGACTGTTCATTACTGGCTTAAGTCTGGTCGACTGGTATCCACCATGCTCCCTCTCCGACACACGACCAGCTACCCCCCCATAGCCTACCCGACGCTTTTTTAGAAAGCTCGGATAATGCGGTCTATTTGCTCAGGAAGTATTCCCACTCCCTTTCAGCAATGAATTTTTCCCACTTCTTTTGCTTCTCCGCCCAGTTAGTGTTTGAGGGTGGTTCACGTAATGGTGGTCGAGGTTCAACAATGTGTCCTGCTCCTTTTTCTATCAAGAACTTGAACAGCAAAGTCAGTAAGGAACACAAGAATTGATCAGTAAATTCTGTGAAAAATTTTTGTCGGACAGTTTCCACCGAAGTCCTGTCTTCGACTGCTTGTTCCTCACAGAAGTCGTCGGCTATCTTTTCGAACCACTCCGATAGATTCGTACGTCCTCCTCGGATCAGTTTCTGGAGTAACTGTTCTTCTTTAGTCTTGTCCGGTTTTCTCATCCAAAATTTGTTTCAGCAGGTGTGGCACGGATTCGACAAACTTTTCATGAGTCTCAGTGAAAAATCTGGCTTTGGCTTCTGCGACTGTCAATCTGTTCCTTCGTGCGTAATTTTGTAGATAGTTAGCAATTTTTCGCTCCCACCAGTCCTTTATCTCCTGCTCTGGTATCATATGTGAGCATATATTCGAGTTATGCACTACCGACAATGGAACCAATGTTGTAATCTCACAGATCACATAAGGTTACCAATAATACATACAAAAATATTCAGAAATATACACAGATACAAGAGACAAGAACAGATAGGATAAACAGATTATATTATTCTCAATAGATCGTACAAAGCCAAGAACTGAACTGAGTTCTTGTGAGGCTCAACAGCCTAATATATACAGGTTACAAACAGTTACAAAAATAACTACCTGTCGGTTCGGTGAACCGACACGACTATTAGTTAGCAGGCTTAATTACTATGTTTGCTCGGCCGACCGACTTAGTCGGCTGATCGACTAAGTCGGTCCCTCGACTTAGTCGGCTGATCGACTAAGTCGGTCCCTCGACTTAGTCGGCTGATCGACTAAGTCGGTCTTCGTTCAAGTCGACTTATGTCAACTTGCTCCTTCTACAGTACATTGATATTGTCACTCTCCTTTAAGAATTTTTATACCACTAGAATGGATTACGGTTCCTTCAAGTGTAATTAATTTTCCAGTGTTCTTGACTCTCATGTGTCCAATGGATGGATGGGCCTATGATAGTTTGATTATTTATGTCTTAAGTGGTTTCTAATTATTTATCTTAATTTAAGGAATTAGCTAAAGGTCGGCTCAAGTATAATTAAGTGTAGTTAAGGATGGATGAACCATCGGGTCCATTGGGATTGTGGCATGGGATTATGGCCAAGGTGGCCTCGCACCCGACTCCGCATGGACTCTAGGCTAGATTTTGAAAACTAGGTTTTTTTCCAAGTGGAGTGTAAGAATAGTTACCGAATCTCATTTAATATAGACATCCGGATCCTCTCTGTTGCTAATTTCCTCCATCAATCTCTTGTGCTCTGAATGACGCAAGAAGTAACGTACCTTGGTTGAGTTCTTAGTTTACATTTTCTGCAGGTGGATGTTTGTGCCAACAATCAAGTTTGTGAAGTGATAGACCATAGAACCTGGTCTGTAATAAATGAATACATGCCCACTATTTCTTCTTGATTTCCCATTTAGTGTAAGATATTCACCCTCAAACATCATCGAGCCAATAGGAAATTGATTGCCTTCATCATCGGTCAATGATCCGTTTAGGACTTGCTTACCTTGAATGCATCATGCCAACCAATAATCTGTGCCCCATTCATTTTCTTTTGGGGAAACAACTACATATATCTTTCATGGTTGTACATGATCTGAAATATGGTTGTAGTCTTGTTTGTAGGGGTTTTTGTAAGTGAGTTGCACAGCATCGCGGCAACTGCGCAAGCTCATGCGGTACCGCACAAGGCCAGATCAGCGTGATGGGAAGAAGAATAACTATTTTGAATATTTTATATATTATTTGACCAAGTTTTTTCAAAATAGGTCATTAGCGGTTAAAAGTCAGTTAGAAGTGGACCTTCAATGTAAAGGCGCAAGCCTATTTATAGAACTAGTTTTGCAATTAAATAGACATCTGATGATTGATTGGATTGAGCAATAACCTTACGATGATTGCATGAGGTCTAGTGCGATCTGATCTTGGAGAATTTTCTATTGTATCTATGATCTATCTGGGTTGTTTTTTGATGTATTCAGCCTCCAAATGTGGAGAAGAATTGTCCATTTTTGGATCCTTTGTGTAGAGTTAATATATATGCTAGTTGATGCATAAATCTTGTGTTTTATTTTACTATTTTCTCTACAACGATCTATCTTGTTATGATACTGTTGTGATCTAGATCTATTGTGATGATTTGATTTGTTATGATGTTGTTGTGGTCTATTCCATTTCTACTATATCTATGTTGATGAGATCTGTTTAAGTCTGTTACATTTCTGTGCATTATGAGGTTGGATGTTTTATGAATGATGCTGCTGCGACAAATGTATGATGCAATCTGTCGTTATGGAAATGAGTTAATGTCAACTGCATAGTTATGGATCCAATAGTTATGTTGTCTCCCCATAAGATCCCCATATCCTCCACCCTCATTGTCGAAAAATC
This sequence comes from Pseudotsuga menziesii, assembly GCA_001517045.1. Classification (NCBI taxonomy): domain Eukaryota; kingdom Viridiplantae; phylum Streptophyta; class Pinopsida; order Pinales; family Pinaceae; genus Pseudotsuga; species Pseudotsuga menziesii. The sequence continues at coordinate 378,574 of LPNX011223523.1, read as the reverse complement.
AGTTCTGACAACTCTTCCTTGAACATCTCGGGTGAGACTTCATCCGCTTTGCAGATGTTGTTGGGCAGGGTAAAACCTGTCTGGGCCAGTGCTTAGGGAGATTACACTAGTTGGGTGTTGACAGAGTGAGAACCCCTATTGATGAGGTTTTGTTGGTGGGTTTCGCAAAAAAATGGTTCTGTTTCCAGGACCGGGTTGCAATTAAAAGGAGGATATGTTTTGGCATCCAACTCGACTGGAGATTGAGGGGTGGTTTGATCTAAAGTTGCGAGAATTTGCTAAAGCCGAAAATAAGAATCTGAAGTTGTCGACGGATCATTGGTTGGATATATATATCCATGAAGGTCCTCACGAATGCTTATTTTGTGATTTTCCTATCCTCTTGCATGAGTGGATGGCAAAGTTCATTTCTAAGAAAACAAAATTCCAAGGAGGAGAGCTGACATCTTAGACTCTGGAGCTGATCTAGGAATTACAAGAAACAAACAATAAGGCATCATAGGCTATTGAAGCATGGTTGGACAGTATCCTAGAACGATACATTACCGGGTTTGCAGTCGACAACAATAATTCATTTAGTAAAGTAGAAAGGGAGCTCTTCACCAGACCACAAGAAAGATTCTTACTATCACTGCAGCTGTCAATTAAGTAGCTAGTCTATGAAAAAGGTATTCTGAAGATGGACCAAGAGTAGTGGAACTATGGTGTATGGAGGATGTAAAAACCACAATGAAAGGAGGTAGATGCATGGAAAGGTAAGGGGTAGATGGGCATGATTTTTGGTGAGAATGTGAAGGTTTCCGAGGAAGCAAGTGGTTGGTCAAGGGGATGAGAAAGGTTTCAAGAGAAGAGGCAGAGGATGGGAGAAGGTCCTGCTGTGATCAAAGTACGATGCCGTGAGGAATAACCACATGAGACAAAGTGACATTTTTGTGACAACAAGGATGACCAAGCCCAGGTTACGCCCGAAAGGACAATAGGATCAAACCCCAACAGTAACTTTCCCACACCTCCACACACTACTCTAACACAAGGAAGAAACACGCATTATGTGTCGACTTGATCGATGTGTCAACAACACTCTAGCAATAAAACACCAGCATGAGGAAGAAGGCCTATAATGGTGGGCAACGAAATGAAGCTACCAATATTTCATGGAACCGACACTGATGACCCAAAGCAATACTGGTTCTTCTGTGAGGCGATCTAAACCACCTGACAAACTATAGACGATGATGTCAAGAAAATCTAGCTGGAAACTACTCAGGGAGGTACTACAGGTTCCTCAGGGAGGTGCCACAGAAAAATTGGATGAAATCAAAACTAGGTTATTCAATAATTCAAGAAGCTGAAGTCTGAGGCTCAGTACATTACTGAATTGAAAGAGATTAAATAGTTCCCCAATGAAACGATTTGGGATTTTGATCAACGGTTTAAGACATTGATGGCTCAGGTCAGTTTTTAGATGAGCCATGTTCAACATAAGGAGTGGTTCATCTCCACCTTTGTCCCACATATCATACAACCACTAATGCAACAAAATATTGCGACATAGAGCGAGGCTCTAGAGACCACGATGAAATTGGAGGCATCGCCAGTATGAGAAATCATGGCCAGAATGAACCAGATTCAAGAACAGTTGGCCAATCTGATGCTCCAACTACAAGATATCAAAAAGGACAAGGAATATCGTGATGATGTTTGGTGCACCCATTTCCATGAAGATGGACATACGAAGGACACATGTCCGACGTTCCAGAATTATTTGTTGTTAGGAGCTCTGAACCCATTGAGCTATGCTGGTATACCATGGTGTCGCATATGTCAGGTCTATGGGAATCGACATGAGAACTACGATTACATGCAAAATATGGTTACCAAGGCAGAAAATATGTACTGTACACTTTGTCTATTAGTAAGACATGATGATAAAATGTCAGGCTTATGATTTGCTCCAGGAAAGGACTTATGATTCATACTTTGTGAAAGGTGAAGACCCTCAAGTAGTGCAAGTGCAGCCACAAGTGGTACAATCGGTAGTACAGGTGCAATATACACCACCACCCCAGATGCATTTTATCCCTACACAACTAGAGTTTGCACCTCAGCCATAGATTGTCGCACAACTACAGTATGCATCGTGACCACAATATAATCAAGCACCACTCATTCAGTCTCAGCCACAATATGATCAAGCTGTAGTATGTCTAGTAGAAACCAAACCCACCACAGTAGCAGATGGCTCAACTGCAGTTTTAGCAAGGAAGAGTCTGAGGAGGATACTGCAAGAGATTCAGAGGATGAGGAGTAGGATTCAGTCGAGGAGGAGGACCAGGTCATGAATCAATATAGTGTTATACCTGTGGAGTATTCAAGAACTATCAGAGGGAGTGCCCTCATGTGCGGTGTACATACTGTGCGACCGATGATCATAATGTTGAAAGATACCCTCTGTTGATTGCAAAATGGTAGGGTGGAAACATTCCTCAGTTGCAGAATGTCCAGAATCAAAATCATCCTACATTCCAAGTACAAAACCAACCAATAATGCAAAAAAAAATCCCACTAGAGACATAGACTTAGAACCCACCCTAGACTCAGAACCAGTTGATGAATCAGCCATTGAATCAGAACCCGCCATTGAACCTGAATCAAGGACCTTTAATTGTAACAATTCAGGATGAACCACGAATGAAGGATGTCGATGTTGGGATTGTCACTTGTGCTGGTGTGAAAAATAGAGATGTTGGCCCACATCAACAAGTTCAATTCGCTGGAAAGAAAAAGGTAGTATTTGACATTGCGATAGAGAAAGACACCTTCTTCAGGGAAAAGCATGCAATCAGGAGAAATTCAGGTAAGTTACCAATTATTGACATGCCATCTACTTTTGATGCATCTGTAGAGGTAGGACCATCCTAGCAGCATGGTACCTTGCTATAGTTCTTTGAAAGTTGTACATCATTGGTAAGGGACCCTGACGCCCTTGTCGAGATTGAGATGTTATTGTATCGCCCGAATAAGGCAATGAAAGACTCTGTAGTGAACTCTTTGCAAAAGAGCAAGACATGCAAGGAGATGAGCATGAATATCTAGATCAGATATTATGAGGTTGACTATGTTATTTTGGATCTCGGATTAGACGTAAACATACTGAGTAAGCAAACTTGGTAGTTGATGCGGAAACCGGCAATGGGATGGTCATGAGTACAGTTACGACTAGTAAACCAGGCTAAGGTTTATCCCATTGGTCATGTCTCTAACCTGGTTGTCGACATTGAAGGTATGAAAATGCATGCTGACTTTGATGTGATAGAAGTATTCAAATACAGTGGTTCCTATGCCGCACTACTAGGGATTGGATGGGATAATGATAGCATGGCAGTTATCAATTTCAAAAAATGAGTTATGACATTTGAAAACCAGAATGTCAGGGTCGTTTCTCCTATGGACCCTCAGAAGGGACGACAATATATTGAACCTGTGAGGGATGAAGTCTGTAGAACTTTGGATCATGATTATAACATCTATGAAGACTACATCCATCCTACCATTGATGGTGAACTTGGATGGCGCAGCGCAAGTTCTGCGTCCTCTGACTCTGATGATTCTCTAGAAAATTGGTAGAATAGGTTGCATGAAGTATCATTCAGGAAATGCGGGTTGATTACACAATCTCTCCAGCGTGTTGCACCTAATACTGTTGAGCCACCCAATTATGAAGGACTACTGGGACTATTAGAGTTCTTTCAAGAATTTGAAGAGAAAGGTTTTGAACCGGAACAGATGCTGAACCCTTGATGTAGCACTGAAGGCTACTCCAACTTGATGGTGGGAGACACACAAACAGATGATCCATGACTGGGAATAGTGTCAAAGATTGATGATGGTGCATTTTGGCAATTCAGAGGTCTATCATGCTGGGAGATACGATGGATGGAATGATCTCACCATTCATTTGATCGAGTGTCGAAGTTTATGAATGTCATGACCCAGAGATGAGTGGGTCCATGCTTTCATTTACACTCTGGAAGAGATGCCCAGATCTTGGTATGTAGCGGCAGAGTTGCGCAGAACTACCACCACTTGGGAGGAGTTGTCTATTTGCTTTGCGCAGATGTTTAGTTTCTAGGATGCCAACCTAGAGGTATGTAATGCTTTAAAAATCATCTCTGACATAGTACTAAAAGTCATCCCTATTGCATATCTGGTTAATGATCCGCATGCGCACTACTCCATCCAATCCATGATGACATGCTACAACTTGTACGGGGAACCTGAAGAGGATGATGAGTTGCAGAATGTTAATGTTCCAGAGTTCGAAGGAAGCCACGATGCTACATCCTCAGACATACTGATGGAATCGATGAGTCAGCTGCTGAGGATCCAGAAAGTCAACATTGGGTTGACAAAGAACCCAAAATTTGCTAATGTCAGGGACTAATGGGACGAGGAGACCATGGCTAAGATCACAGACCTCCTACATGAATTCTAGAATATTTTTTCGACACGGTTTTCAAAGATGAAGGGGATTTTAAGAGACTTGGGGGAAATGAAAATCCTATTGAAACCAGATGCAAAACCAATGCGACAGAGGCCATATCGACTGAACCGATGATATAAGGACCGTGTGAAGGATGAGATAGACCAAATGCTCGATGCTAGGATCATTGATCCTATAGAAGAATCAGAGTGGATAATCCCTATGGTGGTATAGGATAAAAAAAATAGGATAAATCCGCATTTGCGTCGACGTAAGGAAGTTGAATGATGCATGCATACATGACCCATTCCTAGCCCCTTTTACAAATGAAGTGCTTGAAGGCATAGGCATCCAGGAGATGTATTCCTTCATGGATGGTTTTTCGGAATACCACCAGATCCAGATTGCAAAGGAGGATCACCATAACACCACGTTTGTCATTGAATGGGGCTGTTTTCAATATAAATTCATGTTGTTTGGGATGAAGAATGCACTGGTCGTCTTTTCTCGCGTAGTTGTCGCTGTATTTAAAGACTTTATTCAAAAGTTCCTACAGGTGTATATGGATGATTGGACTGTCTATGGACTAATTAGGGACCATCTCGACAACTTGTAGTTGATGCTAGAAAGGTGTCGATAGCATCATATCGCATTAAACTCTAAAAAGTGCATTTTCGGTGCGTCGTTTGACATACTACTTGGGCACATAGTATGCAAGGCAGGTTTCTTGGTTGATCTGGTGAAGATCGCGCTAATCCTCAGTTTACCATCATCGACAAATGTGAAGATGCTTCGAGAAACGTTGGGGCATACAGGATACTATCGCAAGTTTATCAAAGGTTACACTGCAATTACTGCTCGCATGGAGAAACTACTAAAAAAGGATGTAGCATATAATTAATGGACTTAGGAACGTTAAGGAAGTTTTTACACCTTGAAGGCCAAGATGGCCTCGCGCCCTTACTGGTTTTTCCTGATTGGAATAAGGAGTTCCATGTGCACATCGACACTTCTTCTATTGCGCTGGGGGTTTTTCTTGCGCAACCAGGTGAGGGAGACCTAGATCATCCAATAGAATATGCCAGTAGAAATTCATCATTTGCTGAACAAAATTATACAACAATAGAAAGGGAAGACCTGGTGATGGTTTATGCCTTACAGAAGTTTAGGCACTATTTGTTGGGTGGGAATTTCAAGATGTTCACCGATCATTCTGCTTTGCAATACTTGGTTAATATTCCTATGTTGGGGGGGAAGATCTATGGATGGTTGTTACTCTTCCAGGAGTTTGATTTTGAAATAGTTGTGAAGCCAGGACGGTTGAACATTGGTCCAGATCACCTATCTTGCATTGAGAACGGTGAAGAACCGACTAATATTGATGACGGATTCCCAGATGAGCAATTTTTTTGTGTTGACATCATAGACGATCACTATGCACCAATTATTCATTTTTTGGCAACTGGTTTTGCCAGAGAGGACATGTTGACTAGCCAAAAGAAGCAGTAGGTTGTGAACGTTTCTGATTTTCAACTAGTTGCTGGGAAGTTATATAAGCTTGCACCAGATGATATCTTGTGACGGTGTATCTTACCGCATGAGCAGGGTCCCATTGTAGAAGAAGCACATGCAGGAATTACGGGAGTCCAATGTGGAGGATGGGCTACTACGCGGAAGTTGTTGCTGGTGTTGAAGTTAACTCTCCAACCTTTTGATAAGTGGGCCATGGATTTTGTGGGTTCTATTAATCCACTAGGGAAGAGGACTGGTGCATGATACATCTTTACTACAATTAACTATCTGACTAGGTGGGAGGAAGCTGCACCAATTGTGGATTGTACTGCTGCGATAGCAACAAGGTTCATTTTTTAAAACATTCTGACATGGTTTGGGTGTCCTAGGATCTTGATGAGTGACCAGGGTAGTAACTTTGTCAATCGGATGGTGAAAGTGCTAACTGAAGAATTGCAAGTGAAACATAAGAGGAGTAAACCATACCATCCACATGCGAATGGGACCGTCGAAGCATTCAACAAAATTTTGGAAACATCACTGACTAAGGTATGTAATGTTAACCACGATTACTGGGACCTGAAAATTCCTGCAGTGCTATGGGCCTATTGCAGTACTTGCAAACAGCTAACATGCCAGACACCATTCAAGATTCTCTATGGGCAAGAGGCAGTCATGCCCATGGAGTACATTGTTCCTAGTTTGCGCATTGTTGTGGCGATGGGAATGGATGATGCAGAAGCATTAGAAGAGTGCATTGTGTAGTTGATCCATCTTGAAGAAGACCACTTTATTTCTGGCTTCCACCAGCAAGTTGCAAAGGATTGTCAGAAGGCGTGGCATGATTGCCACATTAAGAAAAAATAGCTTGCAAAAGGATATTTAGTGTTGTTATACGACAATAAGTTCATAAAGCATCTAGGTAAGTTACAAATTCACTGGTTAGGTCGGTATCTTGTTCATTCCATTACTTTTGGAGGTGCAGTTTAGTTACAACAATTAGATGGCGCAGTATTGCCAACAGTCATCAATGGGATTCACTTGAAGCCCTAAAGGTTGGGGCCAGAGCTACGCACTGCTTGAAGCGTTGTATAAAAAAAATGAATATTTTATTTTAGACCAGTAAGGAGATCCCAAGGGAAGAGGCTGCACAAGGTTATAGTTTGTAGCAATGAACAGTCGACCACTTGTGATAGCTACAGGGATGTGGGTTGGTCAAATTAAGTAATAAATGCAGGTAGCTAAAACAGTTGGTTGGTGATGCTTGTTGAAGTGACGTGCATTAATGGTCGATCCGACTATTAGAGGAGTAGGATTGCTGACAGATTTGGCATCATTACTACCATATTTAGTCATAATGGTGATCGTATATCTGGAAATGATGAGTTTGAATTAGGGGTGGCTATAAAAAGTGTGCGAGACATGGGAGGATGACATTGTTCAGTTGAGCAAGTAGAGAGTTGAGGAGAGGGTGAATTGTGCACTGTGTTGTGATATTTGGAGTGAGTTGTAGCATTGAAGGTTAGAGTCGTCGAGTGCATTTTAAGGTTTGTGGCATGAGGAAACCTTGACGGCATTGACATTTCAAGCAAGTTAGAGTCCCTTATTCGGCCCACGGTTGTCGAAGAAGGATTCACTGAAAGAAAGGATTCCATTAAAGAAATCGCCACTCACTTCGAAACCATGGAGCAAGAGGCCAATAAAATTATGGAGGTGACAATGCAGTTTTGGCGGAGCGATGTCCAAGATGAGCAGCTCAACTAGCTGAATACGTAGATCCAAGAAGCTAAAGGTCAATTGATGACCTTGAAGATGTCACTATAGGAAATTCCACTGATGGTATAGATCACATGGGCTGAGGAACTGAAGGAGCTACAGGAGAGAGCTGCCCATGCACAGGAACGCCAACAAAAGTGCCATGCTCAGCTAGATGAGTTTCAAGAAATTGGTGGGCAGTTGGTGGTTAAATCAGTTGCCATGCTACAACCAGTGCAAGAGAATCAAAATATGGTCGACGACAAGGCTAGAGAAGAGTTCTCAGTGTAGCGGGATTTGACTAATTGTGATAGTATCGCGGAAAAAGTACAGCTTCAGGTTCGTGAGATCATGTAGCAATTCAAATATTTTAAAGCACAAATGTCGGCATATACCCTGTCAACCTAACGTGGCTTGGGGATGAGCCACAAGACTGTGTTGGGGGCCTGTTGGTAGGGGTTTTGGTAAGTGAGTTCCATAGCGTCATGGCAGCTGCGCAAGCTCATGTGGTACCACGCAAGGATAGATCAGTATGATGGGTGGAAGAATAAATGTTTTGAATATTTTATATATTATTTGACTAAGTTTTGTCAAAATAGGTCATTAGCGGTTATAAGTTAGTTAGAAGTAGACCCTCAATGTAAAGGCGCAAGCCTATTTATAGAACTAGTTATGCAAATAAATAGACATCTGATGATCGATTGGATTGAGCAACAACCTTATGATGATCGCATGAGGTCTAGTGCAATATAATCTTGGAGAATTTTCTATTGTATCTGCGATCTATCTGGGTTGTTTTTTGATGTATTCAGCCTCCGGTTGTGGAGAAGAATTGTCCGTTTTTGGATCCTTTCTGTAGAGTTAATATATATGGTAGTTCATGCATAAATGTTGTCTTTTATTTTACTGTTCTCTCTGCAGAAATCTATCTTGTTATGATGCTGATGTGATCCAGATCTATTGTGATGATGTGATTTATTATGATGTCTCTGTGTTCTATTCCATTTCTTCTATATCAATGTTGATGCGATCTATTTAAGTTTGTTACATTTCCCTGCATTATGAGGATGGATGTTTTATGAATGATGCTGTTGTGACAAATGTATGATGCAATCTGTAGTTATGGAAATGATTTAATGTCGACTACATAGTTCTATATCTAATAGTTATGTTGTCTCCCCATCGGATCCCCATATCCTCCGTCCTCATTGCCGAAAACTCAGTTCTGACAGCTCTCCCTTAAACAACTCGGGTGAGACTTCGTCTGCTCTGTGGATGTTGCTGGGCAGGGTAAAACCTATCTGGGTTGGTGCTCATGGATATTGCACTGGTTGGGCGTCGACAGAGTGAGAACCCCTGTCAATGAGGCTTTGTTGGTGGGTTTTTTCGACAAGTCTGTTGAAATCGCTGACTGACCCTCCTCTAAGTGGGTTGTTTCACCAACTACATGTGGTTCTACTATAAGTGACACATGATCGCAATCATCAACCCAATCCATGCATTCACATTCATGCCATTCACCACTACTACAAGGGATACAAAAGAAAGAAATTTTCCGTGTCCATATTTCAAATAGGGGGTTGTTTGAGCTTTGAACCAAATGAAATCCATGTGGTCCTTATATTGTGCCGCAACTATAGGAATGTAATCTATCTATGTCAACCACATGCCAAAACCTTACTTGTCTTCCTACCGCTATCAATGTATGTTGCACTATAGTTCGATCTGACATTGTTGCAGAGCACCATTGAAATATGGATTCTACATCTTTGATATGGGGGTTTCTAGTAAACCTCATCTCCTTCATTCATAGTAAAGTCTTGATGCATGCACCGGCCCTATCATGCTCACCTTTTCCATTCCCGGTCTCAAATTAGTTCCATATATGTGGAACATTATAAGTCTTATGTAACATAGTCATGCATTGGAAGACTTGGTAATTTTTGAACTGGCCCACACAACCATCATACAATATCCAATGCTAATCCATCTATATATCTCTCTCCTTTAGTTGATCATAGAAAATTTGAAAATAGTGTTGCACATAATGTAGATCATGGCATCTGTCATCACTTATGTAAATTTTTGTCTCCTTATGCATTATCCTATTGTTAATCCTACTCTCAGGGCCATGCGTATACGTCATATGTACCATGATGCTGACTTGGTTGGAATGGTAGTATTGACTCTGAATTTCATTTTGTGTTTGAAGGGTGTATTTTTCTGCAAAATCTACAATTGACAATATGGTACTAATGTAAAATATTTCCCTACATTTTTTGTACTTCTCATCCTTCCATCGCGCTACATGCACATGTTGAACATACTGCTCGGTTTTCTTGTAGAAATCCATAAAAAAATCACATACCTGTACCCGTTTCGATGAAAACAAAGGTCGTATTAGAATGTGATCTTTGAATACTGTATATGTAGAAACTAAACATGTAAGAGGAAAAACATGCAATAATCATTTGCACTGGTGACTTCACCAATGCAATATTTTTACTTTCATTCGCACTATCTTATTGATAGGTTACGTACTTGAAGCTTTGCATCTCCATGCTGATATTTCCAAATTGATGCTCAATGCTTTCATGAATGCAACAGTTCAAAAGAGAAAACCCACTGCACTTGGAACAATTCCCATATAGACATGATTTTCCATAGTATTTGTGTCCTTCATACCTTGGACACATGATGCTGACGATAAAATCTCTTGATGCATTCAGTGGTATTATCAATTCATTGCAGCCCTGCTCAAGGTTAGTATGCAAATCACAAAATATATGTTTATACATGTCATAAAAATATTCATATTTTACATGGCATCTACAGCAGCATGTGTTTCGATCAATACATATACGAACGTACCATGGTTTACATTTCTCAAAGGACCTTTGTCCCAGGTTCAATTGTGTGTGCTCATTCCTGAATCTCTCATAGAGCTCATTCTGTGTGTGTCAAGGAAGTGTTTGACATGGGGTTCATGTTCAGTAAACCTTTTCTTAGCTTTAGCACATCTCTTTGATTAGATGAAGGTCTAGCATGATCATGCCAGAACTTTTGTACTAATTCCTTAACAACATCAATTAGCTTCATATCTCGATGAGGAAACCAACCAAAAAGAGCCCAACAATATTTTCCACCTGCAGTTTGCATATTTTCTCTTATAAAATAGTACTTCTGAATAGTTTTTCTATTTAATTTAAGTATCTCAGAAGTGTGTGAAAGGAGGTGATGTTGTTGTGTGGACTTTCTTACAACTGATTTTGATAACACACGACAAGCAGCACAAATATCTTTAGTACGGGATGTCTTCCCAATCACATTAAAAGCAGATTGGATATTTCTATTAATATGATTGTTAGCCTCTGAACTTCTAACCATATTTATGCCTAGAATTATCCTAACAACAACTAAACAATTTGACTTTAACAAACATAGTAATAATTGACATTTTCCTGCATCACCTTTGGATTCAAAATATTCCTTAATTAATTTGCTACATTGCCAATTGATAGTGCATTTGGGAAACTTACCTTCAATGCCTAACATATAACTTTCATCCACATGGATACGTCTAGGATTCCTTTTTCTTGTAATAGACAGTCGAGATAGGGAAGGTGGACATGAGCTACATATCCTAGGGCTTCTTTATTGTGGTTCTTCATTCACATGTTGGTCTATAATGGGAGTGTGGTCAACATGGTTGTGGTATTCTTGGAGAGATTGCAAATTAATCATTGCTCCTAGGTCTGATGCTTCATAGTCGGCATCTCTTAATACACCTATGTCTTCAAGAGCTTCAACATGGCTCATTGATGGATTGTTGGTTTGAGACTGTGTTGATGTTGGAACTTGAGTTGGGTCCGTTGGATGCAACCACTTCACCGGTGGTTCTGAAGTATAGGTTGTTATGTCATCAACTCTGTTAGGATCGGTCGTAGTATCAGTGAAAATGTCTGGACCATGTCTCACTCTCTCCATTGCCAACCTGGCCTTTTCTCTTACCTCATTTTACTTTTCAATGGGAATATTCCTTCTAGTTTTTCTTTCTCTGTTGCATGAGTTTCCCATCTCCAAAATTTTATTTATCAAAACTATGAGGTCCACCCCTGCATAAGAAGCAATAAATAAGGTATTAGTTCCATTATACAAGAAACATGACGCATTCCAACATTATTAACTAAATTAAAAATATATGTTAGTATGCTAATTATTGGCATTGATACATAAACACTGATTAAAGGTTTCTCTTTATGTTCTTACCAAAGTTTCATTTCTATACTCTATTTGAGTCAAGTAAAGAGAGTCAAGTTTGCAGGTATTACAGCTATAGGATTATGACTTCCTTTGTATTCAAAACGTATTTGAAGTCAAAAGAAGATGAGTGAAATATTATTCATTTCCAACACCTTCAGACGAGATGACGTTACATGTAATATGCCACATTAGTTGTGAGGGAAGACACAAGTTGGTGTTTGGATGTCTTGGGAATAAATTGAATAAATTACACTCATTAAGTTACAAGTTAACTATTAAGAGAACAAATTGACTAATTATACAATGAGGAGGTTGCAAATCCCTCCAAAAAAAGGATAAATCATTGAGGTAGAGGCATCCCTGTCAAGCTCAAAGGAATGTTATGATAAATCTAGTATGAAGAGGAGAGCACAAACAAGTTGGTGAACTGTTCAATACCGACCCTCTCCCATGATTGCTTCTGAGGTTTTTATACAAATTGAATAGTCTCAATAGAGAACCTCATCTATGCCATACTTGTGGGAAATCAAAATATATTCATGTGCAAATAATTATTGGTCTACATTGCATACTTAATCTTGTTTAGATAAAATGGAAAATTTGGTGAACTATTCAATATGGAGCCTCTCCCATGATTACTTCAAAGGGTTTTTTAAAAATTGAAGAGTCTCAAGAGATAACTTCATCTATGCCATCATTGTGTGAAATCAAAATATATTCATGTGCCATTAGAGGAATTTTGGGGTCTAAAATGGGCCTCCTAAGGAACATAATAAAATAATAGTTAAAATAATAAAATAATATTGATTAATTTTGGAGGAAGAAAGAAAAAAACTACTTTTTGTGTTCGTATTTTCGACATATCTCCCTGTTGTTTTACTCAAATTTCGATCGGGAGAGGTCGTTGGATGCGGAATTTGATTCAGCATCCAACGAGTACCCACGCTACATACTTTTGACGGACCCCGCTTCCCCAAAAACAAGAAATACCTGAAAAAAACGTGATAATGATGTCATCATCACGTTTTTTCAGGTATTCATTATCACGTTTTTTTCAGGTATTTCTTGTTTTTGGGGAAGCGGGGTCCGTCAAAAGTATGCAGTGTGGGTACTCGTTGGATGCGGAATCAAATTCCGCATCCAACGACCTCTCCCGATCGAAATTTGAGTAAAACAACAGGGAGATATGTCGAAAATACGAACACAAAAAGTAGTTTTTTTTAATGACAAATATGTCAATTCAACCATTATGGTTGACTTATTTTATTGAAATTCTATTGGTTCTTGAATTCCAACTCACAAAAACTTATTTTGGCACGTTTTCTTATAAGGCCCATTTTAGACCCCAAATTTCCTCTAATGGAATGTAAATTAGTTAACACTGTGTACTTCATCTTGTATGGAGAATATGAGACTTGTTTAGATGTGAAGTTGGGATTTGTTTTTTTGAAATTAAATGTTGTATATGAGAGAGATATTGTTGTAGGCATACAATAAAATATAAATCAATTAAATGATATGAAATCTTTTGAATTAAAACAATTATTTAGAATTCACCATACCTATTCAAAATGATATTTTCTTGCTATGAAAACTTGTAGTTTGAATATTTCCACTAAATTCCAAGACAACTGAATATGTTTGTTAGATTCCAAGAGTGAGATTCTATCCAATAGATCAAACAGTGGTGATGGATTGTGAGCCAAATTGCAAAGTTCAGGAGCACAAAATGCGTGAACAGCTATAGAAAACTCATGAAAATTGGTAGCAATCCTGAGAATTCAGATCTCTATTTTTTCTAACTAGTAATAGGTGCGTACATGTGTATTTGAGCACGTACACATGTAAATAATACCACGAGCATGTGCATTTATGCACACACACAATTAGACGTGTGCGCACCCTTACCTAACATTTAGAGCATTTACTCACTAACATTTATCTCATTTAATGACTAACGTTCTTCAACAACAACTTCGTATTCACACATGTTCAAGTATTTTTACAATATAGTATTCACCACTACTTTCTTCCTAGGCCCATGGGTGCCATTATGAGGTCTTAGGCTCCTTGCTTAGGGCTAGTGGAGGGTAAGGGAGGCCTCCAACACTGACCATGATCACTATCATAATCATCATCATCATAATCATCATCATCATAGTCATCCTCATCATCATCATCATAGTCACCATCCTCATCATCGTCGTGATCATCATCATCATCATCATCACCATCATTGTTCATCATCATCGTCATCGTCATCATCATATTTCATCATCATCAACATAATCATCATCATCACCATCATCGTTCATCATCATCGTCATCATCATCATCATCATCATAGTCATCATCCTCATCCTCATCATCATTGTCTTCATCCTTATCATCATCATCATAGTCATGGTCATCATCATCATTCCATTAAAAATGCTTGAAAATAAAATCATCATCTTTTATCATCCTCATCGTCATCATCATCATCATCATCACCATCATCATTCATCATCATCATCATCATCATCCTCATGATCATCATCATCATAGTAATCATCCTCATTATCATCATCATTGTCCTCATCCTTATCATCATCATCATCATTCCATTGAAAATGCTTGAAAATAAAATCAAAGAAAAGTTTCAACTAAACCTATCATCATCATCATCATCATCATCATCATTGTTCCTCAACATAATCATCATCATCACTATCATTGTTCATCATCATTGTCATTGTCATCATTCTCATCCTTATCATCATCATCATACTCATCCTCATCATCATAGTCATCATCCTCCTCCTCACCATCATCAGCATCGTTGTCCTCCTCTCCTCATCATTGTTCATCATCATCCTCATGGTCATCATTAGCATTCATTTGAAAATGCATGAAAATAAAATCAAAGAAAATTTTCAACTAAACCTATCATCATCATTGTCATCCTCATCCTCATCCTCATCCTCATTGTCATCGTCATCCTCATCATCATCATCATCATCATCATCACCATCCTCATCCTCATCCTCATCCTCATCATCATAGTCATCATCCTCATCCTCATCATTGTCATCCTCCTCCTCCTCATCATCAACGACATTGTTCATCATCATCACCATCATCATCATCCTCATTCTAATCCTCATCCTCATCCCCATCATCATCATCATCATCCTCATCATCCTCATCCTCCTCCTCATCGTCATCATCACCATCATTGTTCATCATCATCATCATCACCATCATCATCATCATCAGCAGCAGCAGCAGCAGCAGCAGCATAGTCATCATCATCATCATCATCATTGTCATCATCCTCCTCATCATTATCATCATTCCATTGCAAATGCTTGAAAATAAAATCAAAGCAAAGTTTCAATTAAACCTATCATCATCGTCATCATCATCATCATTGTTCCTCATCATCATCATCATGAACATCATCCTCATCCTCATAATCATCATCATCGTCGTCGTCATCACCATCATTGTTCATCGTCATTTTCATCATCAGCAGCAGCATAGTCATCATCCTCATCATCATCATTGTCATCATCCTCATCATCATCATCACCAATATTGTTCATCATCATCATCAGCAGCAGCAGCAGCAGCATCCTCATCATCCTCAACATCATCATCAACATCACCATCATTGTTCATCATCATCATCATCATCGTCGTCGTCATCATCATCATCATAGTCAGCATCCTCATCATCATCATAGTCATCATCCTCCTCCTCATCATCATCATTGTTCATTGTCATCATTCCATTGCAAATGCTTGAAAATAAAATCAAAGCAAAGTTTCAACTAAACCTATCATCATCATCATCATTATTCCTCATTATTGTCGTCGTCGTCACCATCCTCATCCTCATCATCATCGTCATCGTTGTCGTCATCATCATCATCATCATCATCATCATCATCATCATCATTATCATCACCATCATTGTTCATCATCATTGCATCATCATCATCATCATCATCCTCATCCTCATCATCACCATAGTCATCATCCCCATCATCATCATGTCATCATCCTCATAATCATCACCACCAACATTGTTCCTCCTCCTCATCATCATCATCATCATCATCATCATCCTCATCCAAATCATGATCATCATGATCATCATCATTGTTCATCATCGTCATCATCATCATCATCCTCCTCCTTTTTATCATCATAGTCATCATCCTCATCATCGTCATTTTCATCGTCCTCCTCCTCCTCATCATCATTTTTCATCATCATCATTCCATTGCAAATGCTTGAAAATAAAATCAAAGGAAAGTTTCAACTAAACTTATCATCATCATCATCATTGTTCGTCATCACTGTCGCCATCATCATCATCCTCATCCTCATCATCATCATCATCATCATCATCATCATCATCACCATCATTGTTCATCATCATTGTCATCATCATCATCATTCTCATCCTCATCATCATCATCATAGTCATTATCCTCATCATCATCATTGAAATCATCCGTATCATCATCATCATTATCATTGTTCATCGTCATCATCAGCATAGTAATCATCCTCATCATCATCATCATCATCATCACCATCATTTTTCATCATCATAGTCATCATCATCCTCATCATCATGATCATTATCATCGTCGTCATCAACATCATCATCCTCCTTATCGCAATCATTGTCATCATCATCAAAATCCCTGTCATCATAGTGATAGTCATCGTGATCATTATCCTCATCATCATCATCATCGTCACCATAATTGGTCATCATCATAGTCATTATCATCCTCCTCCTCATCATCATCGTCATCATCAAAATCATCATCCTTATCATCATAATCATCATCATAATCATCGTCATCATAATCATCATCATCATAGTCATAATCATCGTCATCATGTCATAGTCATCGTGATCCTCATCCTCATCATCGTCGTCATCACCATCATTGTTCATCATCATCCTTATCATCATTATCATCCTCAACATCATCATCATAGTCATCCTCCTCCTCATCGTCATAGTCATCATCCTCACCACCATCATTGTCATCATCCTCATCATCATCATCATCATTGTTCATCATCATCATTCCATTGCAAATGCTTGAAAATAAAATCAAAACAAAGTGTTTACTTAACGAATGCACGCATGAGTCCTTAACGTGTGCGCACAAAGTAGTGCAATCGCGCTTCTAGTGTGTGCATGTTGTGTTTTAAACTACGTGCGCGCATGATTTAAATTTAGAATTTTGGCGGGCACCTTTTTTCGAACCTACGTGGTGGATGACTTGGCTCCTTTGGTTTTAGGTTCGGGTTTCCAAACCAAGTTGTTTGGACTGTCTTGTGACATAAAACTTGTTTTTTTACCACTTCTCCTATTTCATGCATGATTTTCCATATGCCATGCTTGTCCACTGCTAATGAAAATTCACACACTTGTGTAAATCTGTCTGTAGATTCTGAATACGTAATTTTTATTTAAATCTATTATCTTTTTTCTATTTTTATTTAATTTTAAATGGACTAATGTCAATCTAACACAAAAGGTGGGATATTTGCTTCGGCTATAAATTGATTGGCTCACCTATTTAGAAAATGGAAAAGTACCCACACAAGAACACACAAAGACCTAGATCCTATAAAAAAATATCGTTCATTGACCATGTTAAGACCTGTGGTGGACCAATGCTCGACCTTGTCATTTTAGGGCATCACTGACTTCCTTAATTTGAAAAAAAAAATAGAACATAAATAAATATGGGAAAATAATGATGCACTAGACACACCTGTTATCTACAACTCTATATAATTTTTTTCACAAAATTCCACAATTTGCATACCAAACGAGTGGACCAACGCAAACATATTCATTTTTTTGGGGAAAAAAATAACATACCAACCTTAGAAGAACCTCGTTTTTGGGGATTTATACTTAGTTTCCATTAAAAAAGGTTATATATTCTGGAAGGTAATCTGATTTTCCACGTTTCATATTCTTACACCATATTCCAAAAAGTTGTGTAGGTACCTGTAATATTCCTTTTTGACATTCAAATTTCTGTTTTTCCAGAAGTCCATTGCAATGAATGCATCATAAGTGACCAGCATTAGCTTGCACCAGCCCTTATATTTTTTTTCAAGTTAAGCAGTGTGCATGACATAGTAATACAAACTCATGCGGCATTACCATGCATATGCATGAGCATTTGTTTGGCCGACCCTTTATAAATTTTGAAAACAATAAAATAAAATCAAGTAGTGCCCTATATAGAGTAATATGTAGATCAATGTGTTTGTATAGTAAATTATTCAATGTATGAACTATAGAAGTACACTTTCTTAACAAAAGGACACCAATGCATTTTATTGTGCAATGTGCATTGGTTATCATAGACATGTTTAAATGAAAACTGATAAAAACATGTTTTGGGATTTTATGCAATAAGCGGTCCCTAATTGCTATATATATGAAATGTCCCATATTCAAATACAAAAAAAAATATAATATCCACTAACTAGAAGAAATAATGTCATAGTGAAATAGTAGAAAAGGTAAAATCCTAGTGCTAGAATTTACAACCACATAAAACATTAGGGAAGCAACAAAAATGCTAGGGTTTGTAGAACTAAAGGGAACTATGAAAACCCTATATTTTATTGATAATGCATCATAAATATTAATAGAAACAAAAAATAATAATGAACTTTTACAAAACAATCGGAGGAAAAATTGAGGTGGATAGTAAGAAGTTACATACTTGAAATATCTCCTATGTAGAGTTGTATGGACCTATGACAATCTCTTACAAGTATGGCATTTCAAAAAAAATATGCCACTCAAAACTATATCACTTGTTAAACTCTCTCGCACAATTCTCCCCTCTAACTTTTGGAAAACAAATGGAATAACTATTAGGGTTTTCTATCGTAAACTCACTTTTAGAAAATGAAATTACCGCTCTTTTTTCATTGGATATTTTAGCTCATTAATGAGAAACATGTGCGTCATTTCCTTCTATTAATATTTTAGCTTTTGGCTCACGATTTAGAGATAAGCACATTGGGGAATTGTATGTATAAACCACACCCATATAATATAAACATACTCAAAATGCAAGTAAAATCATTAACACTTAAAATTTTGCAAATATTTTTCTTTCAAAGTTGTTGTTGTGGATGCTTGTTATTGATCTTTATCATAGTTTAGTGCATCCATTTGTTTGGTTTATAGGTATGTATTGGTGCGGTTATTTGAAATAATCACACCAATTACATTGAAAATCACTTCAAAATTATGTTTGGAGTTAAAATGTTATATGCATCCCAAAGTTTCTTTGGGAATGCAAACACATAAATTATAATAGTCCATATCTACAAATGACAGTTAAAGTCACACCTTATACTTAAAAAGGGGTTTCAAAAGTCTATTTTCCTTTAGATTGTTATATGCTTGCCAAATTTGCTTTTAAGAATGTAGACATGTATTGATTTTCAATTTGGCTCAAGGTTTCTATGGAAAATTTCTTACGTTAGGCTAGTTCCTTAGAGGGGATTTTCTTGCATGCATGCCAATAAGATAAGCTAGGGGATGATGCTCATATCATCGATACCTTCTTCAAAAGCCTAAAATTTGCTTCCATAACCCCTTTTTTGCGATATAGTTCAAAGCAATGTTAATGCATGCAATATCCCTCTGGCATACCCCTAAAGACTTTTTAATTATGAATGTTTATTGTACTTGTTTCTGGTGATGAGCTCAAGGCCAAGGCCCCACTAGAAACAAGACCTGGAAATCTATATGAGTGAAATACCTAAGCGATAAACTTAGGAGACTTAAGGCTTCGACACAACCTAATGACGGGAAACTAAAACCTCTAGGGATAAAAGTGAATGGTTAGGGAGCCATAAATTGATTCCATGGTCTTAGCTATCGTCGTGATTATGGTAGTGTTAGTGATAAGGATTCTCCTATAATGGATTTCCTACTTCGCTGAAATTTATCCCAACTAACATATCATAGCCTAGTTACTTAATCCTATTATGATTAAGCCATGATAGAGGGAGTTGCAATCATTTTAACGTTGACCTAAAAGAGTCAAGGAGTTAAAATTTGGAAAAAGTTTGGTTGGACCTCGAGAACTGAGAGAAGATTAGCGACTCCTTGGATGACCGAAACTCCTAGGTATCAACCTAAGATAAAGTAATTCTTGACAAAGTAATGAATCTTCATGATCCCTTTTGTGTTAACAAAAAAAAAACGAGATGTCTTACCAAATACGACATCAAGAACCAAGGGATTATGAGCAATACCTTACCAACATAGGTACAAACTATATGTAAAAGATGGAAATTTGGGTATAATCTACCATGTGAAAATCATACCGAATATATAACTATTATATATATAGATAGATAGATATAGATATAGATATATTTAAGTTATATCATAAGAACTAAAAGAACTAGGTATTACAAATATGGATGCACACATATATATTTATAATAAGATGACCTCATCTTATACACTGACATGTAATTCGACTTGGGACAAAAGAATTATATTAATGGATTTTTGTAACAAGTTTAAAAACTAGTTAACTTGGAATAATGCAAGGACTAGACCTTGATTTCACTCCTACTCATAAACAAGTTAAAAGTCTCCATATGAGCTTATATATATATGTATGTATGTATGTATGTTGCTATTTTCTCTCATCTTTGACACCATGCAAATGAGATTTCTACTAAGGCAAACATCCAAGCGGTATAACTCCATAGAACTATGGTTAGAAAGAAAACCATAAGTTATGCAGTATCGCAAGAGGTAGGGGGACATGGAAATTTTTGTGCAAATAATCAGAAGTTTAAGGGTGCGATTTCCTGGAGGAAATCATGGGAATTATTCCCATAACAAGAAAGTAGGGCGCTATGTCTTAAAATTTTATGACACCTGGAAGAATAATTGCCCCACTTGGCTCTCGGATGGATAAGAGGGGAATGACCTCTACGTTATTGAGGGAGAATAATCCTCGGCATCTGGAGAACTCTGCGCTATTGGAGGAAAGTTAATCCTCAGCGTTTTTGGAGACATGGATCTTGGCACAGCGAGGGGGGTGACCTTCGCTTTCTTGGAGGAGAAGGATCTCTACAATGCATGATAAATTGGTTTGAGATAGTGTAGAAAAAAAACGAGGAAAGGAGAAGTGATGAGGTAAGGAAAAGAAGAAAATAAATTTACATGCTGATAGATCTGGGACGATCTAGAGAGGGGGAATCATAGTGATTACTCTCTGCAAGCGACGTTGATAGTAGTTTTCTAAGCCGGAGAATAAAATCTGATGGTATGCATGAAAATGATTACCTAGACTGTTAGTTTGGATCTATATTGTTTCGAATGATATATAAAACTATACATATGGAGCCTTAGCCATCATCGTGGACTGCTAATGAGATTTGGTTTTTCCGTTTTTGCTTGAAATCTGAAATCATATATATATATATGGTGTTTCCCAGCACCTATGCGTTGGATCCGTCTGGGAATGGATCTCCATATGTGATCTAATTTTGTATTTAGTTATTGAGTAAAAATTTACTTCTGCGTGTTTTTTTTTGTATATCTGAACCTACTGAAAAAGCCTTGGGCGTCACACGATTAAGATAGTATTTATGTGATGCTAATTTATATACCCATAAGTGTAAATTACATCTCTGCATGTATTTTCGTAGATCCAAATCTACTGAAAAACCCTTGGGTCCTCACACGTTTTAGACACTATTCATCGTGATATGAAGTTATATTCTCATAAGAGTAAAAGTTATACCTCTACGGGTATTTTTGTAGATTTGAATCTACTAAAATAGTTAGTCGCCTTACGATTTAGATCATATTGTTTGGATATGAAATTAAGTATGTAAATTATTACCCACTACCTATGTTATTGATCATAATTTATTGGGATTCAGACGAGTCAAATGACCTAGTTCGTAGTTATTTGTATTTTGAAAACAATTTACAGTGCACTATGTAAATAGATGAAGGAATTCTTGTGTTTTATAGATCATAATCTACTAGGATTCAGACGTGTCATCCGACCTAGATCGTAGGTTCTTGTGTTTTGGAAACCTTTTACAATACATTAAGTAAATCGATGAAGAACTTCGTGTGTAGCGTTTGGCATTTTGACCTGGAAGTGAAGGGGTGATGCAATCTTTGTAGCGGCCTAGACACTCCTTTTAGTTTTGTGCATTTGTATGTGATATAATGCATATATGGCTGCATTTCTTTAATTTTTTCCAAAGATGATTGCTTAATTCTATTGAGTTGCACAAGTAAAGTTTAGTGAGGTATAGGATGATTATGAATATTAATGTGGATTTCTGAAAGGAGTAACCTTTAGAACCGTTATTCATATTTCGAACTAGCCATTAATGACATCATATATTTTGGAAAGATTCTTGGAACTTCCAGATTGACAAATTGTACTAGGTTGCATTGAGAAAACATGATGAATGTTGTTGTTAAGGACTAACATTGAAAGGGTTACGCCATTATCAATAAACTATAGGACTGCTAAAGACCTAGTGAGAATTGAATATGTCTTCTAAGGCTTATTTTAGTGTCCACTATGGGTAATAGATCAATGCAAGTGGCTCACGAGAACATGTTTCAAGTCAATTTATAGGTTTTGTTATGTTATGAAAAATATATAAAGACTTACTTTATACATATTTTTCTTGGAGAGAAAATTTGTAAAATTTCTTAACAATGTAGCTATTAAATGGGACTTGATAACTTGATCATTTAAGGAAGGAGTAACTCCATTACACTTAAAAGACTAGCTAAAGTATCGTGTATAGTAAAAAGATATAAGAATGAAGATAAGTGATACTAAAGGAGAAACTATGTTAGAAGGAATATACAGTTATGATTATCCAAATTATATCAAATAAAGGATACTGGTGTTAAATGGTGAAAATGTATAAACACTAACCGTATATTAAATGTGAAACACCTATTTACATGTGGAATTTCATGTAAAACTAGGATAAAATAATTGCATTAAATCCTATAATTACATCGGTACATGGTAGTCAAATAGTTATGACTAAAGGACCATGGTAGAATTACATATAGGCACAATATGTTGGTAAGGGAAAAATTGGTGTTGAGATGTATGACTAATTATTGGTTTGATCGAACATATTAGATCATAGGTCGAAGGGAACTAATGGTTCTCAATATTGGGTCCATAAGGAAACGTGAGGAATTAGCTTGTACTAGACCTCTGATGTTTCTCCTATATGTATGCACATCACTAATATACGACCATGGGTCTTAAAATGCCATTATTTTGTGGTTATGCATAACAACGAATGATCAGAAAAGCGTAATTGGTTTCTAGAAGAAGATCCTATCTTGTGGGTAACTGGTAATTATTATAAAGTGAATGATATTTGCTTATAAGAAGTTGCTAATTTGTGAATGTTGTAAGGGTTAAATTGTCATTATCCTACTAGATGGGTTCTAAGTGAAGATAGCACCTGAATGTTAAAATGGTGTGAAGAGATTTAGATTAGTTGCAATAATACAATTATTTTTGTACCTATAATGGTTGGCATGCCTGTAAATCATAACGATTGGGTTGTGCACATAAAGGACTATTGATCTTTTAATACACATATGACAATATTCTTTAAAGTATTTATTTCAAGGAAAAAAAAAAGAAAACAAACTAGACTGCTTATGAACTCGGACTGCAATACAACTAAGGTGAATAAGTAAAATGTCTTATGCATAAAATAAATGATGTTACTAGTTATATAGAAAGAGTGCACCAGTATAGAGGCTCTTATTTTTTATGAAGAAGAAATATTGTAAGATGTAACTTAAGGAGCTAAGATGGAAAGTGATGGTAAGTAGTTTACTTTTAAATATTGTTGTTGTTGAAATCAATTATATGATATGGTAAACTGACCATCTATAGATTTGTTGCAGGCATGTGAACTACAGCATTGAAGAGAACCAAAGCTCAATGACTATAATAAGTTAAATAATATGAGATAAATCTCATGCGGATAAAGTTGTTACCCACGAGGAATGTGGGGATGAAGAAAGCATACAAGAGATACATATTTTTCCCTCGGTCAGCTATGAACCAATATGCATTCTAGGGATGCCCGGATGTAAGACATTCTGGTTGGGACTCTTTCTGCACGCAATCACACCACGTAAGAGTACTGTCACGAGAGTGGGGGATCCATGAAGAGAATAAGCTCCAAGTGTTATGGTGTGCGATAAAGGAAGTTCCTCATCTTGGTGAAACACCCTGAATAACACAAGTAGGAGATATGCCTGAAGAAGGGTATCGTCCTTATGTTGGGTAGCTTGGAAGCAGTACTCGAAGTACCGTTAGCACTTGGAGTGCTTGCATGGATGGAGGATATTTGGAGAGACTAGAAAGATGCTTGTAAGGAACAATTATTAGATAAGGTACATGCGCTATAGGTAAATTTGTTCCTATGAGGTAATATTTTTATCTATTGGTGAATAGAACCAATGTGTGTATTGGAACCACTATGAATTGAGAAATTGAATAGTGTTGTATTTCAAGCTGTACATTGGTGCTGATGTTGATATAAGTAGATGTGCATATGTATGTTTATAGTGCAGTTTGGTGACCTAATCCCCTTAAATCTAGAAGACTAAGGTATGTATGCAAGCCGAGCTAGGATAATTATCACCAGAAGAATTTCAAAAGGGGTGACACCCTAAAAAGGTAAAGTAAAAACAATTTTTACTTATGCATTCTTCTATTTACATTAGAGATGTGTATGGTTATGATGATATTCTAGGTAGGCCTTGGAATATCTTACAGAAAATAGGTTAAAGAACAACAAAGGTTGGATTATATTCAAAAAGATATGTGAAAGAAAGAAATGAGAACTCGAAGAGGGAATGAAGATGAAGAAAACATGACACATGGGAAGAAGGAAGTTGGCTAAGAAATAGGAATTATGAGGACAGTGTTATTTTTAAGGGGGGAAGGATGTAATTTCCCTCTAGCATACCCATAAATACTTATTAATTATGAAATTTTATTGTACTTGTTTTTGGTCAGGAGCTCAAGGCCAAGGCCCCACCAGAAACAAGACCTGGAAATCTATATGAGTTAAATACTTAAGTGATAAAGTTAGGAGACTTAAGACTTCGACGCAACCTAACAATGGGAAACTGAAACCCCTAGCGATAAAAGAAAATAGTTAAGGATCCATAAATTGATTTCATGGTTTTACCTATCGTCTTGATTATGGCAGTGTTAGTGATAAGGATTCCCCTATAAGGGATTTTCTACTTCGCTGAAATTTATCGCAACTAAGATACCATAGCCTAGTTACTTAATCCTATTATGATTAAGACATGATAGAGGGAGTTGCAATCATTTTAACGTTGACATAAAAGAGTCAAGGAGTTAAAATTTGGAAAAAGTCTAGTCGGACCTCGAGAACTGAGAGAAGATTAGTGACTCCCTGGATGACCAAAACTCCTAGGTATCAACCTAAGATAAAGTAAGTCATGACAAAGTAATAAATCTTCATGATCCCTTTTGTGTTAAAAAAAAGAAAAACAAAACGAGATGTCTTACCAAATACGACATCAAGAACCAAGGGAGTATGCGCAATACCTTACCAGCATAGATACAAACTATACGTAAAAGATAGAAATTTGGGTATAATCTACCATGTGAAAATAATACAGAAGATATAACTATAATATATATAGATAGATATATTTAAGTTATATCATAAGAACTAAAAGAACTGGGTATTGCAAATATGGATGCACACATATATATTTATAATAAGATGACCTCATCTTATACAGTGACATGTAATTCGACTTGGGACAAAATAATTATATTAATGGATTTTTGTAACAAGTGTAAAAACTAATTAATGTGGAATAATGCAAGGACTAGGCCTTGATTTCACTCCTACTCATAAACAAGTTAAAAGTCTCCATGCAATCTTATATGTGTGTGTGTGTGTGTGTGTGTGTGTGTATTAGAAATATTACTATTTTCTCTCCTCTTGGAAACCATGCAAATGAGGTTTATACTAAGGAAAAAATCCAAGTGGTATAACTCCATAGAACTATGGTTAGAAAGAAAACCATAAGTAATGCAGTATTGAAAGAGGTAGGGGGACATGGGGATTTTTTTGCAAATAATGAGAAGTTTAAAGGTGTGATTTCCTCGAGGAAATCATGGGAATTATTCCCATAACAAGAAAGTAGCACATTATGTCTTAATTTTTTTTGAAACCTGGAAGAATCATTGTACCAATTGGCTCTCGGATGGCTAAGAGGGGAATGACCTCTGCATTATTGAGGGAGAATAATCGTCGACATCTGGAGACCTCTTCGCTTTTGGAGGAAAGTTAATCCTCAACATTTTTGGAGACAAGGATCTCAGTGCAGTGAGGGGGATGACCTCCGCATTCTTGGGGGAGAAGGTTCTCAGCAATGCATGATAAATTGGTTTGAGATAGTTTAGACAAAAAAAAACAAGGAAAGGAGATACGATGAGGGAAGGAAAAGAAGAAAATCAATTTCCATGCTGATAGATCCAGGACGCTCCGGAGAGGGAGAATCACGGTGATTACTCTATGTAGGCGATGCCGATACTAGTTTTCTAAGCCGGAGAATAAAATCTGAAGGTATGCACGAAAATGCTTACCTATACTGTTAGTTTGGATCTGGATTGTTTCGTTTGTGATATGAAAATATG
>LPNX011223523.1:334210-351639 GCA_001517045.1 Pseudotsuga menziesii | reverse complement strand
TATATATATATATATATATATATATATATATGTATGTATGTATGTACATATATATATGTATGTATATGCACATATATACATATATGTGTATATATACATATACATATACATATATGTACATATATGTATATATGTGCATATACATATATCTATATATGTACATATATGTAAATATACATATATCTGTATGTACATATACATATATATGTATATGTACATATATGTATGTATATGTATACATATATGTGCATATACATATATCTATATATGTATATGTGTGCATATACATATGTACATATATGTGCATATACATATACATATATGTGTATAAGTACATATATCTGTATATGTACATATATGTGCATATACATATACATATATCTGTATATGTACATATATCTGTATATGTACATATATGTGCATATACATATACATATATGTACATATATCTGTATATGTACATATATGTATATCCATATATGTACATATATGTATATGTACATATACATATATCTATATATATACATATATGTATATTTATAGACATATATATATATATATATATGTATATGTATATTTATACATATATGTATATATATATATATATGTTTGAAAAGCCGCGGTTGTAGTACTGAACAAATGTTCTCCATCCTCAACTTCAAAGTTGAACATTTATATGGGTTCATTCTTTGTTGAATTCTAAGAAGAAGAAATAGTTAATTAGTTGCAACAAGATATGGAAGTAAACAAGTAGGAATTACATCCCTCCAATCATGCCGAAGATGATGCAATGAGCAAGTGTGTCTTCTCATAAATATGTATTTGTCAATGTACTTGAAATATGTTCGGGTTTTAGGTGTCTTTTTAAGAGTCTACTCTAATAGTAATCACTTGTTAAGTATTGTGAGCGCTACATAAGTTTATAGTTCTACTCTTATGTCATGATAGAGCATATATTTTTTAGAACTATACGTGCTCTAATTTTGTATTGTCTCATTTTCCAGCTTGACTCCAACACTTTTTAATACAAATTTAAATTGTCTTTGTTATGTAAAAAGAAGATAATCCAATTTTATTAAAGTAAAAAGTTAAAAAAATTAATATTGAGATATGTGGAATTTGATAAATAAAAAATTAAGAATTCTATGCCGTGATAATCTAATTTGATATAAAATAATGTAACACCCAGGTTTCGACCTCGTGATATTAAATTGCATATGATGTAAATATTGTATTTAATCGTGGTGTGGAGCTAAAGACAAATGCCCACCATGGATTTAGTATTTTATGTATCAGCGATTAAAAATAGATGCCGATGGTTTATGTGCTAGCCAGGCACAATATGTTGAGACATCATGTAAAATGCAAATTAATAAAAATACCACAACTAGCTATGCACCGCAACGTTAAAGAGATGGGGGCACGATTTCACAAGGAATAGGGAGGGGGGGAAATAATCAAACCCTTGGGCCATGGGGAAAAGCCAATGTCTAAGGGAAAACCCACAAAGTGGTCAACTACCCTTTTTGTATTTTATGCCCAGTCATCTAAAGTTGGTAAATGAAGTTATTTCCTTGGGATGGGAAGGACATGGAGGTTAAATTCGAATTGGAGAAGCCATCAGTCTTTGGGAAACATGTTTTTGACTTGTGGGGCAAGTAAATTCTTGGGAAGGCATTCCCAAGCCATTAGGCACCCATGTCTTTCATTTTCCTTACCCATTCTCACTCAAGTGGGCTCTCTCACGCAACAGGAAGGGGGCTGAGCTCTCCTCTTCATGATTTTGTAGTTTTCCCATGTTTCTCCATGGTTGGGGAAGTCGTTTTTGGAATGCTGAGTGCATATGCAAGAGAGATTCATGTTTTAGTGTTTGCTGGGGTTCGTTTTTGTCTCCCTCACAATTTGGGCCATTTTCTTCATTTTCCCATGTTCATAATTTGTTTTCTGTGTTGTTGGGTGAATGGAAAGGAATGGGCCACGATTTTGGGGTTTGAGGTGGTCGTTTTGCTTCTGTGAGCAAGCTGGGAGCTTCCCTCACTTTTTTCTACATTTTCTTGACTTTCTCCAAGCTGGGAGATCCGTTTTATTGTTGTGTGTGAATGGCCTGAGGATATTCATGATCCGTGGGTTTCAGGAGGTCGTTTTTGCTCTCGTGGTGCCATAGATGTTTTCCTGAATTTAGATCTACAATTTGAGGGTTGTAGAGGTCGTTTTTCCTCAGTAGAGCCATTGAAATCTTTATGGATTCATATTGTTCACTCAGGGTGTTTTTCCCCAATTTCCATTTCTATTTTTGGGTTCCCAAGACATTTGGTCCTTGCCCAACAATGGTATTTTGTTGTTGGGTGCATCCTTGTGATGGCTTGGCAAAGTAAGTCCAAGGAACCCATCTGTTAGATGGTTGTCTATGCTTGATTGGATGGGTAAGTGCAAGGAACCATCAGGTTAGATTGGATGGGTAAGTGCAAGGAACCATCTGTTAATTGGATGACTGTGTGTTTGATGTATGGTTTGGCTTGGATGAGTAAGTCCAAGGACCCCTCCCCATTATTGGCTTGTTTCCTTAACAGTATGTGAAACCCAATGTTGTGTTGGCTTGACTGTGAATGTATGATTTTGGCTATGTGTGAACCTGTTGTTCCCTAGTGCCTTGTGGAATCATGCCAAGCTCGGGGGTGGCAGTGATGCTGAGAGATTGATGAGCACACTGGCATCTGGTTGGGTGGAACGTTGCAACGACGTAGCTAGTCGTGGGCCAACTTCTTTTCAAAATAAGTATTCTTGTGCTTAATCTTTGCAAACTATTTGTTTTATGAATTAATATGAACATGTTGAATGATTGAATGAAGGTGTTTTTATTCTGTTGTGTATTTACATGTATAATGCATCTATGTATGTTTTTAATTCAATGCAATTTTAATTATCATGTTCATGGGGATAGATTGCCCGTTTGACAGCAGCAGTGGTGGTCGCGTCCTCTCCAACGCCGAGATGAGGGGTGGGGCGTGACAAATAAAATAATGGTTTATTTTAATATGGCAATTTAGGGAAATTGATAAACTCAATTTGATAACGATTTTATTAAATTGTTCACAAGGTCATATACTTATATGCGATAATACAATTTATGTGGCGTTTTCTAAGTGAATAAAGCAAGAAATTACAATAGTTAACATTGGTTGTGTAATGGTAAGTCTTAAATAATGGATTTGGCGTATTCAATCAGATTCAGTATCTTTCACTTTACATCAAAGGTTGGTTTCCTTTTTAACTCTATTCTCAACCATGTCTCATATAAGGTGTTAAGGAGGCAAATTAAGGGGAATGAGGAGGCATGTTCCTTGAACTCCGAGGTGATAAGGCTAATGCATGATGACAATGTTTGTGAGATTTATGGGAAGGACCTTAAATTTGTTTATGGGAAGGACAAATTTAAACTATTTTTGTTATGTAAAAAGAAGATAATTTAATTTTACTAAAGTAAAAGATTAAAAAATTAATATTGAAATATATGGAATTTGATAATAAAAATTTAAGAATTCTATGTAATGATAATTTAATTCAATATAAGATAAAATAATGGTTTAATTTAATATGGTGATTTAAGGAATTTGATAATGATTTTATTAAACTGTTCAAAAGATCATATAGTTATATGAGACAATACAATTTATGTGAATAAAATAAGAAATTGCAATAGTTAGCTTTAGTTGTGTAAAGGTAAGTCTCAAATCATGGATTTGGTGTATTCAATTGGATTCAGTATCTTTCACTTTGCATTAAAGGTTGGTTTCCTTTTTAACTCTATTCTCAACCATACCCCGTATAAGGTGTTAAGGAGGTAAATTAAGGGGAATTATGAGGCTTGTCTGTTACAGCTGATTTTACCACACATGGTTGATCACAATTTTATGGCCTTCCCTATCCCTCTGCAGATTCTTTAGACCCCATGGACTATTTTTGTATCTTTGATGTTTCCAAGATCATCCCTAAAAACACCTATTATTTGTTGTACGCGACTTTTAATCCATTTCTCGCGTATATACGCGGATATTACCCTTAAACCCGCGTAATAGGGATGTGTGCAAAAGGCCAAATATTTTTGGATTTTTCCTTGATGTGGATCCGAGTCACTTGTCTCTTGGCCTTCCATATGCCTCGAGATCGCTCGTATTTGACCTGCCATTACCCCATTGAAGCACTATATAAGGAACCCTTTGGATACATTGAAGAAGGATGAATTGAAG
This sequence comes from Pseudotsuga menziesii, assembly GCA_001517045.1. NCBI lineage: Eukaryota > Viridiplantae > Streptophyta > Pinopsida > Pinales > Pinaceae > Pseudotsuga > Pseudotsuga menziesii. The sequence continues at coordinate 347,392 of LPNX011223523.1, read as the reverse complement.
AGCAAGAAAACTATAGTCCATTGTTTTTGTAGCTTGCTTATACTTGAGTATGCATCCCTTTGTTCCTTGGAGCACTTTGTGTTCTTCCCAACCTTACCTTTGCTTGTGAGCTTGCTATCTAGAGATGGAGGATTGAGGTGGTGGAGGCCCAGGTGGAGGACTCAGTTTCTCCGGTTCGCAGACGTGGCGATAGAGGTTGTCACTTATGTAATCTCTGATTTACTTAATATAAATATCTTTTCTTGTTTAATGATATGCATTTAAATGAATATTGAATCCATGGATGTGTTTAATTGCTTATGTATCATTGATTATATATGCTAGAGTAGGCCTAACACTACATCATATAGCATGCGTGCCTTGTTTACTGTTGTTGAGAGTAAATTGCTAAAGCAAGCGGGATTGGAAAAATCTCAACAGGGATCTACTACAACCATCCGGAATAAGGTATGTTTCGAGATCCTTTAGTGTTAGATGTTTTATTTATCTTGCATATTGGGAAGGGATTGATTTCTGTTGTTCCTATGTCTGTTGTGGTACACCCCAAGCCATAGGAAGTTTTATCCGTAACAGAATTGGCGACCATACTGGGGATGTTCCTTGTTTTTCTTTAGGGTTTGGGGGCACAATGTGCTTGATATTATTGACTTGCTCTCTGTTTCTCCCCGTGTCTGTGTCACATTTTATAGTATGTTCATCCATTGACACTCCCCTTTATTGGTTTGACCCTAGCCTGCTTTTTACCACTGTCTTCTCTGTATACACAGGTTTTTGGCCAAAATTTACGTACATACGTGGATTTTTGGCCAAAAGTCACATATACATGCAGGGTTTTGGCCAAAATCCAAGTATACATGCAGCTTTTTGGCCAAAAGTCGCGTACATATGCAGCTATTCTTTAAATAGTCGCGTACCTCCTCCCTTTTGGTTGAGTTTGATGTTGTGGGAAGTTGTTGGGTGGGTTGTGAGTGTGGTTGGGTCTTCCTGGGTTCTGATGTTGTCTGTTGGATGCTTCTTTTGTGATGAGAGACCATTTTTTCATTGAGTTTTCTTTGAAAGTAGTTTTAGTCATTTATTTATTTTTGTTTTGCCATTAGTGCATTACTCTTTTTATCTTGGTGTCTTGCTGGGCTTGTGTTTTATACTTGCTGCAGAGACTGAGAGTTTTAAATGACTTTTATTGCATTTTTCATTCGTTTATAGTGAAAAATACATTAGTTGCATTCTTACTTGCATCTTACATATGGATTTAAGAAGGTACTTGCATTGGATTTCTTGGATGAGAGTTGTGTTTAAGTTTTCATATAGGAATGATTGCATATACATTTGAAGGAAAAATATTGCACTTCACGTAGTAGCATACCCTGTTTTTCATTTGACACTATGCATTTGCATTGATTGTTAGGTGTGCATTTTACTTCTTGTTGTGTCATAACTTCATTAGTTGCACGACCATTACCATTTGAGTAATTGCAACCAAATAAAATCAACACTTCCTAAAATGAATTATACTCTTTTCTTTTCTAGCGTGCATCAACATGACTAGGTTTTAGGGTCTTGGAATAGTTCATTGTGAGTCAATTCTCCAAGACCACTAAATAAAACAATTAGGTGTTTGTCCAGGTGAGAGTGTGAAATTCCTTTATATAATTAGTGTTTCTCAGGATCCTCCTCTTACACGGGAGTTAAGCACGAGGCAGTGTGAGCGGTTATGATTGGGATGACCCCTGTTTCTAACTGAGTAGCACCAGAGATATTTCTAGGATTGTATTCATATCTGGGGGCTCTTTAGAGAGTTTCAGGCTTTGATACCCTACCCATACGGTCAATCCCCCCTGTGACTATCCACTTGAGCATTGATTATATTGAGGTGACCTTAGTTGCCTTACCTAGGTTATCGAGGGGGTATTTGCAGAGGTTATTATGTAGGTGTCCTGTCTAGGTAGGGGTCGAACAACATGGTCGCTTTATGCGTTGAAGCTGAGGGCCACTATAATTGGTTACATAGCTCCGCTTGTAGTGTACGGGAGTTTCGAACCTCTCCTAGGCGAGACATACCTGCTTCATTCAGGAGATCACTGTATCCTCCCTTTGGTTTGCTTGTATTTTGGCTGTATATTTTCTTAGGAGTGTGGTCTTTGTGTGCTAGTTGGCCTTTGGGATCGTGGTTACTTGAGTATATTTATGCTCTCTTGAGTTTGCGTCCTTTTATTTTTGGCATGCCTGGTATCCTATCACCCTTCCTTGGTCCTAGTATGAACCCTGGTGTTGGACTTGGGGGCATCACATCCCCTTACCGTGCTCATAGATTTGGGAGTTGTCACATTCTGCCCTCTACTCCATTTGTGGAGGATGTTGACTCACTTCTCTCGGTCTTTACACCGATGGTCACCCTCACAGGGGTGGTAGTGGATGCATGAACGTTGGGTTTACACCTCACTTTTCTTTTTATGTCCCATCGTTCACCGCATTGTTTCCTTTGGGTGCAGTTGTCATGATCATTCCTCCCTATATCCTATAGTTTGGATTCTTTATTGACTATTTTGGGTTGTTTTGGACTAATATGGTTGTCATGTAAGGTCTAGTTTTTGTACACTCTCTCTAAGGTTTTGACCCATTTGTTCCTATCACAAGTATTACGTCTAAACTGGCATATAGGTTAGAATTTCATATCTGCCTGCATTTTGCATGACCTTATGAACGTTTCATTTTAACCTTAGGTACAAACCCATTCCATGGTATCACAGAACCTTCATGTTGTTGTTAGAAGTGGTACTATGTGAATGGTAGAGCTTTCCTATACATGGGTGTCCTAGTTAGCTCCTTTTTTCGTTTGGTACCCAGGATGTGAGTCCTCTCTTAGGTATGGGAGTCCCTTTCAGTCTCGCCATGACTTTGAGCAAGAGCTTCATACTCCTCTTGACCTTTATGCTGGCCATTTTCCCGGGACTCCCTTGTATATGTCAAGTTGTAATTGCATTATCATGAGTTTTGCTTGCCTTATTGAGATTTACGCTGGCTTCCCTGACTTTGATTATCATCCATATAGCCCAAGCTTGTCTCATGTCTAGCCAAGCAGAGCCTTTTTATATATCTTTTGCAGCTTGATTGCCCATTTTTTACTGGGAGGGGACTTTCCCCCGAGTGTCGTTATCCTGCACATGTTCCCTTGCATTGAGCATAGGTATGTTCTGCTGCTTGGAACTAGTTTTTCTGCCCCTTAACACTTGTCTCCTCCTATATTTGTAACTATAAAGCACTTTTATTCTTTTTCAAGCTTTTCAAAATATCTGAAAAAGTCCAAAAAAAAAATCAAAAAACAAAAAAGCTGGACAGGAAAAGATGTTATCTTTGGTAGCAGTCGAGTCGTGTCACCTTCGAATAGAGCATTGTATATCACATCCGTTGGTTGGGTTAATAGTTTGAATTTAGGAGCTGTACTCGTTTCTTTGAGTTTATCTCCACCGATTGGTTAAGCTTCCAGTCTCTATGGAGCCTTTATTGATACCTCCCATGTCGCAGGGATGTCCCACTTTTGTATATCAAGTCTATGCTGCCTTCATTCAGTCACCATTTGCCTTTATTCTCTTGTTCAAAGGAAGTTGAAGCCTGATTCAGCCATTCCTCAGTTGTCTTGACTTTGCATGTCAGCCATTCCCAGTACTATTACTGGTTCGTGCACATCTTGTTCGAGTCCTTCCACATTATACAACGTTGCTGAGTACCTCATGTTGGTTGATGGGGGGTGCCTTAATTCCCTCCTTCCAGCGGATTCCATCCCATCGAATTCAGATCATTTATTCTAGGATAGGAGTCTAGAGTCATTTGAGTGCCCTGAGACTTACAATCATCACTGGTAGGTTCTCTCACCATCGACGGTTTTGGGAATACATCAATGTCCCCTGATCGATGGATTCTTCTAAGTGTTCGACCTCAACACATTTATTTGCACTTGTTAGATTCCACTTTAGTACCTTGATTCCTATTTTCATTATCAGTGGGTGATCTCACGTTTGTTAAGGGTATACATCAATGACCAGTAATCAGATGATGGACTACTATGTTCGACCTTGACACCTCTATTCACATAGTAGGACATGTACTCGCAGTGGTTTGTGTAGAAGACTTTCCAGATTGGTGGAATTTCATATATACTACCTCCTTGATTGTTCCAGTGTTCATGAGATTTCAGCTCTTGTGACTTGATTCCAGTGTATGTTAAATATCTTCGGCCATTATGGAGATCTTGATCCATTGTATATCTTCAGCTTTCATGGAGATATTGATCCTTTGTATATATTCATCATGGAGATTCTGATCTATTATATATTGTACGTGGTGATGACCACACATGTCACATTTTGTATATCATGCCTATTCATGGCCATTGTACTCTTATGTATATGGGACTGCTATATGTATTTGTAGTCATATGCAGAGATTGATTATTGTACTATACTGTTGGATGGTTGGTTCTTCCACCTAGTTCTTCATCACTCCACTTATGGGATGGATTTATAATGTATTTCAGCCATCATGTTACCTCTCTGAACTCACACATTAGGGGGCATCTGTTACAGCTAATTTTACCACACATGGTTGAACACACTTTTATGGCCTTCAGTGTCCCTCTGCAGACTCTTTGGACCCCATGGACTATTTTTGTACCTTTTATGTTTCCAAGATCATCCCTAAAAACACCTATTATTTGCTGTACGCGAATTTTAATCCCTTTCTCGCGTATATACGCAGATATTACCCTTAAACCCGCATACATCGGGATGTGTGCAAAAGGCCAAATATTTTTGGAGTTTTCCTTGATGTGGATCCAAGTCAATTGTCTCTTGGCCTTCCATATGCCTCAAGATCGCTCGGATTTGACCTTCCATTACCCATTGAAGCACTATATAAGGAACCCTTTGGATACATTGAAGAAGGAGGAATTGAAGAGCAAGAAAACTATAGTCCATTGTTGCCGTAGCTTGCTTATACTTGAGTCTGCATCCCTTTGTCCCTTGGAGCACTTTTTGTTAATCCCAAGCTTACCTTTGCTTGTGAGATTGCTATCTAGAGATGGAGGATTGAGGTGGTGGAGGCTCAGGTGGAGGACCTAGTTTCTCTGGTTCGCAAACGTGCCGACAGAGGTTGTCACTTATGTAATCTCTGATTTACTTAATAGAAATATCTTTTCCTGTCCAATGATGTGCATTTAAATGAATATTGAATCCATGGATGTGTTTAATTGCTTATGTATCATTGATTATATATGCTAGAGTAGGCTTAACACTATATCATATAGCATGCTTGCCTTGTTTACTGTTGTTGAGAGTAACTTACTAAAGCAAGCGGGATTGGAAAAATCTTAACGAGGATCTACTACAACCATCCGGAATAAGGTATGTTTCTATATCCTTTAGTGTTAGATGTTGTATTTCTCTTGCATATTGGAAAGGGATTGATTTCTGTGGTTTCTCTGTCTGTTGCGGTACACCCCAAGCCATAGGAAGTTTTCTCCGTAACAATGTCCCTTGAACTCCTAGGTGACAAGGCTAATGCATGATGACAATGTGTGTGAGGTTTATGGGAAGGAACTTAGGTCACTCCTTGAGTCCATCAATTAATATGACATTTACTCTCCTCCTCCTTATCTTGATAGATCAATGTAGTGGTTGTATTGGAAAAATGAAATAAACCCCTTACCACTCGGCCTAAGGTTTGTAATGAACATTGGGAGATTATCTCTATAGGTTTGAAAGGTTAGATTTTCAATCATTGCTGATTCTTTGCTCTGCATGTGAGGAGCGAATAAAACTACTATTTAAGTATGGATATGAATGTGACCGAGGCAGAGAATATAACTAGGATAGTGAGTATAGGCAGGCCTTGATCTTGGAAAAATTCCATCAAGGATTCCTCCTCTAAGCAACCAACCAAGGTAAAGAAGGAAAGAAGAGAGGTTACAATTTAATACCACCAGAGATTCCCTCCATAAATCGAGGTTGAGGTTGAAAGAATTTAGTAGAAAGTTAGGGAGAAACAAGCCAACACATTGTTGGAGGCCATTGATGCCGAATTAATGGATTGGGTACCATATATTGGATTCATTTGTAGCAGGGATAACAAATACTTCAAGCATATTTATATCCACTGACACACTAAATTAATTAGTGCCCAAGTGATGGAAGATCAAGGCATTCAACTAAAGGTCATCCTTGAAACTTTGAACATGCAACACAAAGCTACAATGGATACACTAGACTATTTGGACAAGAAGTACGAGGCCTTGGTTAAGTTTAGAACTAGTCACTAGGAACAAAATCTCCTGCAAATACCAATCCTCCTCTCATTTATGTGGAATCAAGCTCTAAGTCTAAGAACTAGGCGTATTTCTATTTGTTCCTAGTTTTCTTTTTAATTATCCCTTCTGTGAAAAATTCATATTAGTAATTATCCTAATATTGAATATAAAACAAAATGTTGGTCTATTATTTTTTTGCCTTATAACCATCAAACCTAATTTTTATATAAGCATATTCATAACTACTATAAAAATTAGTCCTATGGATTATATGAACAAATCTAAGAAAATTTATGTTCATCACGGGCAGTGTCATCAACAAAATTCTTAGTAATCATAGGAAGAATGTAATTTTTTTTCTACAACTATTACTATTTGAATAACTAACTTTACAACAAAAAAAACTCTATTATGAACCATATATTTCCTTCTTTAATCATTTTCTCAAACAATATTGTCGTACCACACACTAGATCCTCATGAAATGTTGATTTTGAGTGTTTGATACACAAATTCAACCTCTCATTGATTTACAAATACATTGCACAACGCAGGAGAAAGTTTGCTCAATTTGTATTTCCCCATTTCCACATACCTGACATAACCTTTCCTCCCACAGATCCTTGGTTTTTTCTCATCCTCCTATTTTACATCCCAGTTTTTGTGAGTTGGTTTCTTGGTTTTGCTATCACCCATTTTTCTTTAATATCCTCATAACTATCGAATTTTTACAGGTTGTATTGTTGTTTTCTTTTAACATTTATTTTCTAGTATTCCTTTGTTGTAGTATCCTTGCACATGAATCTTGGGTGCCCTTTTTGTCCATTGGGCTCCTTTCTTCTTATATACCCCACTTGTCAAACCCTTTTCAAAACTAAATCTCATGTTTCCTCCCTTATTTTTAGTTCACCTTGTATGATATTACAGGTCATCTTAGTGTTTCCCATCCTAACATTTTTTATATGTATAAATTAATTTTTCTTGAGACCTTTAATTCTATTGACTATAATCTTGTTTCAACAAGGAGTATCTCATAGCGGGATGTAAGACAAACTATACACATTGTTGAGGGTTGGCCTCGACACTTATTGATTGCTTTATTCCACTGATAGTGAAACATAGTTGTGGAGGTAAGGTAGAAACGAACAACAACCCACGTAGTAGTATGGGGTGCCTTTACAAAATATGCCTATGACTCTACACTTTGAGTAGAGAGATGGCCTTGTGTTTGTGTTCATTCTTCTCTCCCTGAAGATTTCAATTTAGTGTTAGAAGGGTGGTACTTAAATCCATCCAACTCTATTACCTAGAGTACTTACTTTTCTCCACTAATTGACAATATTATTGAAAACATGTTGTTTCTATGTGAGCGTATACACCAACCATATGATATAATGATATATGGTAGGAGGAACCAATGAGGCTGTAGAGACGTTTTGGTTGGAGGACTTGCTGCAATATGATGTGACCCACAAAGGAAGACCATACCCATTAGTGGTCCCATTATTGGGATCCTAGGAGGCTAGGATTGCACCTCCTACTAAAAGCTTACAAACCACACAAATAACTCCATCATGATAAAATGAGTTGAGGATCACCGTAAAATCTCGAGATGTGTGGCCCAAAGAAGGAAAGGGGAGGCTATTGTCCTCTAAAGCAACTCTCCTACCAGAAAAGGCTGAAGCAAATAAACTATAGAGAAAATATTGGCTGGATAGGCTAGCGACATTCAGTCTCATTACCCATCTTTAGGAGAATACAAACTCCCATAACGACAAACACCAAACTAAGAATTCAATAGGAATTAAGAGACATATTTATACCAATGAGTGTCCATATAAAAGGGGGCCTATTTATTTAGGTTGAGATTAAGGATCCCCTCCTAATGGACTGGTTTCTTAAATCCTTGCTTCCTCCAATTTCCAAAGACATGGCCATGACCATGCCTACGGGTGCGGAGGATGCCATCCTCAAGCAATACTCGACAATATGATTTTATCTATGCCCAGTTAGAGCATCCGAATAAAATGTTATATGCAAAGGTGTGTTGTTTGCTAGTTTTCCGCATTAAACTACCTTAATTGTTTTCTCTTAAACAACTTGTTATCAAGTATACGTGTTTTTCAATTTGGCTTCATATATTATAGATATTCTTAATTTCTATACTTCATATCCATGAAGCACAACATTCACTAGTCCCATAACTATATTATCTTACATATATATTATAAATATATTAAAATATTTGACTCATAGAAAAAAAATAATAAATTAAGAAAAAAAAGATATTAAAAAAATGAGATTATAAATTTGTGAAAAAATTATGGAAAAAACAAGTTCCCTGGATAAAATAAAAAAGTATGAATAATATACGCTAATGAATATGAATATGTATTATAAACAGGCATAGATCTATTTAAAAGGGGATCTACCAAGCACCGAGAGGGATCAAATCTCTCGAGGTGCAAACCTTTTTTAGAGTAGAAATGTTAGGAAATGTGTAACCCAATGTTTATGGTTTTAGCTTATCTAATTTATGTTGTTTTATATATACGCAATTCTAAATAATTTAAATTTATTTAAGTGGATATGTTATTTTTAATAATTCTTTTTTATTATATTTTTTTATAAAGGACACGTATTAACTCTAAGATGGGCACGGAAGGAGTTACACATCTCTCCCTAACTGAACTATAGAATGCACCTCTTCGATGCAATAAAAATTAAGCTTATAACAATAAATAGTAATGTGAAGAATATATTGCTTCTTATAAATACCCGATAAATCATCCTTAAAAACAATGAATAATAATATCCAACAAAATCCAACATAAAAGCCATGACAACCAAACCAATAACATTCTGCCACGTAGAAATTTAATACAAATCTTATCTTAATATGAATTCAAATCTTTCCTTTAACCTCTTTGAAAATATGACATGCCTATTATTAAATTAGAATGATTCCATCTTATCTCCTGTTTCTTATAATAATGCAAACTCCAAAATAGTTTAAATTAATAAAGCCATTCCAATAAGAAAATACTCAATAGGTTTTTCATTGTCCTTTAGTGTATAAAGGAGGTCACATAAGTCCCTCATATGTTGTAAAGCAAAAAAATAATTAAATAATTAAATAAAAGTTTGTTAGTAGTGCTCCTCATCTAAATTAGTTTCTTCCGGAGTAGAATATTAATGTCGGCGTAGTGGAAAAATACTATAAGATTTTGCACTATATTTGGGTAGGGTGTTTTTCCCTTTTAATATTTTGACATTCATAATGCATCATCTATGTTTTGATATTCATAATGCATCATTTAGCCTAGGAGTGTTTAGTTGTCGACTTTGTACTTTAAGTAAGCATTTTTTTATGGCGTGTTTGGGTTTTTCTAATGAATAAAAGATTTTTTATTTGAGTGTGCGAAAAATGGTGTTCATAGTATTTGTTATAGTTTTACTTTTTATTTAAGTCTACATGGCCTAGGTTGGATCGATGTGTTAATATTATCTTCTTATTTTCATTTTTAGAAAGTTGTTTTGATTCGCAACTGATTAGTTTGGGTTATTGATTACTACACAACATAAATGTTTGTTAGAGTCAAAATTTTGTATTGGATATGGAAGAAGTATAATGATGTTGCTTTTGATTAAGTCATCCCATTGGAGAGTTTCTCTTGTTACGACAATATACTATATTTCCTAGTAGATAATGGTGCAGGCGTGAAAGTTAAGAATGGAGATGAGACGTCTTAACCAATTTTTGGTCTTTTTCGATAACCATCCTTATACCATCAGTAAGGAGCCACCTACCCCCTCTTGATCCACTTCAACAACCCCCACATAGGTGATAGTAGGCCATGTCATTGAATCAATAGACAACTCTACCCTATAATGACAAAACAATCATGACTCTTGCCTTGGATATTTCTAAAGGTATCAAGCCTTCAAAGATTTCCATTAATGGTTGAGGGAGTGTGTAGGTGAGAAATGCAGATCTCTTAGTTATTGCTTAGGCTCTTCCTGGATAATCATGACCATGCCCCTCCCATAATTGGCATGGTTACGTATTTTTTCTATCCTCGAGTTGTGATATTATGTTTATTTCTATTATGACTCTTTCTATGGTTGCAAGTATTTTCACTTGAGACGACTCATGTTTTTGAGTTTTGATTACTTTTGCTTGTATTTGAGGAGGCAATGATAGCAACCCACTTTTTATTTTTAATTTTATTATAGCAATGTAAAATGTTTATATTAATAGTCAAAGATGCTTTGTTTTGAAAAAAAAACAGCATCCAAATCTATTAAGTTCAGTATATGGATAAATAAAATTTTGGAAATAACATGTAATTTTCAAACCAAAAACTTATTTGACGCGAATGAAGTGAAAAATAAGTATAAAATTGATTATCTTGTGTAAAAAACATATTTTCTACTTGGATGTAAAAATTTCATTGACAACAATTTATGGTCGTTTTAATTAGTTATTTCATTTTAAGAGTTTATATTAGCATATATTTATTTTAATGTTGGATTTTTTAAATGTAAACTTAAAACGGGATTAAAAAAGTAAGTGCAAATCTCTCAATACTTAATAGATTCAAGGTTAATATAAATCTAGATAGTTGCTTTATTTGATTTTATTATTATTATTATTACATTAAACATTAGTTTTTTCATTTGCATGTTTGCACATATACAATGCTCTCTTCCACCTTTGATTTTAAGGCACCTCGTTTATCTCAATGCAAACACTACAAGAAGCTCTTCATGGTGCATTAGAAAAACCAAATAAATCAAATGCATGGAAAAAAACTAAATAAAAAAACCATCCACACAAATGAACACAATACACAAGTTTATATTGGAAAACCCTAAAAAGAAAAATCATTGGCTTCTCCTCTCTTATGAATTGCTTCACAATACATGCAATCTTATCTTTACAATAATATTTTCATGATCAAGCTATCATCAAGTAAAATGATCATTAGGAATTCTCTCTCCCTATTTTATAGGATCTTTGATCATGTGTAAGACATTGATCTAATCTCAACATTAGACCAGACATGAGATGACATAATCTTAATATTATATTTGATATGAGTAGTTGATCTAGCCTAAGCATTTCACTTAAGTTGTATGCTCACTTAACATTGATATTTCAATTTTCAACACCCTCCTCCCTTAATGTTAAATGAGATAAACTCATACCTAACAATGGGTCGCCTTCCAAAATTATGAAGGTGGTAGTGCCATTAATATCCAAGAATAGATATGCCATAAGATTTCCTTCTTGAAGTAGTGCCGCATCTCAATGGTAATATCTCATCATCACAAGGGTGGGAGTGCCAAGGAAAAAATCAGTGGCCGAATATCATTGCATGAATTTTGGGGTTCTCTTGAATATGGCCAACTCTCACCCCAATGAAGGAAGGAGTGTCAAGACAACAAATATGAAAACTTCTTTCACGACTAGGATGTGAATACTATAAAATTTGAGCATATAGATTTAGGCACATAAACTAAGGATATATATTGTGAAAATCAAATTAACAATCAACTAATCATGTAACAAATGAGATATCATAGATCATTACACAAAAACTAGAAGCATATAAGAAGAAAATAATGATGTATTTCATTAACTATAATGAATGGAGGTGAACATAATCATATAGAAAGGAAAATTGAATTAGGCCAGGAGGCTGTTTGAATTGCTCATGTAGTGCTTGGAGACTAGTTAGTCCTAACTAGAGCCAAATATCGTTAGTTATCCATGCACACTCACCTAGACTTAGTTTAACTGACCCAAAACACCCCAATCACTAGTTTTGATTGAGTGATTTGCAAGCAACTGACTATATGTACATGCAAATCCCTAAAATCTCTCAACTAGGGTGCTTAGGGTTTCTTAAGGCTATTTAGGGTCAGTTAGGACCTATATTAGTGGAGTTAATCTAGTCAACTAGGTCTAGGCCAAGTCACATATAAAGGCATTATAATTCCTCAAATCAGGGAATGCACCCTCAATTCTAGGAATCCATCCTAGACTCATGTGCTCAATTTGGATAGGGTTTATCCCACTAGCATCATCAAGTCAAGGTATAGGTGGCTAAGTAAAGGGTTATTTGCTGTAACACCCCCCCATAAGCGTAAATAGGTGAAAAATAAATAAGTAAAAGTGGGTCTCGACAATTTGTAGCCATAGTAGGTACCCATGCACACATAAAAAATTCCTTGAAAACTGAGAAAGAGGGAAAAAAACCACATAGGAAACCCCATAAAAGAGAATGTGAAGAGAAAGCTTTAAGACGCCTACTCAAAAGACGTCTTCACCCCGAAAGTAACTCTCAACTGGTTTAATTGCTTCTTGATGAAGGGATTTGCAAAGATACCTACAAACCTTTGTGAACTCCTCCTTATTTTGAAGTGCATGTGATCCCATTCACGAGATCCAAACACTTTGAACTGCTTGAATGATATTTCTTGACCACTCCTTTCTGTGAATGGAGGAAACCCTGTGAAGGTTTTGTGTTAAACTTGGTGAACTATAGGAGCAAAGGTTGTAGATCTAGAGAAAGAGAAGACATTCTAAAGGTCTTCTTCAACAAGAAATTGATTTGGAATAAGTTTTCCATTGGATTCTTCAATTTGAACTTGATTTGTAACAAGTTCTCCAATGAATTCTTCAATTTGAACTTGATTTGGGATAAGTTCTCTAATGGACATAAGAAATTTATAGATCATCCTTTCTTCAGGGATTGTAAAAGGGTATTCCTTAGCTGAGTAGTGGATAATGGATGTGCATATGTCCTCGTAGTCCATATGTTGCAAAGATTTTGGGGCCTGTTTCATCCTCTTAATGTATTTGAATATATCCTCGC
>LPNX011223523.1:197996-314386 GCA_001517045.1 Pseudotsuga menziesii | reverse complement strand
ATGTCCAAAACTAAACCTTCACGGCTACCCGCAAGGAATATGTGGGCTGAATGGAGTCTCTGGGGCTATTGTTCATAATGCACCCATTAGGGTGTGACAGGGATCGGCGACCCGAGGTCACTTTTCAGAAGTTCCCGCTTCCTTTGGGTATTTTTCCACCGTAATGGTTTGATCTAGGTGTTGGATTTTCACCTAATGGTTTGTCAATTTGGGAGAGTGAATCCTAATTATACTAGTCACTCAAGTGCTTTTGATACAGCTTGACTGATTGGATGAACCTCATCCAAGTGCAGAGAATACACACTGGAGTCTTGTCAATTTTAGTAAATTTTAAGATGGATGTTCTTGTTAGAAAGAAAATCCTCCAGGAACCTCTTTCGGTCCAAGTGGACCTCAATCGGGGAATCAAGGAGGGGTTGATTTTATTATGGTTACTGAAACAAATGATGATAGCAAATGAAACATAAAAAGATAAGCAAACCACAATTTTCTAATTAGACTACCACGAACCTTTCTTCACCTTTTGGCTCAAAAGGAGGCTTGTGGGGTAAGTATTAAAGTTACTTTGAAACCAATAGAAATGGAATATGGAAATGATTTTAAATCAAAGTATACTACCCTACAGATTAGTACTACTCTAGATTGAAAAAAGATGAACGAAAAGCAAAAAATGACACAGACGCAAATCCCCTCAGGGGGGATGGGGAATGGGTTCGAAAGAGGCTAATCAGAATTACTTTTATTACTAGCGGTTACAATATTAGCAAACTGATATGATGCCTCTTGATTCTTATACAGAATGAAACCAAGAGCTTACAAAGTGCAAAAATTAAAGATTTCAGTAAAAAAGGGAGACCCCTGGGGGGATTCAGAAGGCCCAAAAGTCACTTTTGAACAGGAACTCCTCCTCTTTTCTGTTATACTTGCTAAAAACCAGCAATTTTATTAGACTAAAATATGCCCAAAATCACTCTGAAAGTACCTTTGGGTGAGCTTACTTTTAACCAAAAAAAACTAAGTTAAAACTAGTTAAAAAGGTAAAAAGGGAACCAAGGAAAGCAAGATTTCCTTGGGATCTTGGATTGCATTTTAGGAAGCCAATATGATGTGCACTGATTGCTAGATTTATCTTTTATAACAGAAAACATAAATCTAATGCATGCAAGCTACAAATTCTCTTTAAAATTCCATGCAGAAAGGACGATTTCCCTAAAGCTAGATCTAGAATGCTTATGAAACCTTTTAAGAACAAGATATAGATTATTGGCTTTGAGAAGATAGATCTATGTTAAATTTACTTTAAGATAATAGATCTAAACAATATTAAAGCTGTGAACAAAGTAACCAGGTAAAATAATTGATTTTGAAGGAGGAAAAGGAGAAGAGAAGTGCTTGTTGCTGAAGCAGATCTACAATGGAAACTTGTTAGTGGAATACAGAGGGGCAATTTCTTCACAAAGATTTTGGATGTATAGTGGATTCAAACTAGATCCACAGCTCATCCAATCCTTGTTACTTGAAAGCTAAACACACAATCTTGCACGAAACCTCATGAGATTTGGATATATATATGAAAAAGAGACAAGAATTACATGCAAATAAACTTATTAAACATGTATAATCTAGATCTTCTAACATATATGCTATGAGATATAAGAAAAACAAGTAACCTTACTTGCCCAGCTATACTCCTATTGATTCAGCTGAATCATTCAAGCCAGACAAGGTTCAGATGCAGAAATTGAGAGAAAAGTCGGCAACATCAATAGCCGTAAGACAATGCTTAATCCACACATATGAGAGCATTACGCTGTTTGGCCTCCAAAGCTTCTTAATTTCAACAATCAAAAGATTACAACAGTATTACAACAACAAGCCCTTCAATCCAACTCTAACTAGCTTGGAAGAGGCAGCCTGAGCTTTATTTATACAAAAAATAGGAGATCCAGCCCAGGGGGCACAAATCCCAAGTAGATAGACCACTGTAGCTGAAGGAGAGTCCATCAATGCCTGATTTGTGTCTAACTGAGCCAGATTTGAGTCTCACTGAATGCAATTGTCAATCAGAGAGTTGATCTGACTGACACCTCAACCTGTTGATTGAAGCATCCACCAAAACTCATCCGGATGAGCCAAAACGTGTGGAGGAGAGAGGGAGGGCAAAATTCCCCATAAAGGATGTTGAAGATCAACTCTAGATCTGATTTGATCACCTCCTTCAGTCAAGGATTTGTCAGATCCAGTCAATTTGGTTCAGATCTAACTGATTTCAATCAAATCGACTAAGAATCCACTGATCTATGATTCTGGATTTGCTCCATTATTATCAATTTATTAATTAAAATAATCAATAATTGATTTTTGGGGCTTTCTGACCTGAGTGATGGAAAATCACTCAAAACTAGGAAATAGCGGGTCCATGGGTTTACATGGTGCTCTTAGCTTGAAAATGAGCACCTACATGACTAAAATAGATTATTTGGCCCACTTTTATTACAAAATCAATTTTTCCAATTAAACTATTAAAAAATAGCCTAAGTTTTGGAAAAATTAAATTTTAATTAAAAACACTGAAAAAATTAAAAAAATAAAAAAGTTGAAAAAACCTAGGGGGACTTAGACATGTTCATATGACTCGACCATGATGCCTAACATGTTTATACATTGACACATAGACTCTAATAACCTCAATAGGCATAAATGTCAAGCTGACCACCCCAACATTGGAGGTATGGAGTGAAAAACTCAGAAATTATCAGTCGTTTATTCAACAAACAATAATAACGAAGGGAAAAAACACCCTGTGCTGATCGGATTAACAAATAAAGTCTAAGAGACCGAGTCTTTTACAGACACTATCATGCTAGAACATTTATTACAATTTCCCCATGGGGTATGAACATGTGATACCGTACAACAAGCATTTCCCAGAAGTACTTCCAAAGGTCTTCTGAAGTCCGAACAAGTTATCCTTGTCCGGTTCACCAGGCTCGCTTCATAAAAAACCAGTAAGTACAACTTAGGTGGTAACACCGGTATCCAAAGATGAGAAAGATTCTCTTTCAGCCATCATGTGATTTGAAGCTCCAAAATCTATCAAGAGAGCTTTGGACTTCGAAGTGCTTGCCATGAGAGCATGAGCTCTTTCATGCTGTGGTTCCCGATCTTGTTGATCTCTCCTCCGAAATATTTTTGGAAGATTGATGTGATTTTTCTCAAGAAGAGAAGTAGCTTCAACAAGTTTCTTTTTCATGCAGGCATGTTCAGGGTGGAATCCCTTCCCGCAATATGAACACTTGACTTTTTCCTTCCCATGATGCCCTTTGCTTTTGTTCTTCTTCGAGCCAGAAGGCTCTTCATGCTTCTGGTTTTCAACTTTAGGCTTAGGAGCTTCAAATTTGGTTTTTGGGTTCTTTTGCTACTTTCCTTTACCCTTCAGATCTTTGGGCCCCGAGACATAGAGGGCTTAATCACGGGAGGATCTGATGATCCCCATATGGACAAGCTTATCATGTTCACTTGTTAGGGACTAATTGAAGGCATTGAGAGAAGGCATCTTCCATCTAGGGGTTGTGAGCTTCCTCGCACGAAATGTAGAGACAAACACCGAATAATCAGCTCCAAGTTTGGAGAGAATGGTGAGGATGAGCTGATCATCCTCCTTCTCCACCTTACACTGCTTCAACAATAAGACAATGTGCTTGAACTTTGTGAAAAAATCATTCAAGGTCTCAAAATTGGAAGGTTGGAGAGACATCAACTCATTTTTGAGCTGGTATACTCTCAAATCATCATGTTTTCCAACAGGGTTTCCAATTTGTACCAAATTTCCTTTGGAGTCTTCAATCCCGAGAGATGGAAAAGAAGATCCCAGGAAATAGAGAGGCACAAGAATCCAAATGCTTCATCTTTCTTGTTCAAGAATCTAGCTTTGTATGTCACAGAAGTAGGCTCTTCTTCAATGTCCATAGTGACCTAATAGAGTCCTCTGGAACGTAGCTGGATCTTCATATCTCCTTTCCATGAATGGAAATTTAACGAAGTCAGGATTTCTACAGAAGAAGCCATTTCAAACTGCTGGAGCGAATGCTTTCACCTGTTAAAACCTACAAATCACAACAAAAGGGGCACTGTAAGGTCAAACAGCCTGGACATTTTAGGCTTTCATCACACCCAACATAGTTGATCAAGCAAGCTTCATCAACAATTTCCTGACTTGGGGTATTAAGTGGTAGGCCTTTGCTTCTGGTGCAGTGGTGGAATTTTTGAGCCTTTCTCAATTTTCATGCAAGATATGTCAAAAACCTTGTTTTTGAGAGATCTGAGATTTGTCCCGCCGTGAGATCTGATACCATATTAATCTGTCACAGTGATCTAGGGACTAAAAACACAGTCTCACAAATAATTCAGACAATTAAGCATAAAATTGGCATAATGGTGATGCAATGGAAGTAGCAACTCTGTATAATCAATGAATAATGAATAATTCAATACAATGATCATGTAAGATGCATGAATTCCAAGACAATTCTAATTCCCAAGGAGGTCATTTGAATTGAATGATGGGTGTAGCTTAACTGACTGTAAGCCATAGTAAACACACTAGTTAACCAACTGATCAAGTCTTGATTGACTCAACTGAGTCCTAACTGAAGTCGGAGTGCAATGGATGAATGAGTCTAACTAAAAGTAGCTCAGACACATGTCACTACATGTCAACCAACAAGTGTTAGTTCGTCATTAACTCCAATGAACTCTGATGAGGTTAACTGAAGTCAAAATTGGTCATCAGAGGTGGTTGGAGGCGCCTTAGTTGACTCCGGTTCATAAATATTAATAAAAATAATCAATATAATGAGTGGAGGTGCCTTCACCACTTAGCTTAACTGATTGTAACCATCAGTTAGCAATTAGGTGCATTTATGACACTCAGATCACTCCCAGAGTGCTCCTTGTTTGAAGGAGGAAGCCCAGTTAGCCTCCATGAATGAAAGAGAAGGCTTAGTTGGCCTCCTTGACTGAAGGTAGGCATGGGTGTGCTCATGCTGATGTCATAGAGTGCTCATATGATGCCGATTAAGTCAATAAAACTTAGGATAGTGGTTTAACAAGGCCAAATTGACTAAATTAAGTGTGCATGGTGGGTAAATGTATCCAACATGTATTTAGGAAATGTAGGACTACATGGTGTTGTTCTAACCAGTACATACCTATTAATATATCATACGATCCCAACGGTAAAATGTTTAAGTATGCTTCTGTTTGGAATCCATTCATTTCAACTTTATATTCTTTAACAAGTTCATACATTTTCCATTTTGTATCGGTGACTAGCTGTACCAGTTATGGTTTGATGTGTTTTTCCTTAATTTACAATTTTCAACAATTTTGGGAGAAACATAGGCATGTCAAGATCTTCGGCCAATAAAAATGGAAACATGATGGTATGCTTCCTTTTCTTATTAGTTTATGGGTTGTTAGGATGGTCCACTTGTCTTCCCTCCATATCAACACATATCTTTGGTATTCTTGAAAAATATTCTACAATTGTTCATAATTTCATTGTTTTTATGTAGGAAATAATTGTATTAACGGGGGCATTGACATCACCAAAATTTCATTGATAGTGGGGCTATTTTATCTCCCTCATTCACTGCTGGTTTGTTGACACTTTGTGTTAGTAGATTTGATTGTGTCCCAAACTTGCTAAAATTCCAATTGTTTGGAAAGTTGTTATTTTTCTTTTGGTTGGAAGGTGGCTTAAAACCATTTCTCCTGCTGTCTGAGAGAGTTTAACACTTCTCTTTTTTCTTATGAATATTTTCATCCCTGTGCTGACTATGTTCATAACATAGCCTTTTTTTCTGCAGGGATGCATCTAAGGTCGTGGGTGCGTCAAACTCAATTTATCCTTGAAATATGAGGGGATGCATCCTAAACACTCATGTATTTTTACTTTTTTCCTCCCTAACATAGGGTACATAGTGAATCGGTTCCCTAAACCTGTTTATTAATGCATCGATTGTCATAGAACCCATTTTTCAATTCATGGAACTCCTTTATCTTTTATCAAAAAAATTTCAAACATGTATTTATTTTGAAACAATTACTTGAAAGTTTTCCATTTGAGATCATTATATTTTAGTTTCTTAGTAATTTTTAAAACCAACCATCATCTAGAAACTTTTTCATTCAAATTATAGACGACCAACCAAGCCTTTATTTTTCCAGAATAGTCATGTACTTCAAAGTACTTGTTTAATCCTAAAATCCATTCTCCAGCTTTCTCCCCTCAATATAAGTCTCCTTCAAATGTTGGTGCTTTATTTTTCTTCAGTTCACCCTGCAAACTATTATCAATCTTGTGTTTCTTCCTATGAGGGGATGATGAGTAGGTCTCTAAATAATTACTCCTCTAGTAATCCTTGGTATCCTTAGAGGATGAGTCTAAGTTATCTTGAAGCTTCCTTTGGTTCTTAGTTTTTGGGTTGTTATCTCATTTTCTATGGTGGGGTTTATCCACTCGATTACTGGCTAAATGTGTTGTTCTTTGTATGTTATTTATTTCAGTTAAGGTTTGCAATAGTGCTTCATTTACTTCATGCTGCTCTTTTCTTTCTTTTATGTTGTCATCGTCGGAACTTTGAAATTCATCTTGTGAACTTTGCATAGTTTTCAACAGTTCAGAAGGTGTAGCTTCCCTAAGGTTGTTAGTCAGTTATATCACCAGTTCCTATTCTTGAGGTGGTGAATTTGGGTTACTGTGCTAACTATCATCCTTTTCAGCATTCATGACGTTCTTAATTTCTGGAAAATAATGCAATGTGCAACAAATAAAAATTTATTAGATTATCACTTTTAAATTGAAATGGTTAGTAACAAACTCATAGGTAACGAGTGTTTAAACCTGGATCTGATACAACTTGTAATGTCCTTCAAAATACACCCTACTTTTTTTCTTAAGGGTCCTTATACATATTTATTTAAATTAACTTCAACACTGATTGTCTGTTTTTGTGTTCTCTTTGTATGCGAGACTTTGCATCATTGCTTTTGTTCAATAGTCATACTCATTGTGAGTAGATTTTGTTCTTCATTTATGATTGATTGATTAATGTGGTGTTTGTCCTAGTATCATATTCCACATACATATTATTTGTAGTGAATGTGTATTTCTTCATAGGTATGAGAAGGGTTCGACCTTATGGATTTTTAAAGCCATGATTTTATTATATTATTTTGACCTCAACCTAGTAAGGAGTTTAGACCATTTATGTTCTTGAGTTTACTTAGCAGGTTGATGCTAATTATACCTTTTCATTCTCTTTTGCAGGTGTATGCCTACTATAACCCCTTTTTCTTTTGTATGCTTACTCTAAACACCTAGCACCTTCAATATCCCCCTTTGAAAGGGCCTACATTTCATACTTTTGTTTTTACATGCGATGAACTAAGTATTTCACGTTTCATGAGATTAGTATGATCCTTTGGTTTGGCTACTCTCTATGTATATTTTATTCCATCCTACAATCATGGATGTATTTGTGGATTATATGATAAGTGAAAAAGGGTCTACATGGGTCTTTATTTGTTACTAGATTTGTGAGACGTACAACATAATGTTATGCCCAACGTAACATTGATGCCAATCTATAATTCTATATATGTAAAGGTAGTAATTTTAATACGATGGTGGATTATGATGTCTAATACTTATACCTATGTAACGTTATGCAAACGATATAACCCAAGTCCGTGATGATTCCTATTAACACCTACTTGTTTTGTATTTTTCAAAACCTGGATAAAACTGGCATAAGTCGTTGAGTTTGGAAACTAGCATTTAAGATGGTCCATGTGAATTGATAGGTGGGAAAGTATTTTAATATTTCAATGTTGGTTGAGTTAAATTCTCAGTACGAGCAACTCTTTGTTTAATGCAATAGAGGGTTTCGTAGTCTTCATTTTTCAATCCATGGGAGAGGGTTTGAGATCCCTTTCTCTACCCCTACGACTGCACCTTACTCTGTTCTAGAAGATGGTTGAATATCCAAGACTGCCATTTTTGATATCGTGTTCTTCTAGTGGTTTTATAGTATGTTTAGTGAGACCCATCTAAAGGTTGGAATGCTTGTCAATTTCTCCATGTTTTAAATTAGGTATCCAAACTTGTTTTTATGACATTTTGGTATTATGTTACATTACAGTCCCTTATTGAAGTTATAGATTCTTATTTGGTTTTTATTGGTAAGTTTTGGCACAATCCTTTGAAGTTTGGGATGGATGGCTACACTTTCACTTGTTGATGCGGTCACTATTTAATCCTGGTAAGATCAACACCAATCATTGTCCATACTTACTTGATGTAAGGTTTGTTAGTTAGGGTTCCTGACTCGGGAAGGTGTTTCAATGTTTTGGAAACTAGATAATTGCTTTTGGGTCAACCCTCCATTATTGGTTTGAGATATTCTCATATCTTGGTTGAAAAGTTCAGAACTACATTGTAATGTTTATGAATCCTTTATGGCCTTTAGGGTTTTAACCCTACTCTTAATGTTTTTTATTTTGAGGATTAATTTATGAGAAGCACAACTAGATGTGAGCCATGACTTTGGATCCTATCCTATTTTAACTATGTTTAATATTTAAATAATGAATGCTATGTTTATTATATTACGCTAGTACAAAATGAGGAATTAGCTACTAGGTGACTAAAAATCCTAGTCACCATAGGTTTTTCAAGTGATTTACTACTAAATATGAGCAATTTTGATTGACCCAACTATAAACGACTAAAATTAATGACTAATTTAGTCACCAGTTAACAAATATGACTAGATAATAAGTGACAGAGTTAAAAATGACTAACATAAACGACTAATTTAGTCACGACATAAAAAATGACTAGTTAGAAGAATATGAATTAGTCATTTAAGTTAGTCATTTATAATTGTGTCCTGGAAAATTGCAAATTTGACAATGAAGTGTAAATCTTGTTAATTGTCTGCCTTCTATTAGTAATATTGGTGCCATGCATCTCGATCTTCAGAGATCCAACAAAGAAATTGCATGAATTTTCTCTTGACCATCTGTATCCTTGTTGCACCATTGAAGAAAACCCGGTTAAGCATGTGCTAAAGGAAAATTAGGTTCCTACGTCAATTACAAATTAGGTACTAGAACCCGTACCATATCGATACCTAGCTAGAAGCATCATATCTAGTTGTTGATACTTCGACAATGTAAGAGTGCCTGCAAGTCCCATACGTCTGAAGTGTTTTTATAACTTCAATATAACTTTTTTCATGATCTGCGACCATCGAACGTCTAGCTGCACCAGTCGACGTAGCTTCTCTAGGCTGAGTTCCTTTAAAGTATCCCTGCTAGCAATAATGAAATTCACAACTACATTTTGTAGGAATGTATCCAAGTAGTCCTTTCTATCGTCATCCTTCTTCTTTTTAAGCCTTGAAAACAAATGATCACCCAGTGACCCATGGGTATGTTTGAAGTAGATGATATCTTCCATGAACTAATCCTTACAATAAAAATCTTCTGCCAATAAAAATCAGTCAAGTCCTTTAGCCACATCAACATATGCCACCCACCTGTTATGTCAGGTAGGAGCCAAGGGTCTTGGTTCAATATCCACCAATTTGTTATTTGTAATGTATTGTTGAAACCAAGGGGCCATATGTTTAGTCCTAGATTTGGAGCCCCATGATTCCTTAAGTAGTGGTGGTAAAGTTTAGGTCCTCCGCTAGAATGAGGGAAGAACAACCAAGGACTAAACCACACCTTTAAATAGCCTCCCAAAAGTCCAGTTGATCAACTAAAATCCCACAATAATTAATAATGTGTAGGGGTATATCCAAAACCCTACAAAAACATTTCAATAAGATACCCCCACAAATACAAAAGGGATTAACTCTAATACGAGCAAGGTTCCAAGCAAAAAGATGGACTCCTGAAATGCATGTAGAATCAACCAAACAACAATCCCATGTGGGGAGCATAATCCAGAGAAACTCCCTTGCTTTCAAACCAGAGACCATCGTTTCCTAAAATAATAGGAGATCCAAATAAACCAAATGTAATAACCTCTTGAGGGCCGCAATCTTCGGGGTACCCACCACCCCTCTAACATTTAAGGACAATATCATCATTAGGTAACAACCTTTATGTCCGAATCTACTCTAAAAGGTCCGAAAACGTCTAATAGTGCATCCTAGGAATCCAAAATATCATTAACAATTTCCTCGGTTGTCATCGACTCATTTCCCCACATTGGCTGATTCGAGTGGACTTTCCTCCTTCTCTTGCCATTATTCTTCCTGATGGTTACATTTATATTATTGGAGACTAATGGGTCTGGTCAGTATCTGACTTGGAGAAAACTAGGATAGGATCCTCCAAGAAACTCCCCTAGGAAAATGGGAGGGAAGAATCAAATCATCGAATCTCGATGAATTATCAACCAACCCATAAGCCGATATTGAGGCTACACCATCACTTAAAACCTTGGAGTTCGAAGAAAACACTAATTTTTCCTTGTGTAACATTAGCATCGAACTTAACAACCCGAGTATGTTCTTTTAGACAAGAGACCAAAACCTCATCCCTAGTAGAAAGATTCCCAAGGGGAAAAGTTGGAATTGAAATATGAGTTAATTTTGTTCCTTTATCTTTATGAATGAAGATGACTTGTTTTCAAAATATTCTAAAAATGTTTGAATAGGGATTTTATGTCGTTAATAAATGGATTCAAATTGTCAATTTACTATTTTTAATAATGTAAAGTGTTATACATTTTTTTCACTTTATTGAAAACGCATTGTTATGTCAAAGTAACTAGAAACTCAATCCAAAATTACATAATCTTAAATAATGAAAATAATTATAATTAAAAAAAAACATTGTTATATAAAAGGTAGAAGCCAAAATTAATGAAAAGAACGCTCATAAAGATTTAAACACAATGAAGCACACTGATATTACTTTCATTTTTTTTTTGAAAATTTGGAAGTAACATTTTCTTTTATCTTCATAACTAAGAAAAAAGTGGGTTCAAAAAAATGGAAAAATGCTAATGATGTGAGGGTATTAAGAAATAATATAATAATAACTCTGTACTTTATAATAATAACTCTATACTCTTCATAGAGGTGGAGATAAGTCCTCGTATAGGCCAAGGACACATGACTCAATTCAATAGAAGAAGTCCATGATTTGGGATTTTGGCGATTGCAACAATGGCATGTAATAAATTGTTTTAGAGTGATAAGCTAACTCTCACTTTCGCCTTCACCATTCAAGCTGTCAACATTAAAACTAAAAAATCAGACACGAAGGCCATATGTGAATATCATAGAATACTATGTACTCATAACCAATTGGAGGAATTGACTAATAGTATGCATCTCATGAATCGTTAAGGAATTTAGTCAGACTCCCAAACCTATGACTGTTTAATGCATCTCATGAATCACCTAGGAATTCAGTCAGACTCCCAAACCTACGATTGTCTAATGCATAGATATCTTAACATGAAATATGTGAAAGGGGTTAAAATACTCCACACCCACATGATTGACACAGGGTTTAATCTAGAAGTGTCTTTGAATAAAAAATTTATTTCCATGTATGTCGAATTTGACAACCTGGAGGACGCTCGTCGGGTTTTTGACAAAATGATGGAACGAAACGTGGTTTCATGGACTACATTGATTGGAGATTATATAAGACATCAACTCTGTGAGGATGCCTTGAATTGATTTACCAAATGCAGTGAATAGGAATTCATTTGTATCAGTTAATCTTTGCCACTGTTCTCCCAACGATAACTAACTTAAGAGCTCTTCAACAGGGGAAGGAGGTGCACAGAGAAATGAATAGGAGTGGGTTTCAACAAAATGTATTTGTGGGAAGTGTGCTTGTTGATATGTATGTTAAATGTGGGAGCATGGAGGATGCACATGAAGTGTTTGACAAAATGTTTGAATGAGATGTGGTTACCTGGACTGCAATAATGGAAGGATATGTACAAATTGAACATTTGGGAGAATCCCTGAAGCTCTTTAGTGAAATGCTAGTTTTGGGGATGAGACTTGATTAGGCATATTCATTGCTATTCTTCCAGCTTGTGCCAAATCGGTAGCTTTGCAAAAAAGTATGTATGTCCATCAAGAACAATTAAAAATGGTGTATTAGGATATCCTATATTATGGTTTCCAAATTCTACATAACTTAATAGATCACGAGCAGCAAAATGTACAAGCTTCTCTAGTGCAATGAATCCTCTTTAATGATGTAGAGTTTTTGTAACATCCTACAAAAGTGTCAAAGTGACGAGGTTGGAGCCACTCTAAAATATCTTGAAATAATTAACAATTAAGAATTAAAATTGAGCTCACAAATAATATCCACTGGAGTAACACTCAGATTTACTCAAATTTATGAAGGAAAATCTGGTGTTAACACCATGTTTAAGGGATTTATCAGGTCATATAGAGCTTTCACCAACATACCCGTGTTTCTTTACCCTTTGCAATGAATCTTGAGGTTTCTCCATCCAAAATTCTATCTTAACATCTCCATTTAAAAAAACAGTCTTAATGTTTATTTGATGAACTTTCCAACAAAACTGAGCTGCAATTACTCACAACATTCTAATTGTGACTAGTTTGACCATGGATGCAAAAGTTGAAATGTAATCAATGTCTTCTATTTCCCATATCTTTTGGTGGTGAGTTTTTCCTTGCATTTGTTGACCAACCCATTTTCCTTGAACTTCTTACTATAAATCCTTTGTTATCCAATTGCTTTCATCAAACAAATTTGGTTGTTACTTCCTTTTTAAAAATAAATAGGATCAACTTTAATTGCATCCAACCAAATTTCGTCTTTGTTTGCTTCTTAAAAAAATAGGATCATGGGATTTCACAATTGCTCTCATTGATGCAATATTTACTTAACTTGAAGACTTTGAACTTCTAACTATATTTGTGCTTTGTTGCAATTATTTTGGGTTGTTATTTTAAAGGAATTATTTATAATGTTTTAACCTCTTTGCTATACCACTGCTTGGTTATTGCTAGGGCTACGACTCTTTTCTTTTCTCGTCCTTCTCTCTACCATGCCTGATAAATTATGGGCGTTTTGGTGGATCCAGGATTCTCTTGCAAAGGAGTCCGTTCTTCATTTTGTTCTTTTTATTCTATTTCTTCTTCTTGCAGTATGTCTTTATATATTCATAATTACATTGAATTTTTCATCAAAAACAACATTTATAGCAACTATAATTTGTTTGTCAATAAGATCATATAATTTATAACAATTGAATGTTGTGATATGTTCAATAAAAATACATTCTTTGACTTCTCTCTTCAGGTTTATGTCAAATTTACACTTGGATAGGAATGAATGCAGTATAACAAAAAACATTGAAGCTCTATACCTGGACTTCATGACCAGACTTGGCATTTGCTAGTAGTCGTTCCTCTTATATTTTTAGTATGATTTGTTGAGCATAAAAATGATTTTATGCATTGCTTTGACCTAAAATTAATGTCCCAAACTGTGCTCTTTCAACATTCATTGGCCCATCTCAAATATTTTTCTATTTTTTTTCTTTCCACCACACCATTCTTCTTGTATGCATTGATTGTTTTTCTTTTGATTCCCTTCTTCTTTCAAAAATCAAGAAAGTGATTTGAGACAAACTCACCTAATTTGTTTGTTGTAAGAGACTTCTAACGACAGTTGGGTGAAAATTTTGGGTAAAATTAGGATACAGACATTACAGTGAGCTACAATAGTCTACATATTAAGTGTTTGGAAAAAGTCTCCACACAGATGTAGTTGGTTCCTATTGTTACCTACAGTAGTCAGAGAAATGTTTTCAAAGTGTTCGCCAAAATTAATGAATTAAAATCAGTACATTAGATAGACACAAACCATTTAGTTGGGTCAAGTTCTTTACCCTGGTATGTTTGATGTTAAGAATATGGCCTAAAACTATCTAACACGGTGATAGTGGAATGTTTGACAAGGTAATAATCCCAATCTATTCAACTTGAAAATCTTAGTGGAGTTCCCATTGTCAGTTTTCTAGTTAATTGTAGTTGGAACTTTTTTGATTCAATTATGGCATTTAATGAATAATTACTGTTTCTTGCTTCTGAGAGATCCACCTAATTATATGCAATGTACATTGATTGAGTTCTCTTTCCTTGCAGATGAACAAATTACCTGCAGTTCACCAGTATACTTAAATCTTTGCCATGCAAATATACTTAAAGTTTCCATCCATGGTAAGTCATATTTCAGTTATTATGCTAACATATAAGGACTTGGCTTTAGCTTATAAATATGTTTGGATCATATTTTAAGTTGGACATTATTTGATATTAGTTTTTGATAAGAAGTGTCTAACCTTTGATTTCTGAACAACTTATTGGTATCTAGTTCTACTATGGAAAGGGAAATTTGATGTTTGAAGGTTCATACTACTGGCAAAATCGCAGCCTTTTGCTTATTACTCACAGTGTTATCCCTATCCATTTAAAGGAGAAATCCTTTCTTTTCAGAGTGGCATTTGAAGTTTGCACTGTTTGAAGTACAAAAATATGTCATATACATAATCTATGTTGTGAATGTAGTGATTAATATATCACAATACTATGTATTGCAGTGTTGGTATGAACCATTTAAAAGGTTTCTATCTATCTAAAAACTGATACTGTAGTAGTAAAATAAGTTGGATGGCTTACAGAGAGAAGCTTACATTGTGATTGATTTCATATTTAAATTCTTTGAACATAGTAGAATAAAAAAGAAAGAACAACGACACATGGAATAGAGAGACATCAATTCGCATACAATAAAACATTAGTTGGCATATGCT
Organism: Pseudotsuga menziesii; assembly: GCA_001517045.1. Lineage (NCBI taxonomy): Eukaryota > Viridiplantae > Streptophyta > Pinopsida > Pinales > Pinaceae > Pseudotsuga > Pseudotsuga menziesii. The sequence goes on along the minus strand of LPNX011223523.1, from coordinate 299,481 downwards.
AACACTTTTCTTGAAAGAAAGCAATGTTCCAACAAGTTTTAGGGATGCAGGGGGTGTAGGAAAAAAGGGGTTTGTCTGGAGAATGTGTGAAGACACCTACCAAATTTCAGGAAATGTCATAGGGGACATCATTGCTACTGACATAGGGGATCACACCTCAACTATTTAATATAGGAAAACTATAACTATAAAAATATAAAAAATAATAGTGTTGTTTAACTTTTTATAAAATTATCAGAAATATTGTAGAAATATGCTATTCTCCACCCTACTATGCTTTTAAAAGTTTGATGTCTACAAAAATATTTGTGGTTGGTGTGCAGCTGTTAGTGAAATATGAATAGAATGAGAGTTTAGGAGGGGCCCACCAACTTTTCCACTCATTTCGAAGTTAAAAATTTAACATGAATTAAGCTTTTTATTGTCTTCTTAATTTTTTTTATTGGTTGTAGGTAACCTTTGGGAAAGGGAACTTCTAGGAGCACTTATTGATAACAAGTATTCCTAGTAGTCCTTGTACTTGGGAATTTTTTTTTAAAAGGATATTCTAGTATTTCCTAGTGGTATCAAGTACTCGTGGGAGTCCTTGGTACTTGGGAAAACCACCATTAAGTTCCAGGGATTTCACAACCGAGCAGTCAACATTCCTAGTGACATTTCCTATTGCCAATTTGGTCCTTTCATCCTTGGCATTGTCAACATAAAGCCCAACAAAATCCATATTGAAAATATTGTTGCAAATTGGGTAGTCTAGGAGTTTGTTTATTTGATTCGGCACTAGATGCTGTGAAATACTTTGTGTTCTTCTTGTAGATGAAATCCATTCCTAATTTCACTTGGAATAGGCTTTAAGAGTTTCCTGTTCTCTTAAGCATTGTCAATTTTCCAAAGACAAAATAAAAAGAGGAAGGGAGACATGACAGGTTCCCTGATAACTTTTGAGATTACTCCAAAAAATTTCCTCTAGTTAATTGATGAGAGGAGATTACAACCAAAAAAACCTCTACATAAAGTAGGGTGCTACATTAAACAAATAATAGGAAGAGAGAATCTACCCATTAGACATATGCATCAATTAAAAGTTGATAGTTCCACCAAGTTTGAAACTGGTTTTGGATTTCTTCTGTAAATAATTTAAAGTAGTATGAGTATGAACTATGGATTTGGGAATTGTAAGAAAAATTAGCTTATGGAAAGGAAAGGTTCCATAATCCATTGTGTCAGTTACCAACTATAGTTTGCGACAAAATTTTTGAAACTTTTGTTTATTACCTCTATTTTCCCTGTTGGAATTTGTACATTGTGGTGAAAAGCATTGGCACATGCAAGCATGCACCCCATAGAAAATCATTGGAACCCTAAACCTGTAGGGTGCAAGCATGCACCCCATAGAAAATCATTGGAACCCTAAACCTGTAGGGTGCAAGCATGCATGCACCCTCAAGCAAAGAATTGTGTGTGACAAAAGTTGTTGTGATTCTCCTAGAGGCGTCTTCATTGCTGCACCCGCATCCATGGTAGAATTCACCCTATAGATGGATGAGGGAACCACCAATTGCATAGGTGTTTAAGTTAGGCAGATTTTATTGCTAGATAAGTAAATTTAGGGACAATATTCAATACCCTAGCGATCAATAGTAACACCAATTTCTAAGGGAAGACTATAGGGTGCATTCACAACTCGCATCAAAATTAACATATTCAGAGCCAACATAGTGGCATCTTGTACGAATCAAACCCTCTCTAAGGCTTGTAAGCACCAACACTTTCATTCATCCATGTATATTCTTATTTTTAGGATATGTTTTCAATTTTGTGTAGCAGTTGGTACAGTATGAAGACAAGCATTTCCAGTCACCATCTTATAAGTCATATCATATATGTGTTTTTATCCTTACATCAAAATACTGAAAAAACTTAAATATATAGGTACTTTGGATTTGGATGAAACTGTTAAAATTTATGTACATGATAAACAGACCTGCAAATTTTTAACTCTAGAAAGCTAGAAAACTTAAGGAACTTTCAAAACTACTTCTATTTTCCCAATCTAAAAACACATATGCTAACTGAAAAGTACCCACAACAACTAATAAGAAATCAAAGCAATTAGAATATCATCCTGTTTTGTTTATTAACTCAGGAAAAGAAAACAATGCACACACTTGCTGGTAAACTAAATAATGCACAGAGGGGACCCTACCTTCCTATGTATAGGGTTTACGATGTGATTCGAACTATCTTAGGCACCTAGGTAGGATCACTTGGCATGCATGCAATGTACACACTGGGGCCTATAGATAGCTGTGCCAAAAATAAAGTAGGTAATCTCTTGCAGTGCACTCTCACCCTGCTCATGTGTTCAGTTCCTCTATCTATTTCTAGAAATTACTAATTCTGTTAGTCAAACTAAATTTAGAAACAAACAGTTCTAATATGGAAATCGCTAATTCTGGACAGCAGGGGAGTATGGAAATAAGTAAAGGTCAGCACATGCATGCATATTCAATGGCTGCTAGAAAAATGCTCTGTTCCTTTACTCTTCCTCTATTCCTATGCCATCTCTATGACCTTTTGCACCCTTTGTTGGAATGTGCCATCAATGTGGTGAACAAGCTTAATGAGAAACTAAGGTAAAATCTAACACTACTTTGCGAGGAAGGTGTTCTCCACTGATCCAGGAGGATATTGGTGGCCACCCACCTATTCCAATTGGACCCCCACCATTGTTTCTTTTAGTTTTCTAGTTTCCTTAATTGTAGCACAATTTACTATTTTTTGCAGTTTTTGGGTCCTAAACTTCTGGATCCGTTTTGAGGCCCTAAACGACGTTTTTTCGGCATTGAATGGTCATGCATATATGAGTCCATTCTTCAGACTTGATATTTTTTGTTTATGGATGTAGTCCTTAAACAGATATTTCTAACGATGTATCATGCGCGTCAAATGGAGGTAGTATGCTAGAGTTACAACCCCAAGAAATTGATGTACCAAGTTACCCAATGGGGCCCACATTTTGGCGTTTCACCTCCCAGGGGTAGGTTTTTTGGATGTGTAGGGTTTCCATTGTTTCTCAGTAATATATAGGCCTTCGAGCCTCAATTTAACACATAGTTCAGAGGCATGGAGCTGCCACATCTCTTCTCAGAGATAAGCTACCAGCACTCTAGCTAGTTTATTTCCATTCTGTATGTAAACAAGTTTTAGTGATTGATTAATGAAATGAAGTGTTATTTCTATTGCATATTTGTTTCTATGGTTATTTGTGTATTTTGTTGCATTCTTTCATAAATCCGGATCAGTGGTATCAGAGCAATTTGCTCTTTCTCGATCCTTCTTTGCATGTACCCAACGAGGGTGGGGTATAAAGAGTTAGGGCTCAATCTGGTTGAACCTTTACAAGATCAGCCTCGCAAATCCCAATGGCCACCCATGGGGGACGAAAAGAAATATGAGGGTGTAGAATATCCTATCAAAATTTTGCTCGAGGAGGCCCTTGAAAAACAAAGGAATGCGATGATGGATAACTTTGCTTAGATCCTTCAATGACTTCCCACTGGCGGCGCATCTGCATCTAGCAGCCACTCTGGAGGTGCAATTCCTTTTAAGGTACAAGTAAAATTTGAAATTCCCATATTTGATGGGTGAATAGATGCAGATGCCATAGATAGATGGTTGAATCTATTAGAAGGATATTTCTCGGTTCATGACTTTTCTGACTGGGAAAATATTACTTTTTCTCTAATTAAAGCCGCCCCCCATGTCAAGGACTAGTGGCAAACCTACTGTGAGAGAAATGACGAGGAGGAACCCTCTCTGTTCTTGGCCGTACCTACTTGGAATTCTTTTCGAGATTCCATAAAGGGAAAATATTATCTAGTGGGGAGCTATGAGGACAAGTACATACAATGGACTATGCTGCGGCAACAAAGAGATCAAGATGTGCATGAGTTGATGAATCTGTTCCATACCCTATGCACCAAGTTGGGTATCAAAGATTCAGAGAAACATTTGGTGTTGAAGTACCGCATTTGTCTGCACAGATACATTTAGGAGGAAATGGAGTTCCTTGACATCTCTTCGCTTGGTATGACATATCAGTATGCTACCAAAATTGAGCAAAAATTAAAACAGAAAAAGTGAGACTTTGGATCTGCGAATCAAAAGCAAGGGAAAGGTGCCCCCAAACCGTAGAACCAAGGACACAACCAAGGCATGGCGACTCAAGAAAACTTGCCAAAGCCGTAAGTAAAGAGCAACACTGCAAAGCCAAAGAAGGAAGCGGGAAAGTGGTGTGAGTTCCATAAGAGCCCCACTCACAACACAAGTGAGTGTCGGGCCAAGCAGTCACTGGTGGCCGAGATAAAGGCTTCTGAATCAGATGCATACTTTGACATTGAATAAGAACCCAAGAAGGGGAATGACAGAGGGAAGAAGATCATCGAGGTAGAGCCCAATGCCACTGTTGCCACCACGAATATCCAAAAGGAAGAACCAAAATATTCAGAGGAGGAGGAGCATCTGTTCCACTCCCAATGTGGGTAAAGGGTTCCCCGCTATAGTTCATTGTCGAAAGTGGGAGCCAAAAGAACCTGATTTTAGCAAAGGTCGTGAAGTGGTTGGGTTTTCCAACCATAACACACCCGCAGCCATACACCATCGGGTGGCTTCACCAAGGACGGGATCTCTACGTCAGCCAACAGTGCCGCCTTCCCTACAGCATCAAGCCCTTCACCGATGAGGTATTATGTGATATTGCTCCTCTTGATGTTTGTGATGTATTATTAGGTCAACCATACTTATGGAAGCGACATGCTGTGTATGAGTCCTAGCCTCACACTATTATTATTACGTTGGGAAATAATTTGTACAGGATACCCGAGGTACCAGCTCCTGCTACTATCTCTTTGGTTACTGCAAAACAATGCAGTAAGCTCATTTCCAAAAACAGGAAGGTTGTTTTCTTGATGATCTGCCCTCAAGGCAAGAAGAAGATTGTGGCCATGACCTCCAGACAGGGCCCCTCCGCACGACAAAAACAAATGGACAAGGTCGTGGAGGAGTATCGGGACATATTCACCTCACCCACTGGGGTACCTCTCCACTGTCAAGTCAAGAACCCCATCGACCTGACCCCAGGTGCGTCGCTTCCCAATGGACCAATCTATTGACGCTATGTTCTGGAGAATGATGAAATCAAGAGGCAAATTCAAGAGCTGCTACAAAATGGTCACATCTGACCAAGTTCATCGCCCTGTGGGAGCCCAATTGTGTTGGTACAAAAGGAGGATGAGACTTGGAGACTCTGTATTGACCATTGGGCACTGAACAAGATCACTTTCCAGAATAGGTACCCGATCCCAAGGATTGATGACCTCCTGGACCAGCTTAAAGGGGAAAAATATTTTAGCAATATCGAATTAAATTCTAGGTATTACCAGGTACTGATCGAACCAACCGAGTTGTGGAAGACTACATTCAAAGCTAAGGAGGGCCTTTTCGAATGGTTGGTCATGCCTTTCGGGCTGACGAATGCTCCTGCAACTTTCGTGAGACTGATGGATGACATCTTGCATCCATTCAACAACTCATTTGTAGTAGTGTACTTGGATGACATCTTAATATCCAACTAGACTTAGGAAGAGCGCCTCCACCACATCCAATAGGTCCTCCAAACACTGCGACAGCACAAGTTGTGTGCCAATTCGGACAAGTGCACTTTTGGCATCAACTAGGTTCAGTATCTAGGATACATTATTGATGAGTGTGGGGTACATGTGGATCCAACCAAGATCCAAATCATTCAGGATTGGCCAGCCCCGACTACTTTAACAGATCTTTGCAGCTTTTTGGGCCTGGCTAATTTCTACCGTAGGTTCATGTTGGGATTCTCTCATATCACTTGGCCCTTGAGTTAAGTCACCAAGGGAGGAGCGAAAGCAAAATTATTTTGGTCAGAAACCGATCAGAAAGCATTTGTAGAATTGAAACATTGCCTCTGTTGTGCCCCAGTGCTCACATTACCAGACTTGTAACAACCACTTGAGATTGAGACAAATGTCTTTGACTAGCTATTGGGGTAGTCCTTACTCAACAAGGGAATCCAGTTGCATATCACAGTGAGACACTATTCAAAACAGTCTGCAAATATCCCACTTATGACAAAGAGATGTATTCCATTGTACATGCTTGCCGATAATGGAAGCATTACATTTTGGGGAAGGAAACAATCATCCACACATACCACCGACCCCTGCAGTTCATACAGACACAAGGGAAGTTACAGAACGATCGCCATTAGAAGTGGCCCACATAGCTACAACAGTTTCATTTGAACACCAAGTACAAGAAGGGAAGCACCAATAATGTTGTAGACTACCTCAGCCGACCACCGATTGTGGCGATAACCACTGTGCTCAACTCTTATGGCCACGAGACTTCTGATTGGCCGCTTCTCTACAAGAGCTATCCAGAATTCAGACACACATACTAGACACTCTTGGAGGGAAACCAAATTCTAAAATTTCACCTCCAGGATCTACTACTATGTCACATAGGACACCTTTGTGTTCCTTCATGTAAGCGTTCCAAGTTGATTTGGGAAGCGCACTATAGTCGGGTCGTTGGGAATTTTGGGGTCAAGAAAACAGTGGAAGTACTGCAGAAGTATTTCTATTGGATGAACCTTCGATAGGATGTTGGGAAGTACATTTGATCCTACACTGCCTGTGCCATTACCAAACCATCCGTCAAGAAGCAAGGCCTCTATACTCCGTTTCCTACCCCTAGTCAACCTTGGGAATCCATCTCCATGGATTACATGTCCGGCCTTCCTTATACTAAGCATGACAACAACTGTGTGTTTATGGTCGTTGATAGATTTTCAAAGATGGCCATAATGGCAACCTGCAAGAAGAATATCACAGTAGAAGCCACTGCTAAACTCTTCTTTGAATGAGTGTGGGTACACTTTGGGATCCCACAGTCTATAATCTCACATCGAGACAGCAGATGCCTTAGTACATTCTAGTCTAGTCTATGGTCAATGCTAGACACCAAGCTCACTAATTCCATAGCTTTGCATCCCCAGACTGATGGCCAGACAGAGGTCGTCAACAGGATGATCATACACATTTTGCGCATGTACAACTCAAAGCATCCATGCACATGGGATGAGAGCCTCCCCTATGTACAACTCAGCTATAATTGGTCCCTCCACAACTCAACCAACCACAAACCCTTTCAGGTGGGCTTGGGATTCTAGCCACTATGTCCCATTGACGTATCCATGCCATTTGCAACTACTTAGGTTGATTCAGCTCATATCCAGTCTGAAGATTCCAAGGCGAACAAATTCATTGAGCACATTCAGCACATTCACCAATAGGTTCATGACATATTGGATAGATCCAATGCTAAGTACAAGAAGTGACATGATCAGCATCGGGTGCAACACAACTTCCAGGTGGGTGACAAAGTGTCGCTACATTTGCAGAAGGAGCACCTCACTGGACCCCACCGCAAGCTTCACCCACTCCGATATGGGCCATACACCATCATCAAGGCTATCGGGGACAATTCCTTTGAGCTCAGTATTCCACCATTCCTTGGTCTACACCCAGTGTTCAATGTGGACCGAACTGTGGACCGCCTTCGGCCCTACTTTCCTCCTCTACTGGACACATCAACCGTGGCAAAACAACTCACACCAACAGAGTTAAACCCCGAACTGCATGGAACAAGCCACAAATGATTATATTATGGACACATAGATCAAGAACACCCTCCAGCAGAAGATCCAACTATATCGAGTTGTCAAAGCAGGCCAACTCCTTCACTAGGGAAAGTGGCTCACCAGGGACCAAGTTTAGCAGAAGTTTCCTCATCTCATGGAGGAACTCAACACAATGGGGATCATTGCTTCCTAAGGGGGGAGGAATTATCCAGGAGCATATTGGTGGCCACCCACCTATTCCACTTGGACCCCAACCATTGTTTCTTTTAGTTTTCTAGTTTCCTTAATTGTAGCACAATTTACTATTTTTGGCAGTTTTCGGGTCCTAAACTTCCGGAGCCATTTTGAGGCCCTAAACGACGTTTTTTCGGCATCAAATGGTTAAGAAAAATGAGTTTGTTTTGGACTTGGTATTTTCTATTTATGGATGTATTCCTTTAACAGATATTTCTAACGATGTATCATGCGCATCAAACAGAGGTAGTATGCTAAAGTTACGACCCCAGGAAATTGATGTACCAAGTTACCCAACGGGGCCCACATTATGGCTTTTCACCTCCTAGGGTTAGGTTTTTGGATGTGTAGGGTTTCCATTGTTTCTAAATAATATATAGGCCTTCAAGCCTCAATGTAACATAGAGTTCAAAGGCATGGAGTCGCCGCATCTCTTCTCAGAGATAAGCTACCAACACTAGCTAGTTTATTTCCATTTTGTATGTAAACAAGTTTCAGTTATTGATTAATGAAATGAAGTGTTATTTCTGCTGAATATTTGTTTCTATAATTATTTCTGTATTCTTTTGCATTCCTGCATAAATCCGGATTATCCACCAAGCCCAATCACTCTTTTAACATCTCAAACTTCCCCTTATATATGGGATTTGTCAAAATGTCTACAACCTGCACATTTGAAGGAACATACTATAGGTTCACTACACCCTTATGAACTCTGTCCTTGATGAAATGGTACTGGATATCAATGTAATCAAAGTGATGATGAATAAATGGACTTTCAGAGAGCTTGATGCAACTTGTAGGAACCCTAAATAACCGTATGCTCCAACATCTGATCAATCAACTATAATTTCAACTTGCAAAGTAAGATGGCCTCACCACTAGCAGGACTGAGTGACATATACTTTGCCAATTCTGAACTAAGTTCCATTGTTGTATACTTCCCATTTAACCAGTATATCATACATGAACACAAACTAAAAGAAAACCCTAAATCACTCTTTTTGACACCTGCATCTCCAGCTCTATCAAAATCCACAAAACCATTTAGCATTGAGTCATCACCTCCTACATACCTAATATTGTGACACATATTCCCTTCAAGTAACAGTGCACATGCTTTTTAGCTTCCCAATTAACATACATCGGCTCAACCATATACTGGTTCATGTGTTTACTTTAAAAAAAAAATCAGGTCTTGTATTTACCAGTTATAGGAGGGAACCAATAATTTTTCTGTACACTGATGAATAAACCAAATATGAATATGAATCTAAATTGACTGATAACTTCATATTAGGTGTCATAGTTGTACCCAAGGGTTTACAATCCATAATCTAAAGCCTTATTACAATCTTAATTTCATTCTTACCCTATTTAACGAATACCTCTATTGGACTTTGCCAAAACCTCCAAAGAAATAAATCATGCACAAGGCAGATGTCCATTTCAAATTCACTTGCGAGCTTCTTCTTGTACCATGCTCCAAAATTTTCTAAACTACATGTCAGAACTACAACATCTACTTTGCTAAGATATGTAGATCACATTTTCTTTTGTTGAGAAAATACTTCTTAAATTCACATAAACATATTCACAAACAAAAAACTAGTAGTGGAAGGGTATATACAATGCCTAACATAACGTCTTCCTAAAACTCACTAAAGTAGAAATGAAACCAAAATATATAATAGGATCTTAAAATTTTGGCATCCTTGACTAATAACTGATGGCGTACCACATTCCTCCAAAGGCAACAAATGTAGAAGAAATGATCTCCTTGTTGAATATATAGTTGCATATGGGCTTGCAAAGCGCAAAGAAAACAAAGATCTGCAGGTAGTGCCACAAACAAGAGAGCGATTCCCATATAAGGGAAAACCCATCTTTAAATAAGGTTTCCCTCCAATAGATCTTATTTAGAAATAGTTTAGGATGTTTATCCTTCACAAAGCTCCAACATTCTTTGGCAAACCTACAATCCTAGAAAAAATGTTTGGCCATCTCTGGTCTTTGGCACCTTGGGAAAAGGCTAGACTTGGCCAGCTTGGCCTTGAATGGGAGCCCCTGATAAATGAACAATCAAGAAAACACACACAACTTGTAGGAAAGCCACACCGACCATACATTGTGAAGCTGATGAAGTTAACCCTCTATTGTTTTTTATTCCAATGATCTGTTTTCAATTATATGATAAAAAAATGCAGAACTGTGATGTTGACCTAAAAAATTGATAAATTTTAACCTTTAAATGTATTGTTATTAATGGAAGTGTGTATAAGGACATCTAAAATCTCTTTTCTTTTTTAGATATTAGCTATTTGTGGAAGATTTAGGTTTTCTAAATCGGTATTGCTTACTGATCATTTTGTTCTAAATGCTATTATTTGATTTTGGTATTTCAATGTTGTCCTTGTTTGAGTCAACTAATTTTTGCATATGTTGTTTCCTTTGATCAGTTTTTCGGAAAAGGCTATTTTTCTGAGTAACAACATTTGACAAAGCATGATATATTGTTACAGGTATCATATACATAGTGATAAAAAGGTTGCAGTCTGCAGTGTCCATCCATAAGAGCTAGCCATTCTACAGTGCTTGGGTTGTGTGAAGGCTACGATACCTATTTCAAAGAGTTATCACCATTCACCAAAGTGCTTCTCTGATTCATGGCATCACCACCGCGCATTGCATGCACGAGCAGCCAGTGCAGTTCATGAGAATTGAATTGAGGATGATGAATTGTTTGGGATATTTCTAAGCACAGGGGGACTGGTTGGTTCAACTTCGATCACGAGAATTCAAAATGCAACTCTAAGAAATGGTTCTTCCTTGTTAAACCCTCCTAATTTTTCTTAAATGGGTGGGGGTGAGACATGGTATGAAGTTGGATGTTCAAAGACATATACACCAACAACTGATAATGTTGGCCATGCTCTGAAGCTGGAATGTGTGGAGGTTGATGCATCCACAGGAATACCAATAGGTCTGAACAACACACTCCATACTTCCCATGTTATCCCAACCCCTTCCCCTACACCTCGACACATGATTCTAATCAATGCAGTTGATGTAATTGCAAATCTTGAGTTAGAAGGACGTACTGCAGCTTCTAAAAGTTTCACTGTACTCTCATATAATGTACTTTTTTTTATCTATATGCAACCAGTGACATGTACATCTATTTTCCTCCCCGGGCTCTTTCATGGCCTTATCGTCGCCATAACTTGTTGCATGAAATTGTTGGTTATCAGGAAGATATTCTTTGCCTTCAAGAAGTATTATTATCTCTTGTCACAATACTAAAACATTAATAAAGAATGAGTGTACATGTGATGTCATTGTTTGACATGCAAGCTATGGAATATATTTTTTTGACTTTGACATTCATGAACTATATTGGATTGAATGACAGTCTAGAAATTTTTTTCATATGTGATTTCATTTTTTGGCATAAAGAATGCATAATATATCTGTTCACTTCGCTTTTCTTTCATCTATATTGGAATTTGAGTGTATAGGTGTTGCAAATCTACCATCTCTAGAATTTTATTTCTTTTTTAAGATATAATTGATTTAGATTTTAGTTGATTTCTAGATTTCTGTAATGATGTAGGTTTAGAGTGATCATTTTGAGGAGTTAATTACACCTGAATTAGAAAAGCATGGGTACATAGTTGTTTATAAGAAGAAGAAAACAAAGGTTTGGCTTTTGATTACCTAACATTTTTTTGGTGAAAGTTCCATATTTCTTGGGATGTAGACCAGACAATGAAATAACATATCTATTTGGATTACAATTTTATACTGGCACAGCCTATGCAATTGATGGTTGTGCAACTTTTTTCCAATGAGATCGCTTTTCACTCGTTAAAAAATATGAGGTAAAGTTTTTTGTCCTATTAGTCATATCTTCGTAGCTCATTTATCAGTCACGAAATTTGTCTATCTCATCAGTTCTTCTATATTTAGGTTGAATTCAATAAAGCTACACAGTATTTGACAGAAGCTATGATTCCATCATCTCAGAAAAAGGCTGCTCCCGGTCGGTTGTTGAAGGTTGGATGGGCTCCTTGTTTATTTTAGATGAGTTTTTTTTGCTTGCCTTTGATTTGTGCAGATTTGATGTACATTGTATACTAAAATCCTTACTAGCTGGAATGTTGAATAAATCTTATTATATAGGATAACGTTGCTCTCATTGTAGTTTTGGAGGTAAAGGACACTAACCATGGGGTTGATTTCCTTGCACCAGGAAAATGTCAACTGCTTTGTGTGGTATGTGGTATGTTGTTTGGGTTGTTGGGTTCATGATTTGGAGAGTAGTTTTAAGAGAAACATAATAGGTGTTTTATAAGTGACTGGAATCCTAACATATCTAGGATGGATTTGGCAGTTTCACATTTGCAAATGTTGTTGTTTTGATTTGAATTGTTGAGGAATAATGTGCTCAATTTTTTATAATTCAACATTTATGTAGTATGTCAAGATGAAAATATTCTAGGTTTTATGGGCACTATGCTGGTCATATGTGGCTAATTGACATCCATATATGGATTTCATGATTCAGGATAATACACACATAAATGCCAATCCATATCTCAAGGACTTCAAACTATGGAAGGTGTATTTATTCTTCCTATGTGTCTTTTACAGTCGAGGTTATTGATGCAAATATGCTAGAACATATTTCAAGTAATGTCTTTTTTTGTTATCAGGTTCATACTCACTTAAAGGATTGGAAAAAATAGCTGCCAGTGTAGACATACCTATGTTAGTTTGTGGTGATTTCAACTCAATTCCTTCAAGGTATTTTCTTGGAGATACTTTTTGCAAAGTGTATTTGTTGGTTTCATAGAAAAGATGGTGGAATGTTACATGTTTATTAAAATGTGTATATTATAAGGTCAAAATAGAGCTATCTTGCTATCTTTTAATAGTGTAATTTGGATTGTATTTCAGTGCCCCTCATGCTCTTCTTGCAACAGGAAAAGTTGAGCCTTTACATCCAGACTTAACAATAGATCCCCTTGTGATCTTACATCCTCCAAGCAAGCTTTGTCATCAACTACCTCTGGTAATATCTCTAATTTTGATGTATGGTATCCAAGCTTAGTCCTATTTGTTTTCATTTTTAAATCTTTTTTCCTGTATGTTTGTGATTTGAAACAATAAGAAGGTATTATACTTGTAAACAATAATACTTTGTTGTTGAATTGAGCATGTTCAAAATCAATGCAATGTATCTTGTAATAATATAATTAATCCATTTCGATATGTATTTTCTAATATAATCCCTTTTCAGGTTAGTGCTTATTCTTCCTTTGTAAGAATAACAATGGGAGTAGGGAAAGTAGGGCAAGGTTTAGAGCATCAACGAAGAAGAATGGACCCTGCAACAAATGAACCTTTATTCACCAACTGTACTAGATATTTTCTTGGAGCTCTTGATTATAATTTCTATAGAGGTAAATCCAGTGGATATTTTAATTACATTTGGTTTCACAGATGTATTTTGATGGTAATGTCAAGTACATGGTGTTGAAGAGAGTCATTGGATGTGCCAAGGGTTATATTATAAATCATTTCATTTTGGTTCTAAAAGTTGTGGGAAATTATTGGATTTTATTTTACAAACTGAACCATGTTTGTTATAATCATTTCTTCACATGTGAATGCTAGAGATTCACACTGGTGGGCAGTTTTCACATGGTATTAAGTTGAGTAGAGTGATAATATCGTGTAGCACCTTATATGACACAATACTTGATTCATTAGCCATTAACAAAAAATATTTTCATTGCAACAGACTCAGTTATGCCAGGTAGGCAATATACTTATATTATTTTCATATTACTTAAAATGGCAGGTCCACATACTTCTTAGGACCTTGCTTTTTCATTTTTTTGTAGATCACATATTTAATGTTAAATGTTTCCCTGATTGTCACAGCTGAACCACCTGAAACAGATAAAGGTGACCTGTTGCTAAGCAGGAAATTCTTGAAGTTTTGCGCTGATCAGTATTCTTTTCTTCCCAAGGGCCATGATAGTCAAAATTGATCATTAACCTCAAAGAATTTGAATGTAATTGATCCATTACAGGAAAATAATAATCTAGGTCGTAGTGCGAGTAAATGTATTATTTATAACTTGTGGGCATTTCAATTCATGTTAATTTCAGTGCATATTTTCAGCCAAACCCAAATTTGATTTTTGAGAAATTATATATAGAGAGAGAGAAAACATGTGTGTGTGTGTGTTAGCTAAAAAATGGTCATTGATTCTAGGAGAGGACTGCACCTTTGTGTTTACATAACTACTACACTAAATATGGGGAGCATTAATGCCATGTTTAGGGCCTGGGACATTTTGTTTCACAAGTACGCTAGCTACTGCTACTCCACAACTCCATGGATGCCCATAAAATACATTAGTAAGAAACTTGTTTCAATTATAATTTTTACTATAAAACGTCCTTTCTCTTTTCTTCCTTTTAGTTGACTTTCAAAATTCTAAAACCTTATAATTTTTCTCTTTACTATTCTTTTCTCTTTGTTCGTTATTTTACTTAAATTATTTCCCTTTATATACAACTCAACTTTTCCATATGCAACACTTATTCTATTCTATTTTGTTGTTTCCCTGATGATGAGCGAAGTGTTCACTCAAAACACATAGGCTGAAAGCTTCTTACACAACATAAAACCAGCATAATCATTACCATTATGTTGAGAAGCGAAAGCCCCCATATTAATAATTTTTCAGTCAAACAAATAGTAAAATCAGATTTGATGAATTCATGCAGTTGAAATATTTTCTATATAAGAACCAAGCTTTGAGCTAAATGTTGTTGTCCTTATAAAAGTTTTCTTTGACTATAAAATAGGCTATACTTTGAGTTGTTCTATTAGTTAGAATTCCTCCCTATTTACAAGGTAAATATGATCTTCATAAGCTAAGCAAATTTAAATTTCCACTTTGCGAGGCACAGAAAAATGCCTGAAATTAGAGCTTTGGTTAAATTATTGACGATGAGCTATTAAATATCTAGATCATTCTTTCATAATCCTAAAATTCTATCATTAGGAGAAATGGGTATTTTGTGTTTTATGACTTGTGATTCATCCACTAAAGTTCACATTGGCCTTTTCTTTTTCACAAAAACAGTTGTTTTTTTTGTATTAATCAAAAGAGGTTGTGGCTGAGCTGTACAACTCATGGATACATTCCGCTTCTTTCTAAAATGAGTTATGAAATTAGTAAATTCTAGGACTACATACAAGGTGCAAAGAATAAAAAAGACAGGCTTCTAGATTCCGACTGATACCATATTTTATACATGTATAGATTCTATAGTATTCACCTAAAAACAAAATGCATTTATAATGCATAGAAACTAAAGCCTCATTTTTGTTTGCATAGAAAACAAAATGCATTTTTGTTTCCTGGTTCTTCTGAAGCCTCATTCCTATGTTCTACTACGGGAGAGAGATCGACTGTTGCTGATTCCTCCCCTTCTAGTGATTGTGCAATCCCATCTAATCCAACTGAGCCTTCAGGGGCTATCAACTTCCTGTCCAATATATACTGGTATTGCTCCTTCTCTATAATCTTTACTTTATCCGGTAGAACGTTGATTTGTTCTTCATGCTCTTTTGTTTTTCCCTTCCAAAATTCAATCTCTATTTCTGCCATTATCAACTTGCTCATTATATGTTTCACCTGCACCATAAGGAGTTCATGTTTGGTTTTAGAAACAAAAAGGTCTCTTGTATATCTGGCTTCCGGTTGCTTCCTCCAATTTTCCAAGTGCTCAATTGCACTGCCCACTGTAACTTGAGGTTCCTCCTACACTTTTCCATCTCTTGAACATAGTGTTCTTTGTTTTATGATTCACTTACCATTCCTCTAATGATATTTCTATTTAAAGACAAGAGCTCTTCATATAATATGTTGCACTCATTATATTTTCATTCAAACTTTTTTTCTTTTGCATGTCTTACATTTCATTAAGAGCATAAATCATTGTGCTTAATTCTTAAAAAAATTTCACAATGATGTCTTCCTCCTTTGTGTCAGAGGGTGATGTAGTACAAGGAAAGTGCAAGAATGAAAGTGAGCCAGAGCTACATAAGCTTCTTAAGAAGGTCAAGGCCAGAGTAGCTGTTGATGGCTCTAATGGTGAATTGTGAACAATTCCCAGATAATCAAGAAAATTTGATAACGTGCATGGACCATCGATGCGTGGTGTGAGACCTATTGCATCTTATGGAGTTACAGGAAGGGATACTGATGGAGCAGTTGCTGCAAGTCCTATTAGAAGAGACCATGGGAAATCTACAAGAAGTTCTGTACTAAAAGAGGCCAAGGATCTGAAACACTCTATAGACATATTGAAGGTTTGCTTGACGTTAATTATCCTTATTGCTCCATCTATACATAACCTAAAATTATTCTCCTAATTTGATGCAATCCAATGTTTAAAATGATAACTGCCTTAGAAGTCTAACATAGTTGCAATAGATGTTGCAGACTATGGGAGGTAGCGACCTTGAAATCACTGGTTGTTACTTTCAAGCGGCTTTAAAATTTCTTCATGGTGCTTCATTATTGGAGCCTTGCAATTCTGACAATGCAAAGCATGGAGAAACAACTCAGGCTATGAAGGTGTATACAGATACTGCCAGGGTCTGTGAGTAAGTCTCATAATCTCTTATATTTTGAGTTGAAATTTTTATCCTTTTTTTTCATTAGTCAATCGGGATGTGAGCACACTATATTAGCTTTACTTTTGGAAATTTCTCAGGAAAATTTGAAATATAGTCATGCTGATTCAAATATTGATAGGTTATATTCTCTATTACCTTTACAGGTTTTATGCCTTAACATATGAGAGAAACAAAGAAATGGAAGCTGCTGCCCTGGCATATAAATGCATGGGGGTAGCGCACATGAGGGCTGTGTTGTCTAAAATTTCATGTTTAGACATCAATGTTTGAGTTTGAGAGAAGAAAAAAAATGCTCAAGAGATATGATAGAAATGTTGTTCAAAATACTTTGAAGGCCATCAAGAAGATTGAGGAAGTTCGTGTTAGCAGGGAGGCTAAATTATGGGAGAATAGGTTTGTCTCATTCTCTTCAACTTTCCTTGTAAAAGAGTCAAGGGATAATAACTGAAAAATTAACTAATTGTTTATCTTCTAATTGTTGTTGCTTATAGCACCTGTGTGTCCAAATACAATAGAACCACCATATAACATTTGTCTTTTCTCAAATCTTACCTTCGTCATGGTGATTTTTTCTCTTGTCTTTATTACTTTGCCTGTGGTGCACTTTTGGAGTGCCCTTGGTTCTGATAATTATTTGTATTAGCCTAGTTGTGGCTATATCTAAGGCAGGTTGACCAGAGATAAAATTACAAACATGATTGAATGTTTCACATTGATTTTCATATAAAATGTGTCAACTATAATGTTGGGTATGCTTTTATTATTTCATTCAACTCTTTTTGAAATATGTGTTGAATTTATTTTTCTTGCTTATTTTGGTATCCTGCAGAATTCTATAAAAATATGTTTCATTTTCTAGAATTGGATGATATGGTAGCTTATGCTTTGCAAGACCCAGTCTGAAATATTTTGCTTTCATGTATTTTTATATTGTCACTGATAGATTGTTTTATGAATGGAAAGGTTTGCTTACCTTATTTGACGTTTACTTTGCTTGATTTCATATAATGATATTTTTTTCATATATTCAGGCACACCAAGAGATGTTTTGTAAATTGGTTGAATTAATTGGTATCACATCCAACACAGAGGTATTTTTTTCTCTCTGGTAACATGAATAGATATGCCAGATAGGGAAAATTGTACATAGCTCTCAGGAATTAGTTTATCATAAATACTAGTTATTGGTAAGTTGTAATAGTAATAATTATGTAGTTTGTAGATTGCTATCTATCATAAATTTGTTTGATATCATCATTGCCAAGCAATAACAACTTCTTAAAGGGTGCTAGATCTATGGTAGAGCTCCTTCCTAATTATAGAAAGGAGGTTGGTGGTTCAATTCCTCCGTGCCCTATCAGAAATTTGTGACTACAAAAACGACTAAATTTGCATATATACGACTATTAGTAGCTAATTTCCCATATCTCAGTCATATTTAGCTTAGTCATTAATATGTTATCATCTAGTAGTTTATTTAGTTGTATATTTGATCATTAATTGTTGCAATCAGTGACTAAATCAGTGACTAAATCAATGACTAAATATATGACTAAATTTCTGACTAAATCATTAACTATTAATGACTAAATCAGTGACTAATAAGTCAAGCTATTAATGACTAAGTGAAATATGACTAGCTATAAGATAGTGGAAATTAACTACTATTAGTCGCCGACTCAAAAATAGTCGTTTATAGCCTGATTTTAGTCATTTTTAGTCATTAATTTCTCATTTTGTACTAGTGTTAGTCTTGTGTGAGTTCTGAATGGTTTAATGACTTGTGTAAGTGATGTCCATGCTTTTATTTGCTAAGGAATGACCCTTGATGTTGATGGCGTTTTTTATTTTTAGTAGACTGTGTAATGAGTTAAATGAGAACCCTGTCTTAATTTTCCGCTGACGCTTTACTCTTGTAAATCATTTCACGAGGTTAATTACTGTATTTGAGTTTAAATATATTGGAGGGAATTGATCCCTAATCTCCTTGGATTACTAGAAAAATCATTGGAATTATTATTTGTTATGCAAGTGTATTTTTATGGATTCATATGATAGGGGATTTGATCCCTAGAATTATTATAATAATTGCCAATTCATAGTTTAAATTGATCTTTATGATGTTCTGGGAATTGATCCCTTGACTGATTCTTGAATTTATGGGTTATAAAGTTTTGAAGAAAATGTTATGAGTTTGTTTTCTAATTACTTGTTGGTGGATGTAATGATATCAGGAGACCCTAAATCATTGGTGAATGACCACGATGTGGTCCTTTTAGTTAGTGTTTTTACTAGCATGATTTAATTGTTAATTTAAGATGTTGTTTTGAGATAAAAGTTTTCCCCCTGTAAGAACTGATACAACAAATTTTTAATTATATTATATATTTATTTTTCAATTTAAAAATGGTAATTTCTATGAGGTTTGGTTGTTTGGACCATAAATTTATTTATATGATCTTTATTGGAATCTAAGTGTTGGTTCCTTTATTCATGCTGGTTGCTTAATAATACAATGAACGTGGTTTTTGTTTATATTTAGGGCGTCGTTCATGTAATATATATATAGTCCCTCATGGACCAACCAATTTCTCAATTTGGCAATCTAAGCGCTCAAAGACCTACACTTGAACTCTCCATAGTGCTATCGACCATTATCCCATGTAATGTATGATCTCTATCATTTATTATTTTCTTGAGGAAGGTTTCCTATGATTTAGGATAAACATTTTGTTTAGTAACAAATCATACCAGTTGTTTGCTTGATTTTCTCTTTAATTTAATAATTAGATTTTCTTTTAACTTTCACAGTTAATTAATTTTAATTAAATAATATAGAATTATATGTATCCTATTTCAAGTTGATTTTTAGTTATCAAATACTTAACCACTCTAATCTCTAGCATGCTTGGTCACTCTTCAAGTGGTTGTCCCCATCGGTTAGAAACAGTAAAAGAAAATAAGTAATATGATAAAAAAATTGATTAATGTATTTATGATTCTTTAGACCTTACAATTCAACATCACCTAAAACATAGTAAGTCTAGGTGTTCTAGAGGTTTATTCTCAACACCAACTTAATACATAACCATAAAGTAGGTGCTCCAGATATTTTTTGCTCAACACCAACTTAACAATGGTCTAGGTTCTCCAAAGCTTATTGATCAACACCAGATTAACAATCAACATAGTTTAGGTGCTATAGAGCTTACTACTCAAAACCTATTTACACAATTTAAAAATAATCTGGGTGCTACAGAGATTACTGCTCAAAACCAATAAAAAAAACAATAATAATAAATAATAAAAGCTATAATTAGTCTTTTCTTGGGATATTACAACCAACGTGGGAGTCTCTTGAACAAAAATTCCCAAATGATTAGTGATTGCATTGATATTTTGGTGTATCATCTGAGTGTCCAACTAGTTTTCCTTCTAGTTCAACACCGACACGTCATCCCCTTCCTCCTTGTTTTACAATTCCCACATGAATTGGCCCATCATGTTCTTCATTGCCTAAAATTGTAATGTCCCCATACCCAATAATGCAAAATTATTAAAAATTTTGCTTCAAGAACTCTTGTTCCGCTTTTGAAACACAGGGCATGGAAATTAACACACTGTTCCACCTTCATTATTAGGATTAGAAAGCACTGTAACAATATTTCTTCCCTTCATAGATCCCTTCTACAATCAGAAACACCATTTATGCACTAGACTTGTTCTTTCCGTCATCTGCCCTCCGCACTTCTTCTTTTCGTTCTGACTTTGGAACTCAGGAATTGGAAACACCATGTGCGATGGAGATATTTGACCACTCTTCCATATTACAAATTCCATGCTTCCACCTTTATGACCGCGGAACTCGGAAACCAGAAATTTAACATTCGACAGAAGAGTTCAACCATTATTCCACCTTCCGCAATTTCACTTTCTACCTTCTAAACTTAGATTTAAGAAACACAACTTCCTAGTGTATTTATTGATGGCCTTCCACCTTCCACATTTGGAACTCAAAAATTGGAAAATACAACTACTCGACAGATCATCTAATATCCTTTCGCCTTCCACCCTTCCACCCTTTCGCCTTCCACCTTCAAAAATCGAAAGTTTGTAAAGAAACTTCTCGATGGATTTACAAATGGAGTTCCACCTTCCTCCCTTCCAAATTCTATATTTAGAACTTGGAAGTCAGAAAGACAACTTCTCCATGGATTTTATAAAGGCCTTCCACCTTCTGCCATTCTACCCTTCTGCCTTCAAAACTCGGAAGTCGAAAATACAACTTCTCGGTGGATCATCTAATGTCCTTCTTCTTTCCACCCTTCCTCCCTTCCACCTTCCACCTTCGAAACTCAGAAGTTGAATTTTTTTTTCTCGACGTATTTACTAACAGCCTTCTGGCTTCCACCCTTCCACCTTCTGCCTTCGAAACTTGGAAGTCGGAAAGAAAAATTCTCGGTGGAGTTTCTAACGACCTTACTCCTTGTTAACCCAAAAAATCCCTTACTCAGCTCTACATGGCCTACACCTCCCAAGGACACCCATGCACGACCTTTGTATCACCCCATTAGACCCCCACACCCTAAAAAAGGCTTAAAAATGAGTAAAAGGGCTTAAAACCCCTAAAAAGGACCTTAAATAACTCTCCTAGGGGCTAAAGCCTCCAAAAAGGGGCTAAAACCCCTCAAAGGAGCCTAAAACCCTAAAAGGAGCTAAAGTTAGGGTGGAAGGGGATAAAAGCCCAAAAAAGGGGCTAAAGCCCTGACCAAGGGCTTAAAACCCTAAAAATCCCCCCCAAAACTATAAAAGGATGGGTGGGGGTCACTCTCAAACAACTCTTCCCTTGCATACTGTTATGCTGCTCGTGGATGCCTTGAGACCCTTTGTCTCTCAAGCCACCCACATCCCCCTCTCATCCACTCATCTTCCCCATTGAGCCATAGCTCCTCCATTGCTGAGTGAGATAGAGAGGTGCTTCTTCCAGCTAGGGCATGGTGGTCCATTGCACCAAAGAATAGGTATACTTGTGTATTTTGTTTCATTTCTTCGCTTTTGTTTAATCCACAGCTTGGTTGCAGGTTTTCATATTCTCCTTGTAGGTCTATTTATAACATGTTTTTTCATGTTTATTATCTCTAATAGTTTTTTGCAGGTTATTAGGAGCGGAGCCCTAACCTTGTTTACAAAGGGGCTCATGGCCATTTCTTGTCTTTCTATTCAGTTTTTGCTTTTTGTCCATTTATTTTCAGTATTTCCACACAGGAACCTACCCTTCCGTCCTATAGACGGAAAGGAGCCATTCTTTCCCTTGTAGCAAGGATAAATCCCTGCTACAGATCTAGCGACCATACCAGGTCGATCCCACAGGATCCCTGGTTTAGTTTTTAAAATTTTAAGTTTTATTTCAGTTTGTGCCCTAGGTTAAAATTTCTTTTCAAATCTAGTTTAAATCTTGTTTATTTTTAGTTTTTATTGTTGCCGAAGCCTCTGTAAGGAAAATACGATTCTGTTTGGCCACAGTACAGGTTACTGTCGGCCGGATCTTACTCAGGATTAGAAGAACCCCAAATCTGGAGCAGGTTGCACTTATAGGGCCTAAACAAGGGACCAGGTCTCCCTTTCCCCCCTGAAAGGTGCGACTTCCTTCAAAAAGGCAGACCGCTTCTGTCTGTGAAATCTG
The DNA here is from genome assembly GCA_001517045.1 of Pseudotsuga menziesii. Lineage (NCBI taxonomy): Eukaryota > Viridiplantae > Streptophyta > Pinopsida > Pinales > Pinaceae > Pseudotsuga > Pseudotsuga menziesii. Next base: position 277,101 of record LPNX011223523.1, on the reverse strand, counting down.
TGCGACCCCCTCGCCTATTTCTGGAAAAATTTGGCAACCCCCTCACCACATTTGACCTAAAACGTGCGGTCTATCACTCAGAAGTTAATTTTCAGTTTACTAAGGACTGTCAGTGCAGCTTAGCCGCCTCTGTCGAGCACAATAGTCTCATTTTTGTTTTTGTTTCAATTTACTGCAATTTCATGTACAAACAAAGTGTAAATTCAAAATTTTTTAATTCATTAATCAACATAGACTAACCAAAACTTACATAAAATCAAACAACCTTGCTTACCCTTCCTCCTCTACCCAGTCATCACCCTTCGGGGTATTCTGGGATGAGACGAAGGGCACAACTCGTATAGTAATAGGACCTTCACCCAATATTGTTCTAAACCATTAAAAATGGATGACCTGGAAGGTAGAGGGGGTAGAGAAGGAGGGATTCTCATGGCGCTAAGCGTCCTCCCTGTTGACCAACCTTGCATCCAGGAGGTGACCTGTGGATCTACGAATGGGCTTAGTCTCATTGTTCTGAGATCCCAACACCTTTTCTTGGTTGAAGAAGAATATAGGTGTAAGGTAGTCACCTAGTTAGGCTATCACAAATCAGGGTAAAAAATGGTATCTGTATACAAAGTTTCTATTTATTTACTGCTTTCAACCACAATATGATGAATTCATAAACCATTTGCAGCCACCAAATAACAAGAACATGGAAAGACATACACACCATACCACGTAAATCAACCCCACTCAGTTCATGACACTGAGAGAGCCACTAAAATTGATTAATTTACACTAAGTTAAAAAATCTGCAGTCTTTGAGGACATAAGTTTGTGACTGCCTTAACCGTGGGAAGTACTTGGGCTCTGCTTAGAAACTCATTGTGAAGATTACCATGGAAACACCAAAGTAGCTGGCCACTGAGAGGAATTGCAAAGAAAAACAAGCAACGACCCCCACTGATTGAGTAGAACACCCATGAGGAAAAAGCCAAGTGCTTCCTTCTAGCAGTCTTGGTGGCTGAGTGACCACCTACAGCCAATAGGAAGCCATTGAAACTGGGGTCTAAAATATCATTCCCACCAGTTTTATACATAAATCTAACACAATTAACCCCCCACGCTCTTCCTCATGCCTAAGAGGTGAACCACCATAATTCGGGACATTGAACCGACATCGTCGAGACCATTCTCAATGACCTCTCACACCATCAGAAGGCCACATAGCCTCTGATTTAGATTCAGACCCATATCAGTCTGAACCAGACTTGCACACGGCACCATCAAGCCTTGTGGCTGGTGCAAACCCGGATCCATTTTTCGGCATATCAATCGCCAGTGGACCCATGTCCACACCCCAAATTATCACCAACAACCCTGTAGGTGGACCCAGCACGGTCATGCAAACTGTCATCCGTCAGCTGCCACCACCCATAGTAACCACTCAAGCTGCCCCAACTGCAACACTTGGGGGAAATGGACCCATCACATACACTGCCCCTTCTGTCACACATGGGGCAGTGCCCCTCCCACCTACACTGCCCCTCTTATCACACATGGGGGCAGTGACCCTTCCATCCACACTATCCCTCACACCACACTTGGGGGCATTGGCCCATCTACAATGGCACCACCAGTACCCCCAGCTATGCAGGTACATTATGCACCTGCAAACCCCACCACCATACCTTCCCCATCTCACATCAACCTGGGGTCAAATATGCCTTTCATGGCTCATCTTAACTTGCCTAATTTGGCTTGATTGACAAACGACCCCATCCTCCATCAAACCTTTTGGCCCCCCATGCCAACCAAACTTCCCTCAGACATTCCCAAGTTTGAAGGGAAGGCAAGGGAGTGTCCCCAAAATCACATCATGACATTCCATTTATGGTGCTCCTCAAATAACATCGTAGATGACTCAATCAGGCTAAGACTGTTCCAATGCACCCTCACAGGTGCGGCAGCCAAATGGTACATTGAGCTACTGCAAGCCAAGTACCCAGATTACAACTCCTTAGCTTTCATGTTTCTGTAGTATTTCCAACTCCCTGTCAAATATGACGAAGGGGTGGAAATATTGTTATCTTGTCGCCAAAGCACTGCGACACATATAACCGACCACATCCATGAGTGGTGGTGACGTCGTAGTTTGTGCAAGATCCAACATGATGACATGATATTTTGGATTGGTTTCTCAAAAATTTGCTCCTACCCATAGCAAAGGACGTCGCATCCAAACGTCCCCAATCCGAAGAAGAGGCCATACTGAAAGCCCAACAGTTTGACCTGATCTACGCACAGTCTAGATACCTCTACACCATCATTCCAGATGCTCCCCATCTGGGTACCTCCTACCGAGATGCACCAGGGGCATCCCATGCTGCAGATGGCATCATATGCTCAGTCTCCCAACAGCCACAACACCGTCCGACACCACCTGCATTTCCACCACAACCAATACCATTTACATGATCTCTAGCACCAGTTTCCCTTTCGCCTCGTGGGCTGTGGAATATCCACCTGATCTATCCCGACACCACTTACGCGATGACAGAGAGATCTGTAAGACCGCCTCCGATTTTACACCATTCCCTTTAAACCATAGTGTGGAATCAGTTCTTCTCATAAAAGACTAGATTCCATCACCCTACCTTGCCAAGGACCTTCATCTCGGAAAGGGGGCATACCTCTTCGTTGACTCAGACAGTCGACTCTTGAACAAGCCGTGCAATGGGCTCCACCTCAAGAGAGTCTATGCCTGATATAACCACTATGAGTCCCTTATAGCGTAGTTTTCTCCCTTTTTGTTTTGCAACATTTTTACCACAAATCAAAGACCCCCATTAAGGGGCAGCACCATTAGTTTCTAATCCAAAGTCACCCGAAACAGGTTCGAGACACCTCTCACACCTCCGGGATCAAATTTCCATCTCCTTATGAGACCATCGTCTCATGTTTAACAAACAAATTTCAGGACCGCTTCCCGTAAGCTACCTTGATTTACAAGCCATAGCATGGCGATGCAAGTGTCTGCGAACCTGTACTTGTATCACTCTTGCCTACCACTACTCATGCGGGTTTTCGGGCCACCGCTTGTTAAGGGTTACCATTTTTCTTTATGTTTTGTATTTTAACACATAGTTGTCTTCTCCATCCACCGCACCTTACGCAGACCTTTGGACCATTGTCCACAAAATAATTTATTTTTCTTGTACATATTTGGCATATAATTGCGTCCGAACTTGCACTCACATCACCTATAGTCAAGTCCATCCACCGCAACTCACACACGCTCTCCTGACCTCTGTCTGAGAGCTGCCTCGGTTTGTGTGCCTCTGCCGTATCGACTCACAAGCCTTTGCCGCGATCTATCCTACACATGTATTGGTATGTTTGAGAGCCACCTGCTCTGTCCATACTGCATGAATGGCCTTTGGACCACTGTCCACCATCCTGACATGGGGCACCACCTGTGCCACCGCAATTGGTTGAACACACTGGAGTTTCGTTTAAGCTCTTTTCTGACTTCTAAAAACAATGAAAAGATGGCCGAGCACAGCTGCTTCCTTTCCCACTCGCTAAAGTATAGGAAAGGGCGTCTAGATTGTCTTGTTTACCTCCTTTTACAGACAATGTAGACCATCAAATGAAAAGGACCACCTCGGCATATTCAAGCCAAGACCGTTCCCCTCTACATACTTTTATGCTTTCTCAGGAAAAGGGTCCTCACTTTACAAAAAAGCTCACCATGGGTTGTCGTTAAACTCTTTTCCAGCCTTCTCATAAAGAAAATATTGCCGAGCAAACTTGGTTTCATTCATGCTCGTAAAAGTATCTGAATGACCATCCAGTCAGTATAGGTTTAACCTTTCCCGGCATGATTGGACTACCAACGGTAAAGAAGTCTCTCATCCCCCAAAGGATGGGTGAGCTCTCTTATGTAAAATTTTATCCTTTTTCAGGCACATGAGACTACCAATGAAAAAGAGCCCCCACTGGAGTCTTCTTCGTGCTTTTAGACTCTCTAAAATTGAAATCACCATTGAGCATTTATTTTCTCGGGCTTGCCAAAAATCCACGAGATTGTACCACAACGGTGTCCATAGACACCACCCCATAGAAAACAGTTTGGCAGCATTCCCCCGTTGGGTCACCTTTTTTCAGAGTAATCTACAATTTGTCTTCCTTGGATCCCATCAATATCAAAAGTATCCACCTCCCCCAAGTATTTCCCATCTGTAGTGACATTCCCGGTATTACGGCTATGATCCCAGTCCCATGAGTCAGTTTCATTTGCTGCCTGGTATGCCCTGCCGTCATACTCTAAACAAAGGAAGTTTGAGTCTACCACACTCCCCCTACCCCTGTTCAATTCTTTCCCTCCCCCTCCCCCCCCATTCAGTGGGTCAGTCTGTAGATTATCTTGAACCTTTCAGTTATCTCCCTCGCGCTTCTGGTCAAGGAAGCATCATTGCCTTGACTAGGGGCAGGTCTCCCTCTGTCGACGACAACACACATATTCCAGAGGATAGACCCAGAGATCCCTATACCTTGGTTTCATTAACATCACTGATGAGTTCCTTAGACCACTTGAGAGGAGTCCTTCGTGCCTCTCCAGATGGTTGTTTCTCACGTGCTCGACTTCAACTACATCATCGCACCATTAAGATTCATACAGGGTTTGGTCTGTGTAATATCTGGTCGAAGACCCCGGATGTCACCTGACTCTAGCACATTGATGAGTCTATTCGAGGGACCTAAATATGTTATGTCCCTTGTGATTCCTGGGTTGCATTGGAGATAGTGTTCAGAAGCCCCAGTAGTGCTTCTATATATATTTATGATTGATGCAGCATACTTGTACCACAGAGACTCTAAATCTCAATCAGCGAGTCCATACAGCTATGTACCGTCCCAGATCCAACAGTCTATCAGTCATGAAGATATAAAATTCCATGAGAATGCCATGGGTCCAATGTAGCAGTTCTTTAGATCAGTATTGTATTCAGCCTCACATTGAGACAACCACTATGTATCATCAGTTGTATATGATCGGCTCTTGTATTTTAGAGCATAGATCACATTATTCTTTTTACATTGTCACGAGTGTGGGGATGCCCACCTCGTCCATATACATGTCACACATTATTTGTATCTCACCCATTGATGGGAACCATATTAATACAAAAAGCAAAAGCCACCATGCCCCAACCTTGGAAGCACCACCTCTTAGTAGCAAATCCTATGATGTCCGTCGGCCATACGATGAGCTCTTGCCCTCACACATCAGGGGGAAATCTGTTAACCCAAAATATCCCTCACTTAGCTCTACATGGCCTACACCACCCAAGGACACCCATGCACGACCTTCGCATCACCCCATTAGACCCCCACACCCTAAAAAAGGCTTAAAAATGAGTAAAAGGGCTTAAAAACCCCAAAAAGGAGCCAGAATAACTCTCCTAGGGGCTAAAGCCTCCAAAAAGGGGCTAAAAACCCTCAAAGGAGCCTAAAACCCTAAAAGGAGCTAAAGTTAGGGAAAAAGGGGCTAAAAGCCCAAAAAAAGGGCTAAAGCCCTGACCAAGGGCTTAAAACCCTAAAAATCACCAAAAAAACTATAGAAGGATGGGTGGGGGTCACTCTCAAACAACTCTTCCCTTGCATACTGTTATGCTACCCATTGATGCCTTGAAATCCTTTGTCTCTCAAGCCACCCACATCCCCCTCTCATCCACTCATCTTCCCCATTGAGACATAGCTCCTCCATTGCTGAGTGAGATAGAGAGGTGCTTCTCCCAGCCAGGGCATGGTGGCCCATTGCACCAAAGAACAGGTATACTTGTGTATTTTGTTTCATTTATTTGCTTTTGTTTAATCCACAACTTGTTTGCAGGTTTTCATATTCTCCTTGCAGGTCTATTTCTAACATGCTTTTGCAGGTTTATTGTCTCTAATAGTTGTTTGCAGGTTATTAGGAGAGGAGCCCTAACCTTGTTTGCAGAGGGGCTCACAGCTATTTCTTGTCTTTCTATTCAATTTTTTATTTTTGTCCATTTATTTTCAGCATTTCCACACAGGAACATACCCTTTCGTCCTATAGGCGGAAGGGAGCCATTCCTACCCCTATAGCAAGGAGAAATCCCCGCTACACTCCTTCCACCCTTCCGCCCTTCAGCCTTCCGCCTTCGAAACTCGAAAGTTGGAAAGAAAACTTTCTACCTCAACCTTTCCCTGCACTTCCGATTTCCACCTTCCGACCCTAGAATTTGGAAATCATAACATCAACTTTTTACCTTGGAATTTTCTGCTCTACCGATTCCTGACTTTCGACTTTCGACTTCAGAAATCGGAAGTCCAACTCTTCCTTGGAACTTGTGTCCATTCTCTAGATTTCTGCTTCTCTGGCTTTTGCATGCGTATTCCAGGGCATGGAAAACTAATTTTTTGCCTTGTCTCAATTGTTCTTTCCCAATTTCTACCTTTTTCCCTTCCCAGGCAGATCCCAAGGGGAGAAAACACTAATTCACATGCATTCTGATCCTGCCAATAGGATTTTTTCCTCCAAGGAATTAAGCAAAAATGCATTGCAAAAACATAAGGAATATATATAAGTAAAATGCACAGGAACATACACTAGTAAACTTCTACCTAATCATTCACCAACATTCAACATGAACATAGAAATTCATCATATTGATAAGCAACTACAATGCATAAACAAAAAGGACAAAGAATACTTATCTTGATGATGGAGTTGTTCCACAACTAGCTATGTCCCTACAACGTTCCACCCAACCATAGGCTAGTGTGTTCATTAATCTCTCAACACAATGCCACCCTCGATATGGGAATGATTTCCACAAGGAACTAGGGATAAAAGGCTCACACATAGCCAACATATATCAAAACATAGTCAAACCAACATATTGTTGGGTTTCTCAGACTATCCAGCCAAGGATTACACACAAGGAAAAATACACAACAAGACACAACCAAACCAACCTACAATTGGGTGTCTCATACTGCTAAGGCAATGGAAAGGTAGAATTTCTAAGCTAGTGAGCTCAACCACAGAGCTATGGACACCTACACAAGATCTGGCTTGGCCACCCTCGTACCTACATCACACAACACAAGGAAGTATTCCCTTTATTTCTCTAGAGTCCCTCAAGCCATACCTTCCCTTCTAGTGTTCTCTCGGGTGTGCAGAAAGGATTTTCCAACCCCTCTTGATATGTCTGTGAGGTTCCTGTCTTCACTAGGTTTATCAGCTAATTCTGGGCCTCTTTCACTCCTTGGTCTTCAAACCAAAACATGGATCCAGATCACAACAATCCACAAGTAAAACACAGCCACACAGGCTTCACTCTATAACATAGAGAAAAACAGGGTATCCTACCAATTTGTGGTTCACGATAATGCTGCAAAAAATCAACCAATTTCTCGACAAAGGGAAATACGCTTGCAGAAATGCATAGAAACTCTCTGCTCAACCCAAAATGCTCTGCGACTCTACTGATGCACAATGCATAACCATGAATGAATGAATGGATAACCCCCTCCATGAGGAACCCCAACAAAACTCTTTCATGACTAAGGGAAAGGACAGGCTGTCATGCATTAGGTGCTTCCTTACGTCATAAGAAAGAATGCGGCTTCCCTAGATTGTAGACTTGTAGGATTTCTCATTCAAGCAATAAGAATTCCATGCCTTGCTCTACCCAAGGCATTAACTACCTCAACCAAATTTTGGAAGAAATTGATGATTAAGGACAGAGGACAAAAATTACCTGAGGGTACATGGGTTTCCCCATTGACGTCTGGTCACACCCTTTTGGCTCAAGGGGTTTGACTAACTCCCCACCCTATCCCTTGTGGAATCATGACCCCATATATTTCACGTTGCATCCCCATAGCTGGATGTGGTATTTTATTAATTGCATATTGCATGATATATCCAAACATGCTGTGCTTGACTTACCACCATAACCATAGGTGTCGACCTTGATCACCTATACAAAAAAACCAGATCAATGACAGGGCCTTGGCCCCGAGCTCCATGCCATGATCTCAATACAATATTTACATCATGTATAATCTAATACAATGGGGTTAGAACCAAGGAACACATTCCCCTCCCCCTTGGGGTGAAATCAGGGGTGTTACATTCCCCTTCCCCTTCAACAACACTGTCCTAAGTGCTTTTACAAAATTAAACAAAAATGCTACACTGGCACTGCCCTCATTGCTCTGCAAAATTGAACAAAAATGGATGTACCAATCATATGGCATCCTCCAGCTCCCATGTAGCCTCTTCAAGACTGTAATGCTCCACTGCACCTTCACACCTATCCAATGACTCGATTCCGGAGCATTGTGACCTTCTTGTCGAGGATGCGCAATGGCTCGGCTTGGAACTCTCCATTGGGTTCCACCTGAATCACATCCCAATCAATCACATGGTTAGGATCATGTACATATTTCTTAAGCAAAGAAACATGAAAAACATGATGATCCCTAGTGATAGCAAGCAATGCAAGTCTATATGCAACTGGCCCTATCCTTTCAAGAACTTCAAATGACCCACAATATCTAGGTGGCAACTTGGCACAAATTCCAAGATTCAAGGAACTCTTCCTTGCCCTCACTCTGAGGTAAACACGATCCCCAAAACTAAACTCTCTGTTCACCCTATGCTTATATGCATAACTTTTCTCTTTGTCCTGGGATGCTTTCAGGTTCTGCCTGATCCAGTGCAACATCCTGCTCCATCTCCTCGAGCAATTCTAGACCAAGCACAATTCTATTCCTTGGATTATCCCATGTCACAGGTGTCCTACACCTTCCATACAAAGCTTTATATGGACTCATCACCAACGATGCTTTCTGTTCATTATTATTAGCAAACTCTACCAAGTGTAAATAATATTCCCACTTGGTTGGTTTTTTCATCACATACATGCGAAGCATGTCTTCAAGCACTTGATTCACTCTCTTTTCTTGTCCATCGGTCTAAGGATAGTAGGCAGTGCTGAAGTTCAAATTTGTACCCAAATCTACAAACAAACCCTTCCAAAATTTGGAAGTGAACTTAGGATTCCTGTCAAAGACTATTGCCTTAGGCAATCCATACAATATGAAAATATCCTTCATGAATATTTTTGCAATGGCATCAGTCTTATACATGGAATTGACTGGTATAAAATGTATTGCCTTTGTCAACTTGTCCACCACAACCATGATGGAATGATTTTGTCTCCAATTCATTTCCAATCTTGTAATAAAATCCATGGAAATAACTTCGCATTTCCATTTTGAAATTGGCAAAGGATGCAAAAAACCTGCTAGGTGTTGATGGCCAACCTTCACTTGCTGACATTTCATGCACTTTGAAATATACTCGGCAATATCTCTTTTCATTCTTGGCCAAAAATACTGCTTTCTGGCTGTAGTAATTGTCTTGTGATATCTTGGATGACTAGAATATGGAGTTTGATGGATCTCATCCATAACAACTCTTCTCAAATATGCTACACTTGGAATATAAATTTTGTTCTTAAAGGTAATAAGTCCATCTTCTTCCAATTTATATCCGTCATACCTGATCCGAAAACAAGATCTTTGCTACTCTATGACGTTAACATGAATTGCATAAAGAGCATGAATGAAGCTCACAAATCCATAAGAAGAGAACCAAATAGCATAGACAATACGCACATAAAGACAACAAGTTGATAACGGAGTTCGTCCAGGATGGACTACGTCTCCGGGCCTGCTTCTCAATAGGAGGGCCGATCTATAATCTCAGCATAAGGAAAAATACCTGGCAATGATACAATGATACCTTGGAGACAATGGTTAGGAAGAGAACCGCTGCCCAAAACACAACAAGACTGCTTCCAACAACTCCGAAGCCTGAGGACGGTGTAAAACGAGTATAAACACTAGTACCTTCCTCCTATAGAGCTACACAATCTCCCTTCTCTCCTTTAGCTACAAAGTCTCCACTCCAAACGAATGAGTGGCAAATGGCAACTAATGGGGCTTATATAGCCATGAATTGCCCCTCTTCACATTTTCCTCATGTTCTCTTTGGTTCCAACAAATTTTTCCCAAGAAGGCATATGGTTCCAACTCCCCACACTTGGTTAGGCTCTTCTTAAATTATGTAGTTGACATAGTTACAACTATGCCAACCACATTTTATATTTTTAGAATATTACAATAAAATTCTTTTCCCCTAAAACCACATGGTTCATTGAACCCACAATATGTTTTTTTTAAAAACAAATTTGTTATAACGTAACTTGTTTTTAGACCCACTTATAACCCATTTTATATAGTTTATAATTCGACATGTGTTGAAATAGAGCGCGGGCTCCTGTGCTGGTCGGAGCTCCCGGTCACGCTGGAGGAAGAACCAAGGTTGGGGCTAATCCTTAGCTCCTTTGGGGCTCGAAATGCCACTTTAAATAAATTTATTTTTATACATTATACAAGGAACACTACCAGCGCAGTTGGTAAAGGCGCAGAGACAGGGTATGGGAGGTCAGGAGTTCTAAACCGGTGGAGCAGCAACATTTTGGTAAACTTCAATCAATATTGGCCAATCCGATGCTGCCACGTGGTAGTTCCAGATTGGTCCACCTCAATGCCCAGTCAGCTTCCAACTCATCTGCCGTACTGCCAACTAAGTTGTGCAGTCACCTCCGTACTGACACGTGTCGCATTCGGATTGGTCCGTACTGCTAACTGGATTGCTTCCTCATCGCCCGTACATGACACATGTCACATCCTGATTGGACCATACTACCACCTGTCTATCCATACAACTTCCATGTCATCCGTTCATACTGTACAGATGCCATGTGTCACCATGTCAGTGGTGCCACATGGCACCTCTTTTGCCAATTTTTCTTGTTGACCTCATAGAACAGAACGCGATAACTTTCTCATACGGAGTCCGTTTGAGGTGAAACAAACACCATTGGAATCGTCTCAACGAGTCCTTCGATATGGTGCTAGTTTTGATGAGATTAGAGGGATTAAAAAGTTTTGCCTTCTTGGATCCTCCTAGATCATTCCTCCCCACTGAGAAGCTTTTGGCCTCCAAAAGCCTTTACTAATCAACAGATAGGTGAGGGAATTGCTCCCTCACTTTCTCCTTCTCGATCCACTTGGCTTTGCTTGGATGAGTGCCTTAGATTCCCACTCGAAGATAATCAACATCACCTCTGCGAGAAGTCCTTGTCTTTCTGTCCAAGATGAAATCTTCCTTTAGCTCATCCATGTACTCAGGAGCAAATTCATCAACTGAAGGCAATGAGACATTCTCCCTTTCATCCATGATCATGGGAGGATCATAGAGTTTCGAGTTCTCCACATTCACCACTGAGTAGATCTGCATGTATGGTGGTAGCTCTAAGCGAAAAGCATTCGTCCCAATCTTCTCCAAGATGGTGAAGGGACCATATCTGATGGGCTTGAGCTTCTTGCCTTCTCCGTTCATCCTCTCCTTGCTAATGTGAACCCACACTTGATCTCCCACCTGAAACTGATGATCAACTCTATGCTTGTCATGGCGAGCCTTGTACTGGGCTTGACTCTTCTCCAACTGCTCTTGCACTGCTTGATGTACCTATTGAACTCTCTGAATGAACCTGTGGGCTTTGTCTTCATCCTTGGAAGTGCTTGAACCAAACTCTCTCCCATAATTCAAGTCCAATGGAGTCTTTGGCAAGTACCCAAAGCATGTCTCAAATGGTGAGCTTTGAGTGGAAGAATGCATAGCCCTGTTGTAGGCATGCTGCACATACTGGATCTGTTCATCCAATAACTTAGGATGCTTGTTGCAATAGCCTCGAAGCAAATGAACAACTGTCCTGTTGACTACCTCTGTCTGTCTGTCAGTTTGTGGATGGAAAGCGGTGCTCCTCTTCAGCTTGGTGTCCATCATACACCATAATTTTTTCCAAAACTCTCCAAGGAATCGGGAGTCCCGATCCGAGATAATGGACATAGGGAGTCCAAAGTGAACCCATACATGTTGAAAGAAAAGAGAAGCAGCTTGCTCTGCAGTGAATTTCTTTTTACATGGCATAAGAATACACATATTGCTAAACCTATCCCCGACCACATACAAGTAGTCATGACCCCTCCTAGACATAGGAAAACCCCCCACAAAATCCATGGAAATGCTTTCCCAAGGATGGGAAGGAACAGGAAGTGGTGAGTACAGCCCCAATTTTCTATTAGTGGGCTTACAAGTAGAGCACATCACACACCCATTTACATATTTTGTTATAATGCCTTTCATGCGAGGCCAATACACGAGTCTTTTCAAATGAGCCAAAGTCTTACCTACCCCAAAATGCTCTGATACAAGAGAAGTATGAGCTTCTCGTATTACATGGACTCTTTCACTAATAGGAACACATAACTTGCCCAAATGATAGAGCAACTTTCCCTGCAAATAGTAGTCTTCCACCTGTGTACCATTGGTTAGCTTCTCATAAATCTCCTTGAAATCATCATCAGTAGCATACTTCTCAATATAACTTTCATGGGATAAAGAAGAATTTTTCAAAACAATAGATGCAACAATAGGAGGTTTAGAAAGCATATCTGCCACTTTGTTACTAGTACCCTTCTTGTACTTGATCACTAGATGGAATTGTTGAAGAAATCCCATCCACCTGAAATGATGAGCTTGCTGGAGCTTAGTCTAGGACTGGAGATACTGCAAGGGCTGATGATCGGTATGGATGATCGTCTCCTTACCCATCAAGTAGTGCTTCCACTTCTTGACACTCTGAACTAAAGCATACAACTCTTTGTCATAGGTGGGGTAGTTGATCACTGCTTGAGTAAAAGTATCTAAATGGTAGCGAATAGGCTTACGGTGCTGCATCAATACTGCCCCCATGGCATATCCACTGGAATCTGTCTCTATCTCAAATGGCTGCTGCAAATCGGGCAAGGCTAGGACTGGGGCGGTGCTGATATTTCCCTTCAATGTGTCGAAGGCTTTCTGCCACTTACCTCCCCACTGGAAGGCTTTCTTTACACTTGTTAAGGCATGCAAAGGAGATGCAATGTATGAGAAGTTATGAATGAACCTCCTCCAATATTGAACAACTCCTAAAAATCTTCTCACTTTAGTAGCATTAGTAGGCTTAGGCCAATTGACAATTACATCAACTTTTGAAGGATCAATTTTTAAATTTCCACCTCCTACAATATGACCCTAGTAAACTAATGAAGTTTTTCCAAATTCACACTTTGACAATTTTACATACAATTTCTCCTTTTTCAAAGTATCTAATACTTGCTTTACATGCCCCACATGTGCTTCCCAAGTTTTGCTAAAGACCAAGATATCATCTAAGTATACAATGAGAAAATCATCTAAGAATGGTCAAAAAACATCATTCATTTCCCACATGAAGGTTGTAGGTACATTGCAAAGCCCAAAGGGCATCACCAACCACTCAAATAGACCTTGCTTGGTCTTGAAGGCCGTCTTCCACACATCACTTTCTACAATTCTGATTTGGTGGTAGCCATTGTGCAAATCCAACTTGGTAAAGAACACATCATCTTTCAACTGGTCGAGCAAGTCATCTATGCGAGGAAGTGAGTATCGATTCTTGATCGTGATCTTGTTGAGAGCCCGATAGTCAACGCACATCCTCCATGTGCCATCTTTCTTCATCACCAACACAATCGGTGAACCACATGGAGAGGAGCTGGGTCTGATCACTCCTTGGTCCAACAAGTCTTGAAGCTGCTTCTTAATCTCTACCATTTGAACTGCGAACAACATGTACATGCCCACATTAGGAAGAGGGGCATCCTGCTGGAGATGGATCTCATGTTGAATCTCCCTTTTGGGAGGCAAACCTGTAGGTTCCTGAAATATTTCATCATAGTTAGCCACAATATCAATCATAGCCTTTTTATGAGAAGGATCACAACCTTTGAAAGCATCGGATGCTTCAGCATCTTTTGCTCTCACAACCATGAGCATGTATCTCTTATTAGTGTTGATGAGTCTCTTTATCTGTCCTGCACTAACAAGAGTGGTGTTAGCCTTCATACTGTGAGCTCGAATCAGAAATAGAAATGAATTTTTTTTTCTTGTCTTCTCAGCTACGTATTCTCTTTGCCGTGCACCTTGTGCAATCACGATAAATCAGAAACAACGAGAAAACTTGAAAACATAGACTTTCTGGGTAAGCTAACCAAGCTCTAACCCCATTGTGTGGAAAAAGTTTTTTGTTTTTGTTTTTATTTTTCATTTTTTTTTGAGATTTGCAGAATAAAAAGGTAAGCACGGAGAACAAGAGAGAAGAGTAAAAAAAAAAAAAAAACCCATTCCTCTTTCCATTCTTTTATGTACCTTTTAAACTTAGCTCACTTGGTCCAAAGTTGCTTTTTAGTGCATGCAATTTCTATTTTCAAGTCTTATCTAGTTACTTTTTAGTGCATGGAATTTCTATTTTCAACTTACTTTATTGCAAAAGTGCATCTCACATAAATAAAATAAAATAAAAAGTGAGCCACTTAAGTCTTTTAATTTATTGCCGTACTATTTAAAAGTAACATTATTGTAAAAGTGAACATCACTTATTTTACAAAAGTGATTCACTTAAAAAACAACTTTCTTGTAAGTGATTATCAAAGGTTCATCTTGGGAAGAAGGGGGTTCTTTTTTTAGTTGGTCAAGTTAATATCTGCCACATCACTATTGGGGACATCTTCAACATTTTCTTTGATCAAGCATAACTTCATCATTCAGAATAAGTTTTTAGTGCCGTTTTTTTTTAAATTGCATATTTTTTCGATCTCTTTGCATCCAGACAGTTAGTTTCTGTTCTTTTAGGCATTATTTTACAGTAAGGCTGCCCCTTGTGATATTATACTGACAAGTTCTAACTATTTCTCATGGAAATCTCGTATGGAGGATGTTTTGCGAAGTAGGGGACTTTTCAGGATAACCTCAGGGAAAGAAACAGAACCCACTGATGATAATGAGAAAATTAAATGGACAAATAGATGTGATGAAGCTCATGGATTGATTGGGATGTCAATCTCTACTGATTTGCGATTCCACATATCTGGAATTAATGAACCTGATATAGCTTGGGGAAAGTTGGAATCCGTGTTTACTAAACACAATGAAATTTGGGATCATCAACTTGAGAATGAGTTGATTTCTTTGAATCCAAATGATTTTTCATGCATTCAAGGCTATTTATCTAAGTATAAAACTCTTAGACTCTTATGTGCAGAATGCAAGATTAAGAAATAAGACAAACAATGTATTTATCATATTCTTTCTAAACTTGGACCTGCATATTCTATTTTTGTATCTACATTCTACTCCATGAAAGAATCCTTGACTGTAGCTAGCTATCAAGAGCCTAGTCTTGAATCCTTTTGTGATTCCTTATTAGAGAGCAAGATAAGCTCATTCATCTTGGAATAATTAACAATGCAGATACATTTGGGAAAACCTTATTGTCTCAATAGAAAGAAAAGTCCAAGCCTCCCAAGAAACAAAATTTTTGCAATAATAAGCCAAACAACAAGGGTCCCAAACCCTCTCAGTCAGCTCCTTCTTTAAAAAATGACAAAGGATCCAAGCCAAAAGGAAAGAAGACTAAAGGTCATTGCAATTTTTGTGGGAAGGATAATCACGATAAATCTAAGTGTTTCAAAAAGATGGTAGCCTTTGAAGGAGCAATGAAGAAGCACCACATCAGCTTAGATTCGTCTTCAGAATCTACGTCTCATGGACATGCACTTTGTGTTTCTGGTTACTCTTATACTGGATCTTCTTCTTCTACTTCAATTGAATGGCTCATTGATTCTGGAGCATCTTATCATATGGCTAAGGATCAAGCCATCTTTTCTACTATGCATGAATGTAACATCAAGCAAATATTTGTTGGTGATTATAGATCTCTAAGTGTTGTAGGATCTCGAACAGTTCCAGTAGAAAATGGTCATTTCAGTGATGTACTATGTGTTCCAAAAATGTCCTGAAATTTGTTATCAGTCTATCAAATTACTCATTCTGGTGAAGGTAAAACTGTGACGTTTACACCTCACCAAGTTGTAATCAAGGATTTTAAAAATCCTCAAAATATCCTTGATGTTGGAATTGTTGATGATATTACTAGGTTGTACAAATTTAACAACTTTGGGTCATCACCTTTTCCTTTATTTTTTGTTGCTCATAGTGATAACTTGAGCAAACTTTGGCATGAGCGATTTGGTCACTTAAATTATCGCTCATTGCAACAACTATGTAAAGACAATATGGTGACTGGTCTTCCGATAGTATCTTGCAAGGATGGTGTTTGTTCCGGTTGTGTACTCAGAAAACATCATTGGGACAGTTTTGACAAACGTGCCTCTTGGCACGCCTCGGTTCCCTTGGAGCTTGTGCATAGTGACTTGTGTGGCCCTCTTCTATCTGCTTCCTTTTCTGGTTTCAAATATTTCTTAACTTTCATTGATGACTACTCCAGACGCACTTGGGTTTAATTCCCAAAACTTAAGAGCGAAGTATTTAACATGTTCTTGGCCTACAAGGCCCTTGTTGAAAAACAATCTGGTCATCAAATTATTAAGTTAAGATCTGACAATGGAGGAGAATATGTTAACAACAAGTTCACTACTTTCTGCACTGAACAATGAATCCAAAAACAACACACTGTTCCATGTACACCACAACAAAATGGTGTAGCTGAACGGAAGAACCACACTTTAAAAGAAATGACTAATTGTATGATCCAATCTAAGGGACTAAGTCTTCAATATTGGGTTGAGGCCATAAATTGTGCAAATTACATAGTTAATCGCACACCCACTAAAGTTTTACAAGGTATAACACCAGAAGAAGCATGGAGTAAAATTAAACTAGATGTAAGTCACTTTCGTGTGTTTGGTTGTGAAGCATGGGCTCACATTTCGGATGAAAAACGAAAAGCATTGCAGCCTAAAAGTGAAAAGTGCATATTTTTTGGATATTCAGAAGATGTAAAAGGTTATAGACTTCTTCAGCCACATTCTCATGATATAATCATTACAAGAGATGTTAAATTTGATGAAAATCTCTTGGCCTGCGAACATAACTTGGCAGGTGTGCCATCTTTTGCCTACAAGCCTGATTCGACGATTGTGCCTTCTTCTTCTTCTTCCAACTTCCTTGATAGGTTTCCAAATTCAGTTTCTAATGATGACAGTGAGGATGAAAATCCACCTCTGCCTGCTCATGTTCCTCCAATTGCACTAGCACCAATACTTCCTCGATGGTTCTGTTCAACATGTGAAGTAGTTGGTGATCTTGTCGGTGATCTTAGAGATCAACGTCGAACACGTTCTCAGTTTCAGTGAGCCTCTTCTCTTTTGGATCAAGTTTTCGAGAATTATGATCCATAAACTTTTGCAGAAGCTTCAGGAAATCCATATTGGGATGCAGCTATGGATGAAGAATATCGTTCCTTAATGGCGAACGATACTTGGGATCTTGTTCCTCTTCCAAAAGGAAGAAAACTTGTCAGATGTAAATGGGTCTACAGAACTAAGTATGCATCAGATGGAAGTGTTGAAAGACTTAAGGAAAGGTTAGTTTCCAAATGTTTTTCCCAAGTTGAAGGGATTGACTACAATGAAACCTTTTCTCTTGTCACAAAAATGAATTCCATCTACCTTGTTCTTTCCCTTGCAGCTTTACATAACTGGGAATTCCATCAAATGGATGTCAAGTCTGCTTTTTTACATGGTGATTTACAGGAGGAAATTTACATGGAATAACCTCCTGGATATGTTTAGGATAACTCTAGCCTTGTCTGTCTCCTTAAGAAATCCTTATATGGCCTTAAGAAAGCTCCTAGAGCTTGGTATGCCAAAATGGATAGCTTTCTCCTTGACACTGGTTTTTCTAGATGCCATTCTGACCCCAATGTCTATACCAAGAAAGTAGGAAACCATCTCATCATACTTGTTCTTTATGTTGATGATCTTATCCTTATTGGTAGTGACCCTAAACTTATAACCCATGTGAAATCCAGTCTTAAGCAAAATTTTGAAATGTCAGACTTAGGGCATTTGCATTATTTTCTTGGTCTCCAAGTCTTGCAAACCAAAGAAGGAATCTTTCTTTCCTAGTCTAAGTATGCTTGTGACCTTCTTCGTCGCTTCCACATGGAAGATTGTAAACCAACCCCTTCTCCCTTCCAGTATGGAGTCAAAATTTCTACCACTTGTACTTCCCCTGAAGTAGATGCCACCTTGTATCCTCAGCTTGTTGGCATTATTTTATACTTGACTCATTCCCGTTCTGGCCTTTCCTTTGCCGTTAATCATGTTTCCCATTATATGCAAACTCCTCATGAAAGTCACTGGAAAGCAGGAAAAAGAATACTTCGATATATTCAAGGTACAATTCAGTTTGGGATTTATTATAGTACAGGGGGGAAACCTTTGTTGGTTGGTTTTACTGATTCAAATTGGGCCGGTAATCCTGATGATAGAAAGTCTACTGCAGGTTATGTTTTCAGTCTGGGATATGGACCTGTCACTTGGACTTGTAAGAAACAACAAGCTCTTGCTCTTTCTTCAGTAGAAGTAGAATATCGAGCCGCAGTTAATTCCAGTCAGGAAGCTTTATGGCTTAGATAGATCCTTTCTGAATTTGGATTCAAGCAGCATCAACCTACTCCACTTTGGTGCGACAATCAAAGTGCCATCAAGCTTTCCAAATATCTAATTATACATCAGCGCAACAAACACATTGAGCTACACATGCACTTCATCAAAAATCTTGTTCATGATCATGTTATTGAAGTGCTCTATTTCTCTACAGATGATCAAGTTGCAGACATCTTCACCAATTCTCTTACAAAAGCGAAGTTTTCTAAACTTCGGTCTATGTTAGGAGTTCAATAATGTGTCCTTAAGGGGGGATAGGCTCTAATGCCTCCTTCCTTCTCCTAATAGTGTCACTTTTGTAAATCCTTCAATCCTATCCCAAGTTGTTCTTAAGGGGGTATGTTAGGATATTTAGACACTTAGGAGTTAGTTAAGATTAAGTTGTGTAATATATCTGTTAGGTAAAAGTGTGTTTCTTTAGTATGCATTAGTATGCATTTGTAAATATTCTAATCCAACGGTCACGATATGTTCTAGACATAGAGTGATTCGACGGTTCAACTTCTCTTAGATCATACCTACCATTGATCCATGGCTTAACACATGATTGTTCCATGATCTCTATTTAAAGAGCATGGAGAGTCCTTGGCTAGTTGATCGATTATGAGAAGCTCATGTAACTTTGTTTCTTTTGCACAATAAATTGCTCCAAGTAGCTATTTGGCTGGGGCCATGGACTGTTTCCCTCTCGAGGGTTTTAACCACGTGACAAACATCGGTGTGTTGATCTGTGATTTATTTGTGTGAAGCGATTGCTCAAGGTGTTTGGTTCTTTGGGAGTATCCTGTGTACCTGAACAATATATATATAAATATAGATAATGATGGAGAGAGATATGGATAGTGAGGAAGATATAGAGAGGGAGGGGGAAGGAGAGGGAAGGGGAGAGGGGGAGGGAGAGGGAAGGGGAGAGGAAGGGAGAATGTTGAAAGCTAGGATTTCACATCCCTTTCAATTAGAGACTAACATGTACACAAACCCATCAAACAAACAAAGGAATGGTCCAAACATTTAGTCGATTGTATTCATTCATGGATGATTTTTATATACAATAGTTGATATGGTTGGAGCAGTTACTCTCAACCTCTCATTTGTTAAGACTTAATACAAAATAGTGATGACATTAAGGGGCCCAAAGGGTCCCCTCCAACATCTCCCCCACCAACAAAAACTTCGTTCATTCTCGAAGAAAAGAAGTAAGAAGTAAACAACCAAGATGTGATTATGTATCCGTATTCAATTAGATAATAGTTGGTGAAGCCTCACCCTTTAATCAAATATCCAGACTCATCCTCAATGGATCATGCATAGGTCGTTTGGCTCTCTCTTTGCAACATGTCTCTTCCATCAACCTCTGTAATCTTCATCTAACAGATGCTTTTTCATTTCAATACTAGGGTGGCTTAATCATTCAAGTTGTTCTTTGTGTCATCATCTAGAATATCTTTCTTTCTTTGTGCAATGTAAAATATTCTCTGCTTGAATGTGGTCGTCATCAACTGCTTTTGTTTGGAGGATGGATGCAAGTTTAAGGTGTATATTCTCGGTACATGTTTTGCTGGTAATGGTCAAAACCGACTGATGTACATGATATTGATCATGACCAAATTATACCGACTAGACTAACAATGGTTAGAAAGAAACCCACTTGATTTACATAGATTGAGGGGATTTCCTACCTCAAAAGAGACTCACGTTTCATCCTCTTGTTTTCAAAATTTTAATGTAGAGTCACTTATAATGATACATGACTCAGTGGACTCGACGCAAAAATAATTCTTCTTACAATTTAATACTTTGACTAAAGTGGAAACTTCGACCGAAGTGGTATTCCAAATATATCGACCATATATTAATGACCAACTTACCATATATCCTTGAACAATGAAGTCAACCAACTTACCATATATCCTTGACCAATGAAGTCAACCACTATTGACCAAACAATTATATTAACCATAAGACCAACCTTGCAATACTATTCGATCATTTTTTTCAATGATAATATTTTAATATTAACGCCATGCGGCATCGACAATTCAACCAAAAATTTCACAAGGTACGAATTCACCATTTCTCAATTTAAAAAACACATACTTGTGGCCTAGTCGACCACAAATGCTATAATAACCTCGATCTTAACAAATGTGTATACATATAATCAACCACAACCAACCGTCATCGAGTAAAATTTAGAAAATCGACCAAATAATGGGGTTAGCATCAACCACTCTTATAGCTCGATCATATTACCCATCAACGTTCCACACTGCTAGCCATAAATAGACAAAAGGTTTAGCTAATAGGACCATAAAGCTTTGAATGAATTTTAAAACACTAACTATGTAGCAAACTAACAAGTAAATCCATTAACCATTATATTTAATTATTCTTCCACGTATGATTGCATGGTCGACTATGGAAGTGGTGGGTGACTATGGAAATCGATGATTGACTCTAGCAGATGAAATTAATTTTTGTATAGGGTAGTGTTCATTGAGCTCGTACATAAAGACGCCAGCATCACCAGGGCTCTAACGACCCATTGGCCAAGCATGCCAGTCATCATTTGTATGACCTATTTTCTACATTACAAAACGTGTCCATCAAATGGAAGTAATTGATATATAGGTGGTCATTGATCAATTGGAAGATATCCATGTTAATGCATGCCCATGATAGAATAGTCCATTAGGTCCCTGACTAGAACGATAAATCCAAAGGGGTATTTCATACTTAATATTGTCAATCGATGACATTTGTGCCTGAATTCAATATCTCCAAGTCAAAATATTCATCAAGTAAAATATTCATAGCTTCTTTAATAATTGAAATCAAGATACAATGGTCGATTTATCATGGATCAACTGACCAAGCTCCTCTATGTTTAATTAAATTATTTATTGTTAGGTGTAGCTTTCAGGACAAGTGCAAGCAATTGATCAACCATCATCGATCCCTTCATTTGATTACTCCATCAAATAAAGGTTGGATTTCATAAAAAAATAGAGGAAGCAACTCTGTATAACTCTGTATCAAGCCAATAAACTAATTGGCCTCTACCATTGCTAGTCAATACAAATGGCATCGATGGGTCACTAGTGTTCTGATCGATGAATGGTTCTGTCCAATCAACACACGTGTCTAATGCTCGCGTTTCATGAATTGATGCCCATTGGTGCTTAAATGACCTCTTTTCAATTGTTTTTCATGCGGTTTCTTATCAACCAACTAATATGATGCATCATAGCAGTTCGACCAACCCATTGATGATTCTATTAACCACAATCATCTGGAATCTATCATACATAACAACAAACTTCTTTGCAACATCCAAGACGAAAATTTATCAAACTTCCGAATCAATATTAAATAAGTTGAAAAATGATTAAGTAGTTTATGTGTAGAACATGTCAATAACACATCCACAAATAAGAACAAATAAAAAAATATTTGATATTATCTATATTCTTTGCAGGTATGTAATATCCCGAATTTTTGACCTTGATTATATTGGGAATAAGCCCCACTGCACATGATTTACTTTAATGTTAGATTTATATTTATATTGGGCGTATGCCCCACTACACATGATTTATTTTGGTTATATAGATATACTGAGCATAAGCTCCAATGCACATGTTTTACTGTTTTGTTATATAATTATATATTGGGCATAAGCTTTGTTGGACAAGGAATATTGGTGTGTACTAAGCATAGGCCCCGATGTACTTGATTTATTTATTACGTGACTGGACGTAAGCCTTAATATACTGAGATGATCTTTTTGTGATGTATTGTGCAGAAATATACATGATCGATTTCTATGATGTGTTCGGTATAAGCCCTCGAGCACATGGGTTATGAGGCTATGTGTTGAGCATAAGCTCTGGAGCACATAGGTAACCCCAACAAGTAAAGGATAAAAGTTTTTGACATAAGCCCTGGAGCACTCCGACATGATGTTGAGCATAAGCTCTGGAGCATCGAATATTTGGCCATTGTATCGTTACGTGTATTGTACAAATGCATCCTAGTACTAGTGTTGAGAAAAAGGATTTGGAATTGCATTAGTGTAATGCCCGTTTGATAGTGTTGAGTAAAAGGCTCTAGAATTGCACTAGTGTAACACCCATTTGCCAGTGTTGAAAGCTATGAATAACACTAGGGGTTACCTTAATTAAGGGTGTTGTGTTGGAAATACTCCAAATAGAACCAACCTTTATCATACTTATTCAAGTTGATTAATTAATATCACAATCTATTTATAATCAAGGATTGCAAGATACTGCCATGAATATAAGGTAATCCAACATGCAAGGGAATCTAGGGCTACCTATCCTAGTTGACCGACCAAACTCCACATGAGGACTTGTTACAAAATTAACATAAACTAAGGAAACAACGAATAAACAATCATGTTATTTAATGCATGGATAATAAAAGATGAATAAATTGAATAAGTAACTCTCTCTCTCTATATGCAAATTTATTTTGAATAAATAAAGATAAAAGATCTAAGTAAAGTCTATATATATATATATATATAGTAATTAAAAAAAACAAATAAAATATAACAAAAATTACTAAGTTAAAGTATATATATATATATATATATAGTAATTAAAAAAAACAAATAAAATATAACAAAAATTACTAAGTTAAAGTATATATATATATATTATTTTATAAACTAAATATACAAATAAGAATTCTTTTCTAAATTCAAGCATGAACTCATAGAAATTTCCTAGTTATCAAAACTTACTATCTTCTAAAATATATTACATATAAATCAAACTAAGAGTTATTTTCAATAAAGTATTAAAATATTGATGTAATTGAAGATAACTAAGTGTCACTTTACAAAGAAAATCTATAAAAACAAGAGCCAAGAGAAGGCATAGGATCTGATCATTATTTCTAGATGGGATTGGAGAGAATTCCAAAAATCCAGTTCTTAGAAAATACAGAGCTTAAATCCAAGATACTAGCAGCCTCATCCTTAGGTGTTCTAGTTTTCTCTTGCATGTTGGAGCTAGCTCGGGGGGATCCGATTAAGAACGAGGAACGGTTGTGGGCCAAGGTTGGGAGGAACGTGGTAGTTTTGAGGTCATCCAGTTACCACTCCACATGTCATAAACAAAGTATTTGCTATTAATTTTGTGTTGAAGTCTGCAGAGTGATAGAGATATTACAAGCCACACAAACTGCTGGTAAGAGGTTTACTCTATATCATATTTTATTTCTTCTCTTAAATATGTTTACAGGCTGAGATTTACAATTATCAATATTTGTATTGAAATTGCTTCATAAACTTGAATAAAACAATTATTTTTGTGGGTCCATTGACATAATTATGCAGTCATGGTACCCTGGGTTTTACTTCAAGATATTTTTATGGATATGATAGCTTTTTGTTGGGCCTTGAAATTGTCTTTTATAATGATGTTATTTACATTAATTTCCTGGTCTATTTACCGAAATCTAATGCATTTATCTTTAATTTGTCTACCTTTTACTATGTTTTCATCAATTATAACTTATACATGTAAAAGAAGCTTAATTCATCATTTTTGATGTATTATTGTATTTAGTGCGCATTTTGGCACTCCATTCAGCCATTTCTTTTGGTCCTAAGTACTGCACTAGGTTTAATGGCATGTTTCTTATTAGGTTCTTGGTTTGTTTTATCCCCGTCTTCTATTTCCCGCCGAACATATTGATCCTGTATATGCAAATCAATACATATTCAATTATCAAACAAATAGATAATTGAAAAAATTAATATATTGAAATCATCATTTAAAATATTCATAATTTTAAGTTGTAATAAATTTTAAAAACATTGATTTAAATGTAATAAGAAAATGAAAATATTAAATATTAAAAAGAAAGAGAAAATAATTAAATATTAAAATGGTTTATCACTTTAATTACTCATACTTTATAAAAGGGACATCCATTGAAAAAAAATGTTATGTGGCTTTTTCAAATATGTTTTGGTATGACATTAATTTTATTTAATATTAAACCATTATATGTATAAACCTTAACTAAAATCCATTTTTTTAAATAACATGACGTGCACTTTATAATGTAATACCATTTGGTTATAATATGTTACATATGATAGTGACCATTTCATGTTTTTTAAAGAACCGTATGTTTTATGCAGGCTGTAAATAATATTTCCAGGCCGTAAAGAATGAACTTTCGTCGTGAAGAAATGGAGCGACATAATAGAACTCTCGTATAGTCACGAAATGGATGGCGATGCAGCCAATAAAACCAGACATTATTTAAACATGGCACCCAATTAAATTATGAGCATATCCAGTTTGCTATCCATTTCTTCGTCCAGATCGATGAGTTAACTGTGCGCTGATGCCAGGCATTAGGGTCTGAAATGGGTCTGCAAATCACCTGTTGTCCATGCGTTTAGTTGTTGGAGCCTCCCATTCTAGAAATGATCGCTGTCCCATTCTAGAAATGATCGCTGTCACGCTCCTTTGCTCAACAAATCACTTTCCACAATGTCACCAGTCCACACATTCACGCTGATGAAGGAGATCTCATCATTGTGTACTCCTCGCTGCCCAACACGTCGTCGTCATGCACGCTGGAGAAGATCAGTCCATGCGAAAGGAGGAGCAAGAAGATCATAACATGCCACGCCCATGTTGAAAAGAGCCAGATGCACATTGGAGAAGATCTGTTCGCGCTGAAGGAGGACGAATCCCCGTACGATGGCATTGGATCAATTAAATGCCTTTATAATTGACTAAAATTAGAGAGCAATCAACCACTAAAGGGTTGACTTGCTCATCTCCTGTATACGCTATATATACTAGCCTCTTCTTGAGAGCTGAGAACTAGCAGCTGGGTAGCTAGTCACCGGTGTGTAAAAACTTTGTAAAATTATGCTAAGATTTAATAAAACTCTATGTTCAGCGGTGTATGCATGTTTCAGACTTCTTTGAAGTGATTCATTGACGTATACTAGCTTCTGATTGCTGAGAAGGGCCTCTCAACAATTGAAGGTTCCATTTGTACACATTCAACATTTATTTTTTGTTTTTGCAGATAAGTAGTTTTGTTTTTTATGTACATATATTTAGTTTTCCTGTAGATGATTTTTGCTGTTAGTAAACTATAATTTTTCTGAGTTTTTATGCAATTTTCCACACGGTCGGCCATTTGTCCCTCTGTGTAGACTGTCTTTTCAGCTTTCTATTCGTCCCTTTGTGCGGACTATTTTTCAACTTTCTGTTTGTCCCTCTATGCAGACTGTTCTTCCGCCTTCTGTTCGCACCTTCATCCAGTCTGTCTTTTAGCCTTTAATTCAAATTTAGATAGAATTTTACAGAATTTTCATTCATTTCCAGAATTTCTAACATTACGTTTTGTGTAGAAATAATTAGCTAGGGTATAGGTTAATTTCCATCATTTTATTGTGTTTTGTAGTTAGTGGGGATTCAAATCCATCTTTAGCATTTCATATTCAGTTTTATATTAATGCATAAGATTCATTGTTTCAGTTTTAATTATGATGAAATTCAGAATATAAATGAGTATATATGTTTTCTTCTTTTATATGTTAATTTTGTATCATATTAATAAAATAATTTGAATTGCTTTATAATTATTTTTTAATGTGGGTTAAAGTGTTTCTTTATAATTAAATTTATTTTATGCAAGTAAGAATTTATATAACTGTATTATATTTTTGTATTTAATATGTGTATTGTCGTTATTTTGCATTTTGAATTTTTTTCCTTTATATTTTGTTATTAAATTGCTTAATGTGTAGTTGAGTGACATAGGGTTATTTCATGATAAATTTGCTTTAGGTTATTTTAATTAATCAAGTTTATTTCCATTAATTCGTTTAGTTTCATTTTAGTTTAGTTTATGAAATTCTTTTAGTTTAGTTTAGTTTTATTTTTAGTGTGAATTCTATTTATTTGCATTAGTTTAATTTATTTTATTTTGAGCTTAGTTTAGTCTCCTTTATTTTTATCTTTAACTTTAATTTAGTATTATGTTTGTATGAATTTAATCGATTTTGCACGATAGATTTTGAGCATTAGGAATAGGGTTTGGTTTGTTTTCATTGTTCCCTTTTAGATACATTAGTTTTTAGTATTTTTAAAGTTTTATCTTGAAAGTTCTCATATCTTAGTTTACTTTTCAAATTCATAGATTAGTTGTTGATTAGATTAGATTTGTTAAACTAGTTTGCTTACATTAGTTTATGATTCCTCGCAAAGTATTTGTTTACACTTGGTCCTTAGATTGATGTTTCAATTTTCTTTATACGATTGCATAAGTTCGATAACCAGAGTAGGATAGTTGGTTAGTTTGCTCTCTTTTGAAAATATAGAGTAGCTTCACTCATAGAATAGATAGATTAGTTCCTCTTTTCACTTATAGCATAATTTCCTATTTTATAGTAATTAATTTCATATTTGCTTTCGTAATTAATTTCAGTATTTGTTTTCATAGTTAATTGTATGGTTAATTCTCATCCCTGCATAAGCATATAGTTCATGCATTCATGAAATAGTTTAGTTGATTTGTTTCCCGTTCTGAATAGTTAAAGTTAGTTTCATTACATTAGATTGCTTTTGGACCAAGTGACTGCTTTCCTAGATGAATTGTTGCAATTTTATTTCATAGAATAGATTACCGTAGCATTAGACTAGTCATAGGATAGATTACCGTAGCATTAGACTAGTTTGAATCTTAGTTGTTAATCAGTTTCTTGCCTTTATAGAATAGATTAATATAACATTAGATTAGATTTGAATTTACAGTTACTTTTCAAGTTCTTAATTAATTTTCCATTTTTAGATTAAATTCTTACATTTAACTCATGATAGTCCTGCATGTATATTAAAATCATATAGTTGCATGTTAGCGCATCTGCATATTTAGTTAGCTTAGGTTAGTTCGAGCCTTCAATTCTGCACATATTGTGTTTGCATCTCACAAGCTCCCTTCTCGGGTTGATAAATTAAGTGTTGAATTAAATAGTGCATATTTTGCCCAACATTTTGGCGCTGTT
This sequence comes from Pseudotsuga menziesii, assembly GCA_001517045.1. NCBI lineage: Eukaryota > Viridiplantae > Streptophyta > Pinopsida > Pinales > Pinaceae > Pseudotsuga > Pseudotsuga menziesii. The sequence goes on along the minus strand of LPNX011223523.1, from coordinate 249,320 downwards.
GCTGGGGAGGTGCTAAGGGGATCGGAGTCTAGGTAGATAGGGGGTAGTTAGGTTGCTTTTACATTACACAGCAGGGGGGAGGGAAAATGATAAGACGCAAAGAAAACTTAACTTTGATATCCCTTCAAGGTACAAGTTAACTTTGATATTCCTTTATTTGAAGGAAAAATCGATGCTGATGCCCTCGATAATTGGTTGAATGTTTTAGAAGGGTATGTATTTGTCCATAATTTTTCTGACAGGGAAAAGATCACCTTTGCGCTCCTTAAGGAAGTCCCCCATGTCCAAAATTGGTGGGATACTTATTGTGAGCAAAACTCATTAGATGAGTCTCGAATGTTTGAAACAAATCCCATTTGGTCCTCTTTCATAGATGGCGTCAGGGAATAGTATTACCCCGTGTGAAACTATGATGACCAATACACAAAATGGACCATTCTGCATCAAGAAAGGGACTAGATGGTGTCAGAGTACACCAACAATTTTCATACCTTGCGTACAAAGCTGGGTATCAAGGACTCCGAGTGACACCTAATTCTGAAATATTGTAGTGGTCTACATCGGTACATCCAAGCTGAGATGCAATTCCTTGAAATCTCTTCACTTGGATCTACCTATCGGTATGCTGTCAAAATCGAGGTGAAATTTCGATAAAAGAACAAGCGAGACTATGGACCTTCGAATCCACCGCAGAAGCAAGGCAAGGGAAACCATGGCCCACAGAACACAACAAAAGGAAGCAATAACCAGTCCCCGCCACAAGAAAAGGGGGGGGATGGAAAGAAAAAGTAGGACACCAGTAAGTGATATGAATTTCATAAAATCCCCTGGCACAACACTGATGAATGTTGCTCAAAGCAGTCATTAGTGGCCGAGATCAAATATTCATAATCATATCCTGATTCTGATTCCGAACCCAATGCCACAACTGCATACAATGGGAGGCATATCATTGATGCAGACCCCACTGCCACTGTTGCTACCACAAAAATTCAACTAGAGGATCCTGAAGAGTTAGAGGCAGAGGAGCACCTCTTCCACTCACAGATGTGGGTGAAGGGAATGCATCCACATTTTGTTGTTGAAAACGACAGCCAAAAGAACCTGATCTGATCAGAAGTCGTCAAGATATTGGAGCTTCCGACAACACCACACCTGCAACCCTACAACATCAGTTGGCTAAGCCAAGGACGAGGTATCCGCATTAATCAACAATGTCTCCTACCATATGGCATCAATCCTTTCAAATACTAGGTACTGTGTGATGTGGCCCCACTTGAAGTTTGTGATGTTCTTTTAGGACAACCATATATGTGGAAGCGACATGCTGTATATGAGTTACAACCTCGTAGCGTCATTGTTACTTTGGGAGGAAAACTCTATAGAATACCAGAGACCATTGCATCTAACAAAGTCTCTCAAGGTAGGAAGATAAGCTCCCACATCAGAAAATTATTCCTCTTCACAATTACATTTGAAGGAGAACATAAGATCATAGAGACCTCCACACCCTCTGCATAGGGTGTCTCTGCTCACTAGACACAAGAAGAAGACAGAACCATTGTTTCCTCATCTATCCAAGTACCTCTATGATGCAAGGCCATGCATTCAAGGTGCTCATCCAAAAACAAATAATCCATACAACAATTACAGCCCTCTCGGGATGTCAAAGAAAGGAAGCCTCTTCACTTCAACAAATGTCACACCAGGAGATCAACTCAACACACAATTCGAGATATGATGCGAGATTTGATGCAATGGAGACCATTTCTTCCTAAGGAGGGAGGATTGATCCAGATGGATATCGGTGGCCACCCACCTATTCCATTTGCTCAAAACAATTGTCCATTATGGCAGTTTCCTAGTTATTTTTCTACGGTTTTTCAGGTCCCAAACTTCTGGGGTCGTTTTGAGGCCCTAAGCGACAATTTTTTGCGAATCGGGGGTCAAATGGTTGCCATTGGAATGCATTTAGACAATCAAAATTTGTAAATCTTAGATATATCTTTCCAACGAGCTATCAAATTCTCAAATCGGAGATCGTATGCAAAAGTTATGACCCTGGGAAGTTGACTGTTCAACTTACTACCTTGGGGCCACAAACTTTATGACGGCTCATCTTCTAGGGTTATGTTTTGGACTTTTGGGGTTCTCACCCTCATTCTTATTATAAATAGGCCCATTTGGCCTCATTTTGTATTCATCTTGGCATGGATGAGCGTAGCAGCCACATCTTTTCTCAGAGATAGCTACCACCATTTTAGCAATTGTATTACAATCTGTTCTATTTCCACAATTTAATAGAATATGTGTTAACTGTATCTCTATTATCTTTGCAAAATGTCTGTTATTATGACTCTGTATCTTTTCTTTCATTTCATTCACACATAAATCTGGATCAATGGTATTATAGAAATCTACTCTTTGATTGTTTCTTAGCGCATGACCCTGACGAGCTCCAAGTATAGAGAGTTTGGTCTCGAACTAGTTTCACTTGATCATTCTCACTGTCCCAAATGACCTCCCATGGTGGAAGAAAAGGGAGATGACGGAGTAGGAGATCCTATCAAGTCATTACTCGAGGAAGCCCTCGAGTGATAGAGGAACGAGATGATGGATAGTTTCACCCAAATACTTCTATGAATGCCAACAGCGGCAAGTGCATCTTCAACGAGTAGCAGGTTCGGGGATGCAACTCCCTTCAAGGTACAAGTTAACTTTGATATTCCTTTATTTGAAGGAAAAATCGATGCATATGCCATAGATAATTGGTTGAATGTTCTAGAAGGGTATTTCTTTGTCCACAATTTTTTTGAAAGGGAAAAGATCACCTTTGCACTCCTTAAGGTAGTCCCCCATGTCCAAAATTGGTGGGGTACTTATTATGAGAAAAACTCATCAAACGAGTCTGGAATGTTTGAAACAAATCCCACTTGGGCCTCTTTCATAGATGCCCCCAGGGAATAGTATTACCCTGTGGGAAACTATGATGACTAGTACACAAAATGCGCCATTCTACGTCAAGAAAGGGACTAGATGGTGTCAGAGTACACCAACAACTTTCATACCTTGTGCACAAAGCTAGGTATCAAGGACTCCGAGTGGCACCTAATTCTAAAATATCACAGTGCTCTACATCAGTACATCCAAACTGAGATGAAATTCCTTGACATCTCTTCACTTGGATCCACCTGTCGGTATGCTATAAAAATCGAGGAGAAATTTCTACAAAAGAACAAGCGAGATTCTAGACCTTCAAATCCACCGCAGAAGCAAGGCAAGGGAAACCCTATCCCACAAAACACAACAAAAGGAAATGACAACCAATCCCTGCCATAAGAAAAGAAGGGGGATGGAAAGACAAAGAAGGACACCGGTAAGTGATGTGAATTTCATAAAATCCCTTGGCACAACACTGATGAATATCTCTCAAAGCAGTCATTAGTGGCTGAGATCAAATATTCAGAATTAGATCCTGATTCTGATTTTGAACCCAATGCCACAGCCCTATACAATGGGAGGCATATCATTGATGCAGATTCCACTACCACTGTTGCTACCGCATAGATTCAACTAGAGGATCCTGAAGATTCAGAGGCAGAGGAGTGCCTCTTCCACTCGCAGATGTGGGCGAAGGGAATGCCTCTACATTTTGTTGTTGACAATGACAGCCAAAAGAAACTGATCTCAACAGAAGTCGGCAAGAGATTGGAGCTTCCGACAACACCACCCATGAAACCATACAACATCGGTTGGATAAGCCAAGGTCGAGGTATCTGCATTACTCAACAATGCCTCCTACCATATGACATCAATCCTTTCAAAGACAAGGTATTGTGTGATGTGGCCCCAGTTGAAGTCTGTGATGTTCTTTTAGGACAACCATATATGTGGAAGCGACATGCTGTATATGAGTCACGGCCTCATAGCGTCATTGTTACTTTGGGAGGAAAACTCTATTGAATACCAGAGACCATTGCAGCTAACAAAGTCTCGCAAGGTAGAAAGATAAGCTCCCACATCAGAAAATTATTCCTCTTCACAATTATGTCTGAAGGAGAACATAAGATCATAGAGACCTCCACACCCTCTGCACAGGGTGTCTCTGTTCATCAGACACAAGAAGAAGACAGAGCCATTGTTTCCTCATCTATCCGAGTACCTATATGATGCAAGGCCATGCATTCAAGGTTCTCATTCAGAAACAAATCATCCATACAACAATTACAGCCCTCTCGGGATGTCAAAGAAAGGAAGCCTCTTCACTTCAGCAAATGTCAAACCAGGAGATCAACTCAACACACAGTTCAAGATATGATATGAGATTCAACACAATGGAGACCATTGCTAACTAAGAAGGGAGGATTTATCTAGATGGATATCGGTTTCCACCCACCTATTCCACTGGCTCAAAACAATTGTTCATTGTGGCAGTTTCCTAGTTATTTTTCTACGGTTTTTCGGGTCCCAAACTTTCGGGTTCATTTTGAGGCCCTAAACGAGGTTTTGTTGGTGATTAAGGAGCCAGATGATTCAAATTGGCATGCATTTGGCTGATCAAAATTTGTAAATCTTAGGTAGACCTTTCCAACGAGCTATCGAATTCCCAAATCGAAGATTGTATGCAAAAGTTATGACCCCAAGAATTTGACTATTCAACTTACCACCTTGGGGCCACAAACTTTATGATGGTTCATCTTCTAGGGTTACGTTTTGGACTTTTGGGGTTCTCACCCTCATTATTTTTATAAATAGGCCCCTTCGGCCTCATTTTGTATTCATATTCGCACGGATGAGCGTAGCAGCTACATCTCTTCTCAGAGATAACTACCACCATTCTAGCAATTGTATTACAGTCTGTTCTATTTCCGTAATTTAATAGAATATGTGTTTACTGTATCTCCATGATCTTTGCAAAATGTCTGTTATTATGACTCTGTATCTTTTCTTTCATTTCATTCACACATAAATACAGATCAATATATATATATATATATATATATATATATATATATATAGAGAGAGAGAGAGAGAGAGAGTTGGGGGGAGAGGGAGCAGGAGAGGGAGAGATTGATAGAGGGAGAGGAAGGGATTTGAAGGGAGAGAGAGGAGGAGAGGATGGGAGAGGGAGAATGAGAGGAGGAGAGATAAAGATAGTGTTATAAGGAGGGAGATATACAAATAGATATATATAGAGAGAGATGTAAGGATATAGAGATATAGAGAGAGAGCGAGAGGAGGTGAGAGAGGGAGTGGGTAAGAGAGGGAGGTTGAGAGAGAGACAAAGATGTAAAGGGAGAGAGAGAGAGAGATAGAATTATATGGGGTGAGAGAGGGAAAGGGAGAAGGAGAGGGATAGAGAGAAATAGGGAGAGTGAGAGGGAGAGGGATATTAACCCTTCTTTATCTCTAATTAGAAAGTGTATTGCGGGTTCCTTGGAGGTGGAACATTTGTAATCTACAATACATATAACATAGCCTTATTTTAGGGATTAAAAACCATGGCATCAAGTAAAAATGTGATGTACAATTTATTCCCTCCAATGGATAACCTAATATACACATATTCCTAAAGTTCATTCCCTTTCCTATTTATACCCTTAAATTCCTCTTTGTAAGGCCTCTTACTCTCTTGGATCATTCCATCTTTTTAAAGCCTAATTTATAGGGACCCACTCTGATTCTTGCACCTGTAATCTCTGGAACCTATACAAGGACCCATCTAACTATCTTGGATATAGTCTTGCAGGTTTCATTGATTCATCCTAGGGAATCTTCATTGGTAAAGTTCCACTCTTTCCTTGGAAGTTTCAACCTCCTCAAGGGAGGTATCATCTCCTATATATATATATATAGAGAGAGAGAGAGAGAGAGAGAGAGAGAGAGAGAGGAGACACTTTTTACAAATATTATTTCAATTTTGGTTTTACATTATCTCTAATACCTAGATATTTCCTTGACTTGGGAAGTGTTTCTCATCTTAATCTTGATGTTATATTAATTTACTAATGCAATATATAATAATTCCTTCCACATAAACCAATAAAAAGTGTCCAAAAGTATAATCCACCCAACCACAACCTAAATCATGAAAATAAAGAAGCTATTGTCATAACAAGTTGGTCTTCTAGATCCCATGATGAATAAAAAGACAAGATAGATATAAATGTACTCCCTTATATATTAGTTGCAAATAAAATTCCATATAGATTTTGTGGTCTTTGCCATATTTTTGGGTGAATGTGGGAAACAACACTGCCATCAACAATTATCGTAGAAATAATCAAAATATTTCGCATTTCATCATTTCCGTTCATGACCTATAGGATGTGTCACTATTATATTTAAGGGTTATAGCCTTCTATGTTTATTTAACATCAACAATAAATTTGCATCCTCAAATTTGAATTGGGAGATGAATTTGGGGATGACACTTTCTCTCTCTCACTCCTCAACATGAAACCCTAGAAAATTATTGTTAAATTCTATGAAGCATATGATCATCAACCTACATGAATTCAAATGGATGAGAATGTTGAAGAAGAGAGAGCATAATTTAGCATATACTATTCAATTAATCATGACAAAATTGCATACGCATGGGACAAAATTGGAATAATATGATTATATTCATGAATTAGTAAATAATATGGAATACATTGGTTGAAGATATAGGATAATTTGAATGCCTAAGATAGGATTCAAATCTACCAACTCAGACTGACTCCAAAGCTAACTCAATATGGGAAAATTACCACTAGAGCACACTAATGCAAGTCCAAATAACTAACTGAGTCTACAATCAGTTAACTGATGAAGGTAGGTGAGAAAAGGCACCCACACTCTCTTCAATCATGAAAATTGGTGTTGGGATAACTGATTGTGATCTAACTAATAGTCATTGGAGCATAACTGAAGGAGACAACTTGCCTACCAAGGTCCACTGAAGGAGACAACTAGTGGAACTCATATTGGGTGCCTAAATGATAGGGATTGGTCTGTGGGGATCCTAAACTCATGTAGTCAAGTGCACTAAGTGGGATATTTCCATTAGGTGTGCCCCCCATGCACTAGTGGTGTGATTAAGACATCCTAAGCTAGGAAAATAGAGAATTAGACTATGTGGTCAAAGGGAGGATTAATAATAATCCTAACACCCCCCTTAATCTTGACTTTGGACAACCTAGGTCCTGGTAAATAAGAACAAAGGTCACCCATACAATCTAAATGCAAAATAATAACTGCTAAAAACCAAGGAAATGGGGAAAACCTCAAGGGAATCCCCCCTCAAAATAAGTAGGAAAATCATGATCAATCTTTCATATCAAAAACTGGTGAAAAATGTTTGTACAATATTGCTTCACAGAGATGAAGTTTGCAGAGTGATGGTCTCGGTGTGCACTAGTATCCTGGGGCTGTGCATGCGAACCTCTCTAATGTAAATGATTATGTATGGAGTAATTTTCCTCTTTGGAAGAAGAGGAATCTCAACTTGATCAAGAACATAGACAACTAGAAGATGGATTATGAATGGAGGAATTTTCCTCTTTGGAAGAACATGAATGTTCTCAACTAAGGTACACTGATGAGAGAGAAAAGGTGCTTTAGGATTCTAACCATGTGAGGTAAACTCAAGCAATTGAGATGTTACATCCTTGAACATTGAATCATGTGAGGTAAAATCATCTCCATATGGGAGGAGAAAGTGTCCAGGAAAATACATGATGTCTCCAAATTCAATATCATTATAAGGAAGTGTGCATGTGATCATGTAGGAAGGAGGAGGATGCATGGAACCATGGAGAGTGAATTCTCGACTCCATCATTTGATATAGATTCCAAAATATACAATGAATCACTATTCATCGCATCAGTATACCCATGAGAAGAAACTGATATATAATCCCCAGCAATAGAATTTTTGATGGAGACTTGAGGTGCTTGATTTTTCACACCAAAATTGATGAGAAAAACTACAATAATAACTGTAGGATCTTGAAACTTGAAATTAAAACCAATTAAGGTGATATCATATCCAATAATAAGTATCAAAGGTTCCAAGTGCACCACTGAGATGACAGATGCACTATGTTATCCTTCTTCAACAAAAATATGAGTATTGGTGCAAGCAATCATGTAGGAATTTAATGGAAGAACTAGATCAATGAGGGTGAATGTGTCACTCCTAAAATATGATATTTATTCCAAAACAAACAAATTATCACTTTTCTGCACACCATTATCAATATTGGAGAGAAAGGAATCAAATTTTTCTTCAACTCCTTGAGCTTTCACTAGCATAATTTGCACATAATTTAGAAGAGAAGAATCACTAGATAATGACTGAGTAGGATGGAAGGGGGGTTTTTCTTAAACAATGGAGGCTCATATGTCTTCTTCTGGATCAAATATATGATAATATGAGATATCAAATATCTCATAAACTTCTGGAGCAACAGAAGAAGGAGTCATTACAAGGAGACTTTCAACATTTTGAATTGATTGAGTTGAAGATTGTTCTTCTTATTCATATTTAACAACTTCATTAGAGAGAATTGAGGCCAAGAAATTTGAAGGAAGAAAACTTTAGTAGGTTTTGGATTCACTCCAGCTATCATCTACTTCTTTATGCACACCAAAATATCTATCTATATTTCTCCATAGCTCGAATGGATACTTAGCAGATTCCATGAGATAACACATATCGGGAATCATTATCATACACATACTTTCATATGCTCTTTCACCTTCATCTATCCAATCATTTTATTCTTCATAAGCTACTTTTCCAGCTCCAAAAGACACATCAAGGAGATCATGGATCTCAAGATATGCAACCATCTTCAATTCCCACTCAACATAATTGAATGGTGATAGAAGGTAAACTTATCTCAGATCCATTTTGAAGTTGTACAATAGAGGTTTCTACAATTTTATTCTTTCATATTTAGGAACAACTTTGAATCCAAGAAGTTGTACATGTAAATAAAATCATATATGCAAGCTTAAATAAAAACTTAAAAAACGTGATTGATGTCATGTTGACAATTCAAAGAAAACTTCTACAGTCAACGAAATCAAATTTAGTTGGATATCAATTTGAGATATTGAAGATATATTTCAAATAATATAAGAAACTTGACTTATATCATCCCGTGGAGAGAGAAATATCAAGCCGAAATAGAGGGTACAGATGGACGCGAGCTGTTGTAAACCTCCGATATTAAACTAAACACATCTCTCAAAATAGAGACTCAAATTGAATTTCGTGAAAACCCATTTCGTATCATAGAAAGAAATTTCAAACAAAATATGGTAGGCCCTCTAAGATAATCTGTAGAGGTCTTGGTACCTATTCAAAGTTGGATGTGATTTTCAAATTTTGTTGTTGAAATTGTACCTGCAAAACAAACTTTGATTTGAATTAATTTATCTCAAACACCCTTCACTTCAACATGTGCACTTTCTATGAGTACATCACACTTGGATAGACTTCTCTAGAAAGAATCTAGATGGAGCAATGCAATTATTCAAGGAATTATGTGGAAAATCAATGGCTTTTGGTGCATCAATATAAGTTTTTGATGTCTGAGGCAAGCATGGATACCTACTTTGATACCATGTTAAATTATATGCAGCATAGGATCATTATCCTGTATGAATTCAAATGGAAGAGAATGATGCAGAGGAGAGACAAGAATTTAGCATAGACTATTCAACTAATCATTACAAATTTCACACACATGGGACAAAATTGAAATAATATGATTATATTCATGAATCAATAAATAATATGGAATACACTGGTTGTACATATAGGAGAATTCGAATGCCTAAGATAGGATTCAAATCTATCAACTCAGACTGACTCCGTAGCTAAATTAGTGTGGGAATATCACCAATGGAGCTCACTAATACAACTATAGATAACTAATTGAGTCTACAATTAGTTAACTGATGAGGGTAGGTGAGAAAAGGTGACCACACTCCCTTCAGTCATGCAATTTGGCCCTAGGCTAACTAATTGTCATCTAACTGATAGCAACTCGAGCATAACTGAACATGACTACTTACCTACCAAGTTCCACTGAAGGAGTCTGCTAGTGGCACTCAGAGTGGGTTCCTCAATTATAGGGATTGGTATCTAGGGATCCTAACCTCATGCAATCAAGTGCAGTAAGTGGTAGATGGCCCCTACGTGTGTTCTCCATGCACTAGTGGTGTGATGAAGACGTCCTAAGCTAGGAAAATAGATAATTAGACTATGTGGTCAAAGGGAGGATTAATAATAATCCTAACACTTATTCTAGTGTTTAAGCAATATATGAGGCCGCTAACAATCCTTTCAAATGGCACATAAATGATATACTAGGTAACAACTACTAGAACATCGAAACAAAAAGTCAGAACATGACTTACAAATGTTAGGAATTGCTAGGATTTAGTCAAGTAACAATCTAGGTGCTCTCTTTTGACATTCTGTCCCCTTTATCATTTGGTATTATATACATGTATACCCACTTGCTTGGCTCAAAAATATGTAAACATAATCAGAAAGTGGTAGTGAACTGATGCCCATATTGACATAAAACATCCATGGAACATTCTTTGTTGGTATAATGGAATTTCCATAGGGTCAAGAGACAAGGAGGTGATTTTTTATTTTTAAGAGAGAAACATAGGAGGAGAGTGATAGTGGGAGAGAGAGATGGATATAAGGTCTTAGGATTAATTAATCCTCCATTTACCTACATAGTCTATTTGTTCATTTTTTCCTATCTTAGGAGGTTATTATCACTATACTAGAGTAAGGGAGGACATGCTCGAGAGTCATCTACACTTTTGAGTTTCGGTACCAACACGAGTTTTGGTGCAATTGGTGCCATTGGTGCCAATCCCTACATTTTAGGAACCCTCTCTGAGTGCCACCAGTAGTTACCTTCAGTTGTATGTGGGAGGTAGTCAGTCATGTTCAATTATGCTCTAATTGCCACTAGTTAGCTTACTTCCAGTCACCCTAGCACCAATTTTTCATGATCCAAGGGAGTGTGGTGCCTTTTGTTCACCTACCTCATCAGTTAACTAATTGTGAACTGAATTAGTTATCCGGATTTAAACTAGTGAGCTTCAATTGTGATTTTTCCCACACTGAGTTAACACATCTATTAGTTTGAGTTGGTGAATTTGAATCTTATCCACAGTATTCGAATTCTACTTATTGTATGACTATTGTATTACTGAAAAGTTAATGAATATTGATGCAATGATATTATGTCCAATACTTGTCCAACTTGTGTGAAATTTATGTCATGAATCCATTGTTTAGTTTACATTGATTTGTCAATTCCACTACATCCTTCTTTTTAGATAGCTTTCACTTATGCTTGTAGATATATGGTTCATGAAATTTAACATGGTACAAGAACCTATGTTTAGGCCAACAACAAACCTCACAAACCTCCATGCTTGCACAAGAAGCAGTTGAGTTTCCACATAATTCATGGAATCATTGCATTACTCCCTGTATATTTTATCCAGATAAGTCTATCTAGGTGTGATGGAATCAGAAAAAGTGCTCATGTCGATGTGGATAGGTTTGAACTGACATTGTTTGTGAATTGAAGCATTTTTGCAGGTACATTCATAGTTTCTTGAATAATTATTGATCAATACACCAATGAAATGGATAATTCATATGCTCTATCTCCCAATATTATTACACTCTTTAATTACATTGATTGGAGGGGAAATATATATATTTGCTTGTGTAATAAAGTCCTGTATAGGATGACAATGGGAAAATAAGTCAAACCTCGATAGTATATTGAGAAATCCAAGTTTCTGAAAAATCTAGATGAAGCCTTTGGATTCATGTGCATCCACATCTCAAGGGATATGTTGCTCCACCTTAAGGGACTCAGAACTCTGAAGGAAGTATGGGACAAGCTTGAATCCTTGTTTGGTAGACATGGTGAGATAAGGGGCAATATTCCGGAGAATGAGATAATTTCACTCTAGCCCAACAAATTTGAGACATTTTATTAGTTCTTCTCGAAATACAAAGCCATAGTATTGCAATGCAAGAAATGTGAGATTGAGAATAAGGATGAGTAGCTTGTGCTCTCAATTCTAAGAAATATTGGATCGGAATTTTCAATCTTTATATCTACTTTCAAATCTGGAAGGCTATCCATTACAAATTGGAAAATTCCATCTCTAGATGCATTTGTAGAAACATTAATCCAGGAATAATACAAATCGATTCATTTGGGAGCGCTCAAAGTCTCCAAGAATCAGGCCCTCTTAGCTCGAGACATTACAAATGCATAAGGAAAAAGGAATCAAATAGGGAAAGAGAATAAGAATTCCGATTTAAATCCCAAGGAGAAGAAGAAACCTTATGATGGAGCCTCTAGTTCCAAGAAGAACAATAACAAGAAGTTTGAAAAGGATAGATGTTCCCATTGAATGAGAGGATTTCATCCAGAAAGTCAGTGTATGAAGAAGACCATTGACTAGCTGTGTAATCTACTTGAACAATACAAAATTTCCCTTCCTTAAAGAACAAAAAAGTTTGAAGCTGGAAACCGGATTGAAGAACATGAGAGGTTCCATTCCTTGAAGGAAGGCTTCACTCAATCAAAGACCTATATGATTGATTTAGGATCTTCCAACCACATGGTTGCTTCCAATGAATCATTCACCTCTATGGATATCTCTGGAGGGCCTAACATACATATGGGGGATTATTTACAGATACCAGTTGTTGGAAAATGATCCATTAAACTTGAGAATGGAAAATTCCAAAATGTGCTCTATGTTCCCTCTCTTGCAGTAAATGTGTTGTATGTATAACAGATGACACATACTGGCCCACCAAAGCAAGTAGTATTTGGTCCCAAATCATTGGAGACCTCATATATCTCAACTAGGAATATTATAGCGAAGGGTGTTGCAATACATGCCTCCAAGTTATATAAATTTTCACACTTTCTTCCATACTCAGATCTAGTACAATCTCAGCTAACATTGAAATTAGAAGAAGGTATAAACTCTTCTTCACTTTCATTTGCAGATAATGATGTATTATTTAATGTTTCATATTCATAATATGAGGAACAAGATAAACATGATCTTGATATTGAGATTGAACCTCAAGAGAATTTATATCCATATCCAACACCTATTCCAAATTAGACACCTAAATGGGCCCAAAATCTCATTAAAGTAGGTGGGAATGTTGCTGGGGATCCAGATGACAGAAGAAGAACAAGGTTCCAGTATCAGAATGAACATGTTACATTATCCCATTTAGATCCAATTATCCTAGAGAGGTGTTTCATGATTATGGGATCATATCCTCAATCATTCAAAGAGGATTTCCATGATCCAATAAGGAAAACATCTATGGATGAGGAATTTGATTCGCTGCAGGACATCAAAACCTAGTAGATTGTCACCTTGCCTCCTGGGAGGAAGTTAGTCCAGTGCAAATGGGTCTACAAGACCAAGATATCATTTGATGGAACCACAAATAAGTACAAGTCTAGGTTGGTGGAAAAAGGATCTCACAAGTCCATGAGTTGGACTATAATGAGATACTCTCTCCAGTAGCAAGAATGGAAGTCATTAAACTAGTCTTGGTAGTTGCATATTCAAAGAGGTGGGAGGTACATCACATGGATGTGAAGAGTGCCTTCCTCCATGGTGACTTGAAAGAGGACACACACACACACACACACACACACATATATGATAGAACTTGAGGGGTACATTGAAGATTCATCGCTAGTTTGAAAACTGAGGAAATCTCTCTATGGGATCAAACAAGCCCCAAGGGCATGGTATTCCAAGATGGATATATTTTGAATGTCACATAAATTTGAGAGATGTATATTTGGATGCAATGTCTGCATGCAACAGAAAGGGGGATCACTGTTGTTGATTGTCCTATATGTGGATGAATTTCTCATTATTAGTAGCTCTGCTTCTAGATTGAGAAGCATCAAGTCAACTTTGAGTGAACCATTTGCTATGATAGATTTAGGACTATTGAAACAATTCATTGGTCTTGAAGTAAGTCAAAAGACTTTGAGAATCATGATTTCATAGTCTAGATATTCATCAAATTTTCTTAAAATATTTCACACGGAAGATTGTAAAGAAACACCTTTTCCCTTCCCATCTGACATCAAGATAGAAGAAGGTGCTTCTACACCATTGGTTGACAACACTCTTTTCAGATAAATCATTGGGATCCTACTATACCTCTCACATTCGAGGCCATATATATCCTATGTTGCGAGTGTTGCTTCCAGATACATACATGAGCCACATGAGATGCACTGGAAGGACGCAAAGTGCATCTTGCACTATGTGTAGGGTACTAGATACTATGGGATCCATTATTTAGTTGATGCACAATTAGATCTCATTGGTTACACTGATTTAGACTGGGTTGGAGACAGGAATGATAGGAAATATACTTCATGTTTTATGTTGATGTTGGGATTAGGATCAATTTTTTTATCCAACAAGAAGCAAGCAACTCTTGCACTATGTTCAGTAGAAGAAGAGTATAGGGGGGAATCTGAATGCAACTATTCAAGTAGTTTGGTTACCTGGAATCTGATAGAGTTTGGGATTCACACTTCACCTTCAGTAGACATCTATTGTGAAAACTAGAGTACCATAAAGAGATCCAGTGATCCAGTTCATAAGAAGCAAACAAAGCATATTGAAGTACAAATGCATTACATTCAAGAACTAGTGCATGACAAGACTATCAAACTACATTACTTCCCTATAGAGGAGCATATTGCAGATCTATTTTTACCAATTCCTTCATTGGAAAGAGATTTGTTTACCTTAGATCTCTTCTTTGAATAAAGGCTTAACTCATTGTTCTTGATTTCCTACTTTTTTTTTTTGGGGGGGGGGGGGGGTTTCCCAATAGGTTTTCCCCATTTCCTTATTTATTAAGTAGTATTTTTATTTAATTTATATTGAATGGGTGACTTTTGGCCTAGTTGTTAGGGCCCAAGTTTTCCAAATCTAGGATTAAGGGGGGGTGTTAGGACTAAATAATCCTCCTTTTATTTACATAGTCTATTTGTTCATTTTTTCTAGCTTAGGAGGTCATTATCCCTTTACTAGAGTAAGGGGGACATGCCCAAGAGTCATCTACACATCATCTACACTTTTTATTTTTGGTGCCAACATGAGTTTTGGTTCCATTGGTTCCAATCCCTACATTTTAGGAACCCTCTCTGACTGCCACTAGCAGTCACCTTCAGTTTCCTGTGGCAAGTAGTCAGCCATGTTTAATTACGCTTCGATTGCCACTAGTTAGACGTTCACTACCAGTCACCCTAGCGCTAGTTTTGCATGATTCAAGGAAGTCTGGTTCCTTTTGTCTACCTATCTCATTAATGAACTGAATTAGTTATCCAGAGTTAAACTAGCAATCTCCAGTTGTGATTTTTCCCACACCGAGTTAGCACATCAGTCAGTTTGAGTTGGTGAATTCGAATATCATCCACAATATTTGAATTCTCCTTATTGTATGACTATCATATGACTGAAATGTTAATGAATATTGATGGAATGATATTATGTCCAATACTTGTCCAATTTGTGTGAAATTTCTGTCATGAATCCATTGTTCAGTTTACATTGATTTGTCAATTCCACTACATCCTTGTTTTCAGATAGCTTTCATTCAAGATTGTAGATATATGGTTAATGGAAGTTAACCTATGAGAGAGAGAGAGAGAGAGAGAGAGAGAGAGAGAGAGAGAGAGGGAGGGATAGTGAGAGAGAAATATATAGAGAGAGCAAGAGTGAGAGAGAGAGAGAGAAACATAGGAAGAGGGAGAGAGAGAGAGAGAGAGAGAGAGAGAGAGAGAGAGAGAGAGAGAGGAAGAGGGAGAGAGAGAGAGAGAGAGAGAGAGAGAGAGAGAGAGAGAGAGAGAGAGAGGAAGAGGGAGGTAGAGTGAGAGAGAAAGATATGGAGGGAGAGAGGTAAGGAGGGAGATAGAGAGTGGGATGGAGAGGGATATGGAGATGGAGAGTGGGAGAGGGAAGGGAAGAGGGGCACAGTGGGTAGAGAGAGGGGGGAGGGAGGAAGGGACCAAATGATATCATCTCTATATTGAGAAAGTATGATATGGTTATTTTTAAAGAAATATTATATCTATCCCACTGAGTTTGCTCTTCACCAAAGAAACCAAGAGCATCATCATTCAACCACTCTTGTGTCATGAAAGATGTAAAGAGGTAAAAAATTGTCAGCATAACATTAGTCTCATGATCATTAATCTGTATGTAATACAATGAAGGAAATTGAAATCCTCTAGGAGATATTCAAATCCCATAACTTGGACTGACTCTAGAGAACACTAATTATGGAAAAGACAACACTCGAGGCTCACTAGTGCAACTTTGTACGACTGAATAAGTTCATAGCCAGACACAATAAGTTAAATGATGAAGGTAGGTGAGAAAAGGTTCCTAAATCCCTTGAATAATGTAAATTTGGAACTAGGATAAATAAACATGAACTAACCGATGCCCATCGGAGCATAACTCAACATATACTAGGGTGAATTGATGGTGGGACTCCCAATACTTAGTGTGGGTTCCTAAAATATAGGGATTGGTCTCCAGGGATCCCAAACTCATGTAAAATGGTGCATCGGATGGTAGGTGGGTCCCAATGACTCCCACATGGTACTAATGAAGTGGCAACAAAATCCTAAGCTAGGAAATGACATTTAGACTATGGTGGTCAAGGGAGGATTATAATTAATCCTAACACACCCCTTAATCCAAAATTGGACAATATGATCCCTAGAAACTAAGACCAAAGGTCACCCATAATATCTAATGCAAAAAAAGTAACTACTTAATAAATCGAGGAAATGGGGAAAACCTCATGGGAAAATCCCCCCTCAAAATGAACAATGGAACTAGGAAAAATAACTGCATCAAACCTTCACACCAAGAATAGATATAAGATATGAAAATATATTTTCAATGAAATATTTGGTGAATATGTTTGCAATATTCTCCTCTATAGGGTAGTAATGCAGAATGATAGCCTTACTATGCACTAGTTCCTAGATGTAGTGCATGTGGACTTCAATGTGTTTGGTCCACTGATTATGTAGTAGATCATTGGAAATTTTAATTACACTTTGAATATCACAAAGATATCTACTAAAGGATAAGTGTGAATTCCAAAATCTGTCAAAATCCCATTTAGCCAAACTTCCTAAATAGTTGCATTCACAACCCCTCGATGCTCTGCTTCAACGAAAGAGAGAGAAAGAGTTGCTTGATTCTTGGTTGACTATCACATTGGTATAGATCCAAACATGAACACTAATCCTGATGTATATTTTATGTTAGTACTGTCACTATCCCATTCTAAATTAGTAAAACCAACTAGATCTAGCTTAGCACCAGTAGAATAGTGAATCCCAAACTCTCTATTACCTTGCACATAATTCAGTATGTGCTTTGCTTCCTTCCAATGCATCTCATGTTTCTCATGCATGAACCTAGAAACAACACTCACAACATATGACAAGTCTATTCTCGAATCACTAAGGTACAATAAGCTACCAATCAACTGTCTGTATAGTATACTATCAACCAAGGGTGTAGAACTACCTTCCTCCAATATGATTCTAGATAATAAGGGAAAGGATGTTTCTTTGTAATCAATCATGTGGAATATTTTGAGAAAATATCCTATTAATCTGGATTGAGTAATCATGATCCCCGAATCTTTTTTATTCACTTCAACGTCAATAAATCGCCTTAGCATTCGTAGATATGTCATGGAGAATCCCTCTCTCAAAGTTGACTTGATACCCCACAATCTAGAAACTGAGAAAATAGTATCAATAAGTCTATTAAATTGAGCACATAGATCTGTGGACAAACACACAACTCACAAAATAGATCACACAATTTACTCAGTAATTGAAGAATGAAACAGTGCAAAAATGGCTTGTAGCTGTGAATGCTTTCATTAATAAAAAAGTAATCGGATAATAATTACAATGAAGTACAATGGATTTAATAGCCACAAGCAATTCTAATCCACATAAGGAAATTCAAATTGATTAGTGTAATGTCCCCAGTTTTGACCCCTTTTGCATGATGTATATATTGTAATTAATCATGGTGAGGAGCTCAAGGCAAAAGCCCCACCATCGATTTGGTTGTGTGTGTGTTTTGGCAATGGGGATAGTTGCCGATGGTTTATCGTGCCATTTGGCACATTATAATTCGACATCATGTAAATACGCACATCAATTAAAACTAAAACCACAACCAGCTACGGCAGTGCAACGTTGAATGAAAAGGGCATGGTTCCAAAGGATAAAGGGTGGGGGGGATGTCAAACCTTGATTTATGGGGGAAAAACCCATGTGTTTCCACCTTGTTGTGTTTTGCCATCTTCCCTTGTCAACCTCTTTATTGTTTTGTTGTTTTTGGTTGAGGTAGTTATTGCTGAGTGGTGGTGGTTGTGGAGGAATGTCAGTCCTTTCCCATGTGCCCACTCCACCAGCAACCTCTCCTCTTCACCGTCGCATGGGGCAGAAGGAACGGTTACTCTTCTCTCCCACGTTTTCCAAATATCATGGGGGTGGTTTTTCCGTTCTCTCCATGGTCGGTTCTTCCTCACGCAGAGCCGAAGTCTGTTCATCCACGCGCATAGGAGAGCTATTCACGCTCACAAGGGACGCGCATGCGGAGGTTAGTTCGTCTTCCTCATGCACTAGTCGCGGCCCTTCTTGGTTGTGCATGCAGCGAGCAGGTGAAACGTCCTCAAGAGAGACGATTTCTACTGGTATGTGAATGACCGTGGATTTAATCCACGTTTTCTGCCTCGTTGTTGGTTTTACCTGTGATTCGGGCTTGCTGTTTGTGTAACCCACGATTGGGATGTTGTTGCTCTTCCACGATTGTTGGATGCTGTGAGAGTCCGATCTCGGTTTCCATTTCGGACTGTGCATGTGTGTCGTCTTCCCCACATTTTTGTTGGCTGTGGTTCCCAATTGCGTTTTGGGGTCACTGTGTATTCGTAGTGAGCCGTTTTCTACCGAGGTCTACGTTTGAGTTTCCCATGGTTAGGCTGGGAGTTCTGTTTCTTATCCACTTTGGGCTGTGGATTGTTGCCATCGTTTGCATTATGAAGTTGGGTTGCTGAAGTACCCTGGTTTGGGTCACATCTGAGTTGTTTTGGCCACGTTAGGGCCAAAAACAACTCTGAATTGCCCTGTGGGCTTGAGCCTTGTTTCATCTTTGGTTTGGGACTGTTCTCGGTTGTCTTTGCCTCCTTCATGGCGCTGTGAAGGGATTATGTTGCTGTGGTATGCAGTGGTTGGTATTCGGACTGTGCCGGCTTGGCCGATTGTGGAAGTCTTGGTAACCCAGCGGTGTTGGTTTGGTTGATTGTGTCCCTTGGCTATGTGTAAGCCTGCAATGACCCTTATCCTGGAGGAATCATGCCCAGCTCGGGGGTGGCAGCGTTGCTGAGAGATTGATGAGCACGTTGGCCTATGGTTGGGTGGAATGTTGCAGCGACGCAGCTGGTTGCGGGATTCGTCTTCAAAAGATAAGTACTGCTCTTATTTCATCTCTACAATTAATCTACTGTTTCATGAATCATGATGAACATGTGAATGCTGTTTATGTATATGTTTGCTTCCGCTGTGTGATTGAAGATTTATGCATTGAGGAAATTGTGCCTGTATGATGATGGATTATTCATCTTAGCCTGCATCTGGTTATCTAATATGCATTATGATTAAGCTTTTAATATCAGCATTTTTCCTGTTTATGTTCATGGGGCTGTTTTCCCGGTTGAGTGATTGGTGTTGGTCGCGTCCTCTTCACCGGTCGGAGGGTCGGGGACGTGACAATTAGACTCTACTTGACTGTAGGTAACTAAGACCTTGTCTAAATCACCATTGGAGGACTTAGTAGTTAACTGACCTTGTCTAAACCATAACCGGAGTTCATCGGAGCTCTAAAACACAACTCATGTGTTACATTCAGCGTTGACTAACGATAACTGACTATGGTAGGTGAGAAATGAGCTCCTCATGAGTGCAGTCAAGTAAACCTAGTGCTAAATAAATGTAGAGGACTAGAACGGAATGTAACTGACTCCTAACTTAGCTTGACTAGTCATTAACTGAACTGAACTGACCTTGGTTGGTTTTGACACTCCCAACGGCTCCTAAATTGTAGGGATTGCTCTAGGAGGCTCATAAACTGATGCAATTAAGTGCAATAAGTGGCAGTAAGCCTCAATTAGTGTTCCCCACACTTTAGTAACTAAAACATGTGCCCCAATTAGGCCAAGTGGACCCATTGGTGCTAATGACTATAAATAGACTGGATGGACTCCCGATTTAGACATGACTCCTGATTTAGACATATGACCAAATTTGGAAAAGGGAGGATTAATAATCCCAACACCCCCTTGAATGCTAACTTGGACAAAATGTGGGCCTTGGTAACTAAGACCATAGGTCACCCATTACATTAAGTAAAATGAACTAACTGCTTAATACAAGGAGCTGGGGAAAAAACCACATGGGAAAAAAGACCCCCCTCTATCTATGCAGGTAGAATAAGGTCTCAAGTTTGAAAAACTTGAAAATATGTTGTTGCAATATTCATCTCTGTGAGGTAGCGAAGCAACATGCATGGTGTGTTGTGCACATATATTCTGGGGCCTGGCATGTAGACTTCTCCTTTTTCTCCAAAAATGATGATGGAAGGAAGGAGGAATGTAACCTTTGTCTCTTGCTGAATGAAGAGGTGTATGATCATATCCATTCTTTTGAATGTAGTGAGACTGATCCCTTGCCATATAGCATCTTACAGGGAGTCTAATGCATCTCTCTGAAGGAGGTAAGATTGCATGGCATAACACAAGGGTCTTTCCTTTCTGAGTGTCAGGGGATTTTCCAGTCATCTTCCTAGCTTCCAGTTTGGAAGTAGGGACTGAATCTAAATCTGAGTCACCCTAAATCTTAATCTCATAAACTGATAAAGATAGATCTGCAATACTAGTAGAAGTTGTAAAATAAGTAGGTGCAATGATTTTACCTTCCCTTGCAAGTGGATGCTGAGAGTGCACTGGTTCTGAAGGAGGAATGAAATGTGAGAATTCATATGCTTTTGAAGCATGATTTGCAGTACCCTTTGGTATGATTCTCCCAATAGAGATATCTGTGATCTCCACTAAGTCAGGACCAAATATTACTCGCTTTGGAGATCCAGTATGGGTCATCTGATAGACAGATAACATGTTTGAAGCTAGGGAGGGAACAAATAGCACATCTTTGAACCTTCCATGTTCAAATTTGATAGAGCCCTTCCCCTTTGTTTTGAATTTACTGTTATTTCCCATTTGAATACTAGGACCATCAAAGGACCTGAAAAGTAGAGAATGATTCTCTGGATGCAGCCATATGGTTGGAAGCTCCAGAATCAATGAGGAAGACATGTGCTGATGTGCAGCAAGCCTTCAGTGCATGGAATTTCCCTTGGTATTCTTCATCTTCTTCTTCTTCTTCAGAGTCATCCTTCCTTGAGCTAACAGGTACATAAATGTCATGCTTATTCAAAAGAAGAGCCATTTCATCAAGTTGTCTTCTCATACAAGAGATTTCTGAATGAAAGCCCCTTCCATTGTAAGAGCAGAGTACCTTGCCTTTTCCATTCTTCTTGCTTCTCTTTGAACCTGAAGGTTCTTTTGACTGCTCTTTCTTCACAGGGGACTCATCCCTTTGCTTCCCTTTTTCATTCGATACCTTATCTCCTCTTGCAACTAGAGCTAGATATTTGGAAGATCGAATGATCCCCATTTGGATCAATTTATCATTCTCAAAAATAAGAGATTGGATGAAGGCATTAAGAGTGGGCATCTTCCAATTTCGAGTAGTGAGCCTTACTGTTTGGAAGGTGGATACAAAGACTGAGTGGTATGCATTGAGCTTTGTGAGAATGGAAAGGATGAGATGATATTCATCCTTCTTCACTTTGCATTGCTTCAACTGATATATCAGGTTCTTGAACTTTGTGAATAATTCATTCAGAGATTCAAAATTGGATGGATTGAGAGTAATCAGATCATTTTCTAGCTGATGGATCCTCATCTCATCCTGCTTATCAAATAAGGAGGCAAGCTTGTCCCAAACCTCCTTGGGAGTCTTCAATTATTGGATGTGGAATCGAAGATCACTAGAGACTCAGGAGAGTAAGTGTCCATGGGCTTCATCAAGCCTATTCATGTACTTAGCTTTGTCTTTATCTGAATCTGGACCTTCCTCTATTTCTTCTATGAGTCTGAAGAGCTGCTTGGTGCGAAGCATTACCACCATGTCATCCTTCCACTGGTGATAGTTGAAGGGAGTGAGAGGCTCCATTGGATGAGCCATTTTGAATGTAGTAAGAAGAACTGAGTTGCTGTAGCGAATGCAGTGAGAAGAAGAGGCTGCTTGTAGCGAATGCTGTAAGAAAATTAGATAACCTGTCACACAATCAAACATACAAAGTAAGGTTGATAGTCTGCACTTTTGGAATTTCCTTCACACCCAGCATAGTTGATCAAGCAATCTTGATCAACAATTTCCTAACTTGGGATATTAAGTGGTAAATTCTCCGCTTCTGGTGCAATACTGGAAAGATAAATTTGCTCAAAACAAATGATCCAGCTGGAGATTTGAGGAGGAGAGGTGTCTTTTCTGTTGAGGCTCTGATACCATATTAAATTGAGCACATAGATCCGTGGAAAAACACACAACTCACAAAATAGATCACACAATTTACTCAGCAATTGAAGAATGAAACAGTGCAAAAATGGCTTGCAGCTGTGAATGCTTTCATTAATCAAAAATTAATTGGATAATAATTACAATGAAGTACAATGGCTTTAATAGACACAAGAAATTCGAATCCACATGAGGAAATTCGAATTGATTAGACTCTACTTGACTGCAGGTAACTAAGACCTTGTCTAAATCACTATCGGAGGACTCAGTAGTTAACTGACCTTGTTTAAACCATAACCGGAGTTCATTGGAGCTCTAAAACACAACTCAAGTGTTACATTCAGTGTTGACTAAGACTAAATGACTGTGGTAGGTGAGAAATGAGCCCCTCATGAGTGCAGTCAAGTAAACCTAGCGCTAACTGAATGTAGAGGAATAGAACGGAATGTAACTGACTCCTAACTTAGCTTGACTAGTCATTAACTGAAATGAACTGACCTTGGTTGGTTTTGACACTCCCAGTGGCTCCTAAATTGTAGGGATTGGTCTAGGAGGCTCCTAAACTGATGCAATTAAGTGCAATAAATGGCAGTAAGCCTTAATTAGTGTTCCCCACACTTTAGTAACTGAAACATGTGCCCCAATTAGGCCAAGTGGACCCAATGGTGCTAATGACTATAAATAGAATGGATGGACTCTCAATTTAGACTTGACTCTTGATTTAGACATATGACCAAATTTGGACAAGGGAGGATTAATAATCCTAACAAAGTCATCCACATACATTACAATAACAAATAAGAAACCTCCCTTCTGCTGCATGTACACATTACAACCAAATTTGCACCTTTCAAAGTTCTCTAACAGTAAGAAGGAATCCATCTTGGCATACCATGCCCTTAGGGATTTCTTGATCCCATAGAAATTTTTTCATAGTTTGCAAACCAAGAAGGAATGTTTAGTGTACCCCTTAGGTTATCATGTATATCTCTTCTTCTAGGTCACCATGTAGGAAGGCACTCTTCACATCCATGTGATGTACCTCCCACTTCTTCGAAGTTGCAATGGCCAAAACCAATATTATGGAATCCATTCTTGCAACAAGAGAGAATGTTTCATTGTAGTACATCCCATGAACTTGTGAATACCCCTTTGCAACTAACCAAGCATTGTACTTGGTAGTGGATCCATCTACTTCTAGTTTGGTCTTGTAGATCCATGTGCACCGAACTAGTTTTCTTCCTGGAGGTAAGGAGACAAGATTCCAGGTATGGTTGTCTTGTAGCAAATCATATTCATCATCCCTGTCTTCCTTCCATCATGGATCATGGAAAGCCTCTTTTTAGCACTTTGGATCAGACTCCATAATCATGAAGCAACTCTCCAAGAGAAGTGGATATGTATGGCAAAGTGCAAGGTTTTCATCCTGAAATTGATATCTTGTTCTTCTTCTATTAGATGGATTCCAAACACTATTCCCAGTAGCTTCAATGAGTTTTTGGGCCCATTTAGGCCTTGGATTGGGAGAAAGTGTCGTATTTGGATTTGGATATGCTTGAGCTTCATTCTCAATATCAATAGCTTTGTTATCTTGATCCTCATATTTGGACTCTGAATATGAAATATTAGTAGAGACATCATCATATGCAAATGGAATTGGTCGAGTAATTATATCTTCCTCTTCATTTGGTTGTAGATCATGCAATGGATCTTCATTGAATTGGACACTCCAATATATGAAGCATCTTCTAGTTGCAATATCCATTAGATTATAAGATTTTGCATCATCCACATATACCAATAGTATGCATTCGTTACTTTGGGGTTGTAAGGATTTCCTCTTGTAAGTTGGAATTCTGGCCCATGCTTTGGAGCCAAAGACCTTCAAATATGAGCCATTGGGCCTATGTCCCATCATTTCTTCAAAAAGAGTGACCCTAACCACTGAATTGTGAGGAACTCTATTATGAATGTAACAAACCCATTTTACTGCTTCAACCCATATATATGAAAAAAGATTTATTTATTTAAAAATACATGTAGCCATCTCTTTCAAACATCTATTATTTCTCTTAGATACACAATTTTACCATGGTGTGTATGGAACTGAGTGTTGCATTTGAATACCTGATGAAGCACATAACTACTGGAATTCTCTTTTGATGTATTCTCCTCCATTATTTGATCTAAGTTCTTTGATATTATTCCCAAGAGTGTTCTTAGCTAAGGATTCAAAATTTTTGAAGGTTTAAAACACCTCAAACTTCTTCTTAAGGAAGTAGATCCAACAATACCTTGAGTAGTCATCAATGAAGGTGAGAAAGTATCTATATCTATTGATAAATGTTGTAGGAATTGGTCTGGAGACATCACTTTGAGCCAAATCAAGTGCATATGCAACTATTCTTACCTTCCCAACCTCATACCTTCGCTCTAGATGCTTACCTACCAAGAAACCATTGCAGACACCTCGGGAGGACTTGATGAGAGGCAATCCCTCAACCATCTCTTCATTCTTCAACTGCTAGAGATATTCAAAATTCAGATGGCCAAATCTTGCTTGTGTCATTAGCATAAGTCAATAGGGAACTTGGATGTGAAATAAGGAGAAAATGAGAAAATTCAAATGCCTTGAAGACTTGATTTGTAGCTCCTTTAGCTATCATATTTCCAGTAGAGATTTCTAAGATCTTCATTGAGTTAGAATCAAATGTGACTTACTTGGGTGAACCAATATGAGTCATCTGGTATATAGACAACTGATTTGATACCAATAATGACACATAGAGTACATTCTTTAACACTCGATGATAAAATTTGATTGAACATTTCCCAATATCTTGTATTTGAGAGTCATATCCCATGTGAATGTCAGGACCACCAGAGAGATCTAAATAAGAGAATGATTCTTTGGAGGAAACCATGTGGTCAGATGCTCTTGAATCAACGAGAAAATCTTGTGACTGAGATAATCCCACCTTTAGTTCATGGAATCTCTCATGATATTGATTCTTATTTCCATGATCTAAATTCCTTACACCTTCAATAAAAGAAATATTGTCCTGTTCAAGGAGTCTAGACATTTTGTTTATGATTTTTTTCATACATAGGTTCTCTGGATGATTCTCTCTCTTGTAGTATGAGCACTTAGCCTTGTAAAACATTTTTTGCTTGTACTTATTAGAACTCGAGGTTCCTTCTGAAGGATTTTGCTTCTCTTTAGTCTTGATATCGGTGTTATTCTTTTCCTTTCCTTTCTTCTTCCCCTTTTCTTGCGCATTCTTGGTCTCCCCAACCAAGAGAGCCTATTTTTTGGAGGCTTTTAGGGATCTCATTTATATCAGCTTATCTTGTTCTCGAATAAGATATTTCGTGAAGGCATCAAGTGATGGAATTAGCCAATTTGTAATTTTTAGTCTCCCAGAGTGAAAGGTGGATATAAACACTGAGAATTATGGTCCAAGTTTTCTCAAAATAGAGAGCACCCATTGCTCAACCTTTTTTTAATCCCACACTTCTTGCACTACATGACCAAGGATTTGAACTTGGTGAATAATTGTTGGATGGTTTTGAAGTTGTTGGGATGAAGAGAAATTAGCTCATTCACCAAAATATGGCCTCTCAGCTCATTTTTCTTTCCAAATATTTACTTGAGATTCTGCCATACTTCTCTTGGAGTTTTCAGTCTATCTAGGTGGAATAGTAACTCCCTGAAGATATGAATGAACATGAAAACAAATGGTTCATCAATTTTGTTCAGATACTTTGAATTCTCAAGAGGTTTTTGGAGTTTGAATTCCTTTCCCATAGTAACCCTATACATACCTTTGTTTCACAACACAATCTACATATCATCCCTCCAATCAATATAGTTGAAGGGTGTGAGCATCCTAGCATAAGTAAATTTGAACCCAAATCCGACAACATATTTGTCTAAATTTTGACAAGACTCTGTATAACATTCGATAAGGTGTACTATTTTTAAACATCGGTTGTCTTGGGTCATATATCCGATGACCCAAACAATACATCAGATATACGACCACCATTAGTCGCATTGCCAATAGGCAAATCTAATTGTAATTCATCGCATCTCTGACACATATTTTGTCGATTAATCGACAAATATATCATCGATTGACCGAATTACATATCTAGGACCATCATCAGAAATGGGACATAATACTTGTCTATTAACTGAAAATATATTCCCACCATTTTGTCGGTTAACCGACATAAATTTCCACCAACGATGTCGAATAATAGATGCATAGTAGTGAGGAAATGTGATGGACTTATCGACACAAAAATGGAAAATATCTGACATCTTTGTCATCGGTTGTATGGAAACCTCATTGGATATATTAATTTTTTCGTTGAAAATGTGGCTACTGTATGTAATTTAAAAAAAATTATGCGCCCATCTTGAAAAGCATACCCGTGTGTGATAAGATCTCATGAAAACTGATACTTTGTATCAAACATGAGTGAGTGTATATTTCAATATGGACATGTACTTAACCATTATAAATTGTTGGAAATCAATACCTTTGTCTCCACTCTAACACACATGTTGTCCAATCTCATTTCAATGTATCCTTAAACATCAAACTGATAGAAACTAGTTGATAATATAAGCTAGGAACTACAGTAAATAAATGGAGATCATTGACCCACTCTATAGCTCTTTTAAAAAAACATCAAGCTGACATGATGAATTAGATAATAGCAATCTAAAATTACTAGAGATACTGTCTACAATTACCATAAGTAAACATAATTGGTCATGTTTTGAAACCAAACAAAATATAACTTTTGGACCTTCCAAAAAAATAGTCTTTACTTACGCAGTCCAATATGGGGGAGATCCTGTCATGTTAGTCACGTTATTCTAGTCGACATAAAAAAAATGAAAAATATAAGTTACATATTGACTTAAATAAAATATAAAAAATAAATAAACTAGCATAGATCCATTTTAAACCCAAATCTATCAAGTTCCAAGAGGGATCCAAATGGTATAAAAATGTACACCTCAAGAAATTGGATCCCTCTTGGTGATAGATCCGGGTTTAAAATGGATTTATGCTAGTATAATGAAGCTGTAAACTAGAGAGAGGAACCATCTGCTATGCCAAAAAGGTCTATAATTCCCTTCTTATAGGCAATGGAAATTATTTATTTTTCAGACCCTACTACAACACATACCCCANCTAGAGAGAGGAACCATCTGCTATGCCAAAAAGGTCTATAATTCCCTTCTTATAGGCAATGGAAATTATTTATTTTTCAGACCCTACTACAACACATACACCATCATATAGAACTAGCCATATTTTATCTCTGATGTCATCCATTTGCCTCAAACCATTATTATTTGTCGAACATAACAAAACATGTCAATCACCAAAAACCACCACTAAAAGTCTCAGTGCTAGAGAAAGTTATAGGTATGAGATAATAGGAAAGCTATCCATGTTATTTTCAATATGGTATTTTGAATTTTTTGAAGTTAATATAGAGTGATGAGAAGAGCCATTATCTGAGGAGTAAACATCACCTTGTGTAGAGACAAGATATTGAAGAAGATAAGAATCCCCTATAAACTGGATAAAAATAGTCAAATGAAAAGGAAACACATGGACAAAAAATTCATAACATCAAACCTATAGATTATATCTGGCAATAAAATACAAATATACGGTCAATGATGAATCCAAAGTATTAACTAGAAATATTTTATATCATTATATAAAAAGAAAACTATAATGTATCTTTTACTAGAAACTATATATGATATACCTTTCCATTCCTTATTAAAAGATGAAGAAATCCATTTAAAATTGTTATGATTTCATATGCTTAGCTATATATCATTAGTGTTTAATCCAAATTCACAACAATAGCAAATGCATAATCACTTAAAGAAACAAATGCATAGACACAATATTTATCTTGGGAAAACCTCAAGGGGAATAAAACCTAGTAAAACCTCCTATATATATATATGTATAAGATAAAAACCAAAACAAGTATTCTCCTCCTTGTTGGTATGTCTCTCTCTCTCTCCTATGCGCTACACAAGTGTGTGTATGTGTGTTATAATGAGGAGCAAATCTCATCTATTTATACACTTTAAGTCACTTGAATTTTACCCTAACAAGTCGACCCAACTAAACTGAATGGGCTGAATTCACCTGGGAAGACTTTGTTATCATATATACATTTACAGCTGGGCTTCCATGATGCAACATGCAGATTTATATCTTATTTTATTCCGGGATACTTTTTACATGGGGTATTAACATGGATTTTTACAGCTTCATTTATTGTAGATCCTTGTTCATTATATTTTCCTTGCTAAGACTAAGATTCAGGAGTCCATTAAGATGCTTTTGGTGATAATCTAGTTCATTATAGCAGAGCTGCATATCAGAGGTGGTACATACAGTTGTAGAGGGGATTATCAGTTGGAGACATGTATATATATGGTGAGATCAGGTATACATTTTCTTGGTTTGATTTTTCTCTATGATGTATGTCAAATACCTATGCTTATCATGTTAGGATGATTATGGTGACCTATGTCTGTATCTGTTGTGCTTTAACCCATGTTATTATTAATTAAGGAATTTGATGTGAAGACTATTGCTCATGCCATGCTTGTACAAATTGTAAACCTAGGTGCTAGGATGGTTCCATGTCATTTGTCCCCATCCATCCATATTCATCCACCTTCAATTTTATCCCATGACATAGATTGATTGAGACTTGTGAGATTGAAGATCCTTTTCCCCATTGTGACCCCTATGTATGATAGACTCCATGTTTCTTTGTGTCTCTAGCTATGAAGTATGTGGCTTGGCCAATGTGTCTGGGTTCATGGGGTAGTTCTCCTTTAGTTCTCAAAGCAAGTGCTCCATCATAACAGTGTTACTAAACACTAAAGCATCAGACCACATAAAAGCTATATCTAAAGGATGAAAAAACTATAAATATTTAAAAAGTAGTTAGTGTCCAAGAGTTTTAGCACTCATTTAATTCCTTGTATAATGTAAGGATCAATCTTCCCTCTATAGGGGTGAAATGGAGAGGCAAACCTGTCGGGGCTATAGATTGCTCACTGGTAGAAGTTCTAGGCCTTAGTCATTTACTGGATCCCATAAGGTTTTCCAGGGCACCTGCTCTTATAGGATGGCTACTATCTTGTGAAATGTAAAGTGATTTGAAAATTTTAATGGTAAAAGGATGACCGCTCACTCTTTGTATAGTGTTAGTCTCATGTGCTCCCATAGGGAATCAGGGTGAGACTAGTTTGCAAAGACAGGGTCTTTGTCAGTATTGGATCCTAGAAGGATTCCAGGGCACCTGCCTTTGAAGGTTGACCTCCATTGCAAATAAAGTGAAAAGGAAAACTTGTTAGAGTCTAAGGGAAGCATATCCAAGTAATTTATCCATTTTATCCATATGTGAGACACCTTCATCCCCTATTTCTATCTATCATACATATGTCACCTTGGTAGAGTGTATTATGCATCATCCAGATAGATCACTGAGTTAAATCTGGTTAAAAGTCATTTCCCTTTTCCTAAACCTTGTTCTTCCATCCTCACCCATATGTAGCACATTGTTTACCATTTGTAAGTATGGCATGGACACGTATACTTCCATAAAGTTCCAAGATTCTTCAGAAGCACAGGTACATCTTACTATTATTATTACTATTTGTCACCATGATTATGAATAACTGATTGAAGTTTGGTTTTGATAAACACCACTGGAGCATTTCTTACCATGGATGGTTGTAGGATCATATTGATACAATATATCACCTTTATGTTGGGTACTTTGACCCGGTCAACTCAGTTGACTAATTTAATCACAGCTCCCAAGGCAGTGACTCAAAAAATCAACTTGATCTACATTTGTTCTAGACATGCCCAGGACCAATACTGCGTTTTTAGTTTTGAGAGTTTGGCCTCGGTTCTCCAGAAAAAAAAAATGATTATTATCACTTAATTATGGGCCAAATGATCAAATTTTATTACATTTGGAAGTTTGATTGGTTCTCCTAGAGTAGAGTAGTGTTTCAGAGGGTATCAGTAATCACTTATACCATTAATATTCTATGTCTCCTGATCATCCAAAGAAGTATTTTTTCCCTCGTTTTCACCTTGGAGAGAGTTATGATGGATTTATCATTTTCCACATATTGTATCAACAAAAATGAACTAGAGAAATCACTGCAAAAAATTGATTTGGAATCCCGGGTCAAGGAAATGGCTTGGAATTTTGGAATATGATGTTCTTCAGCATCCTATATAGTCCTCCAACAGTTTTTAGTCAACTGATTTCCGTATTATTTTATTATGGCTTGGCTAGTGAGGAAATCCACCCAAGGGGCACCCCCTCTCATGGTTAATGATGTATTTCACTGTTATATTATATGGTTTGAATTTTTAAAAAGGGCATAGGGTGAATTAAGCCCCTAGTGACCCCCTCCTATGTACTATCATGTCACAACTTATGTTATATTGTGATTTTGGCTTAGGATAGGCGTCATTGAGCAAAGTGCACCCTCCCTTTGACTTAGTCATTTGATCCATGTGATGATTTATGTATTGTTTATCTCCACCATTGATGATGTTTTCATCTCAACCGTTGGATGTAAAAGTGAGTTAGGGTTTATGTCTCTCTCAAACTATTTAAGAGAGGGAACCCCCCCATTGTAATTCATGAGTTTGGGCACCAGAATTTAATAAAGATATTTTTGTCTGGGATTATTATTCTGTGTATATTGTGATGGTTTTATGATTTCCATTGCTATTCTTCTATATTGATCTTTATTCAAGATACATCTTGCACTTTTTCTTTTCCCATCCCATATGCAAAAGAATGAGGAGTGCTAGGAGAGAGAGGGAATTTTTGTGGGGGAAACCACCTTCATCTCAGATCCTAAGTGTTTGGTTCATGGAGTATCTTGTTATTTATGATTCTTTATTCCCTTTATATTTCATATTCTACAGATCTTGTTCGTTTGTCTAAGCATTTGAGTTTTCTTTGATCTGGCAGGTTGAAGGAGGTGCCAGGGTGACTGGATATGGTAAAATAACAACAAGATATTCTCCGAAAAGGTCAAGATGAAAGTAGCATTATTTATCATTCCTCAACTCATGTGCAAGATCCATGTATGTCTCACAGGTAAGTTCTTCTTCCTTTATTTTCTGTATCTGCATTGCTCATCATTCTATTATATTAAAACCCTCATTTAGTAGATCCATAGGTTCTAGCTTGGAGCGAGCTATAAAAATTAAAACCCACTTTGGAATTAACATAAAACCCTTGATTTTAAATTTTCATCACAATGAGACTCCATTTTCCCATCCAAAGCACTTGCATTCTACTAAGGAAAAAACAACCCCCTTTGGGGAAAGAGGGTATTTCACAAACCACAAACTGGGTATTGTTCATTTCAGTTTCATTCACCTAATTTTACATCCAATAATCATTTAGAGTATCCAATTTTATGAAATTTGACCATTTTTCCTTAGATCCCATTTTTCTACTTAAAACCCTAAGGTAAAATTAGGGCTTTTCATCCAGAGGATTGAAATATCTTGGTAATCATTCTAAACTCTAATTAAGAATCCGACCAAGATATTTAACCAAGTTTCCCTTGACTATATATTCATTTCCCTTGTTTTAGGGTTTCTTGGTGATAGGGAGACCCCCTAATCTTTGTGTTTTCACTAGTCTAAAGTGTTAGTATCCTTAAAAAGTGTGACATCCGAGTTCTTTCGGAAGCCTTGGATATCGTAGGTCATGACTTTGGTTTCCTTTCCTTTGCTGTCCTGATTAGGATCATCTCACGAGGTAACTACAAGATTCGCGATAACATTTTTGGCACCATTTCCAGGGAGGTAAAGGATTACCTTGGTTCATTATACATACCTCTGGTGTCTGCGAATGTGTTTACCTTTACAATCATTCATGTCACATATGGCTTCAAATATAGTGATCACACTTCAATTAATTAATATAACACGATCACTGTATTCTTTCTCTCTCCTATGAGATTTCAATTTTCGTGAACACGATAATTCATTCACCCGATGACTCCACAACGTGACTCCCCTGAGGGACCTACCACGAGTATAACCTTCAAAGTCGAAGTAATCCTAATGGTTATTTGACATACACTCATAATTATAACAAAAATGTCAAAGATCATTCTTCGAGCTTTTATTGGAGGGTGATTAATTCACCCCGACAAATCTTAAATAACTATCCAGAAGTTTTTCAATCAATTCCTGTTTTTATTCAACCCAATTCTCCAACCAATAATTAAAATTCTTCCACTCCTCTGAGTAGTCCTCCCAGAGTAAGTTATCCAATAGCCAACACCAATCGTCTTGCAGGACCTAGGAAATTTGGAAGCCAGGCAAGACCTTCTCCTTTTGATTTCTCGTTGATTCAAGGTGCTCCTCATGATATGCTTGACAAATATTTTGAAAAATTACCAAAATTCAATGGAACCTCTGCGATCTCGATTAAAGAGAATATTGAATCAATATGGAATTATATGGATGCATATAGGGCTGAAGATTAAGATGTATATATGGTTTCCCTTAAAGCATCATTAGAAGGGGGTGCCCGAGGTTGGTTTGATAGATTGCCTCTAGGATCGGTATATGGATACGATACCTTTACCAGAAAACTTATAGAAGATTGGTCAGCTAATCCAGACAATATATTCTTATTAAATCAATTGTTTGAGGTTAAAAGGAAGGAAAATGAGACTATCCACAAGTTCAACGTAAGATTTGACAAACTTGTCTCAAATGTTCCCCAATATCGAGGATCGACTGCTCATGATATCCTTATAATTTATTTAAATTATTTTGATGGATAGTTTGGTCTAAATCTTAAGGAAAATAATCCCAATGACCTCAAAAGAACTCAAAACTGGGCCAAGACAGTTGAAGCTAACTTATATGCTATGAGAAAGAAGAATTTCTTAGATGTTTACACTCCTTCTTCTTCTCGTAGCAATCCAAAACCCAGGAAGGATAAAGAACCCGTGACTGAGGAGAAACCCACTCTTGAGGCAATGTTTGAAATGATGAAAAGCCTCACGTTGTTCACAAATGATATGGCTAGAACTAGGGAGCATCATAGGAATAGAAATGCCTATGGCCCAAGAACTTATTGGAACAACCAAAGAGGGCATGTAGATGGGAATAGGAAAAAACCTAAGAAGAAATGAGCCAATTGAAGGAAGGAATGTGAATATTTATGAGGAACCTGAAGAAGAGCCTGAATTATTTGACCTTGACGATCAAGGAATTAACTTAGTTGAATATTTCAAAGATGAGGAGGATTTTGGTAGAATCTTGTTAGAAGAGGAAGATTGCAAAGAAGAAGAAAAACTAGTATGTACAACAACGAAACCTACCACACAAGTTTACCAATGAAGAAGTAAAGAACAAGGTGCTACACATTTCTTAGATAAGCATATAACTTTAGAAGAGGAAGAATCAAATGAACAATATCTTTGTGACTATGACCTAGGGACAAACATAGAAGAAGAATTGCATAAGGTCATGTAAAATGTGTCAATGAGTGAATTGGTAAAGCTACCATCTATTAAAGATCAAGTTCAAAAATTATTTGATATTATCCCAGTAGCAAATTCTATTGAGATTGTCTCTGAGTCTTGTTATATCTAGAGTGTTAGAGTTCGAGAGGTTTAGGTAGATCCTCCTATCCATATTCACATTGTATTTTATGAAAGGAAGAGTGGAGGACACCCTCTTTTATACCTTACATTACAAATCAATAACCTCTTACTCCACAACTGCATGCTAGACTCGGGTGCTTCTATGAACATTATGTCTTTAAGAATTATGAAAGAAATGGGATTAGAAGTCACACGTCCATATGGAAGTGTTTGTGGAATTGATTCAAGGAGTGTCTAAGCATATGGCCTGATAAAAAATATGAAGGCCGACTTGTTTGCCTTCCCTGACTTGAATACCATGATGGATGTAGAGGTGATTGATATTCCTCCTGTGTATGGTATGTTTCTTTCTAGGAAATTGGATGCTGGTTTGGGTGGATACTTGATGATGGATTTAATTATGCTTGCATACCCAATTTTGACAGGAATCTAATAAGAATTTGTAGGGATCATTTTATTGATGGATATCTAGAAACCTACGAATATGGATTAAAAAATACTTATGGAAAAGGTACCTTGGGTGTAGAAAGAATCAACTTAGTAGAAGATAACAATGATTATATGCCAGTGTTCTTCATGGGAGTTTGTAGTTCCGATTCTTACAATGAGGATCATGTTAGGGTTGGACAAGAGATTATCCATTAAGAGTTGATAGGGGAAATATATGGCAATAATTAAGAACATATTTCTAGTACCCCTAATCATCTATCTATTAAATCTCCTGAATCTACTCCATGTAATGAGGTTTCCACTGCATGGATTAGTAGTCCTAATACTCTGTTCAAAATAATTCATCGTCTCATCTAAGATATTAGGAAGGATCTAATAGATAACCTAATACAAGAAATGATAAATATCATTAATCAAAGTTGGGAGGAAGATGTTCTAATTAATGATGCGTTTGGGGAGGAATTTCCCTGAATAATTTGCTTACTTTCCAAACTAATATATCTTCCTCTATAGTTGAAAATGAAATCAAAACTCCCTATGGTGATCAATATGAATTAATTAATCAACATGAGCCACTAGATCAAGGAGAGAATATAAATAATTTTCGCTACCCATCAATTTATCATTTTATACGTTTTTTGTTACCTACTGAGAATACTCTAAATGAGAAAACTGATGCATCTCACATTCCTATTGCACCTATAGCATCCTTGGAAGAATGAGTAGAAATAAATTTATTTGAAGTATCTAGAAAAGGAAAACTGCCCATGCCCCATGGAGAAGGATCTAGTAAGCAAGTTGATGATTTTGACACCATATCACCCATTGAAACCAATATTGATGAAGCATTTAGAGATTTTTGGACTATGGGGGAAACGGTTAAAGAAGTTGTGTCAATGCACACAGAGGAAGTTAAAAGTCAGCCTAGCCATTTCAAAAGGGAGATAAGAGAAATTTTGTTGGAAAGCATTGCTCTTCCCATGGACAGTGGTCCTTCGCGTTTTAATGCTATACCTGAAAGAAGTAGGACAATGCTATTTTAGCCGTGCCAGAGGCAAATTTGATGCCTCCATAATGCATACCCGATATATTCCAGTCATATCTTCATCCATTAACCAACATAGGTATTTCCACGATGATAAGGTGATTGTTGAGAATCATGCTTTTAATTATATTTCAAGACAATCATCAGACCTTTGGATGGGACCATTGACAATAGAGTGATTTGAAGGTAACATGTATTTTTTATCTACTGAGGATGGCTGGGATTTCAAAAATCATGTAAATAAAGTTCATTTGAGGGACTATGTCCCTGACATGACTTAGCATATCATTTTTATGCCACCAGTTAGACTAGGTAGGATGGAATAAGCTCTTGGAGAAGTAGTTTGAGTCTCTTTTCTGTCTAATTGATGCATGAGTCTTCAAGTTTCTGAGTAGTATTAGTATTTTTATTTTACTACATTTGAATTGAGTAAATTAGAATTTACTTTTCAGCACTTTACTTTCAACATTGATTTCCTGTCAGTTTATTTGTACGCATATATTTTTCCCATACATTTTGCTCAGGTATTTCTCACTTCCATGTGTGTAGGTAATAGGTAAATGCTTGGAAATGAAGCAAAATGATGGATGGGCTAGATTACTTGTTGTTGATGGTGTCGAGGAAAATAGATTTATGAGGTTCTCAAGAACTCTCTTCACTAGATAACTTGTCGTAGTTGGAGCCATATGTTATCACATATACAATTGCAGCTGGGATTCCATGATACAACATGTAGACTTGTCTCTTATTCCATTATGGGATACTTTTTACATGGGGAATTAGCATGGATTTTTACATCTTAAGTTATTGCAGAGCCTTGTTCACCATATTTTCTTTGCCAGGACTGAGATTCAGGAGTCCATCGAGATGCTTTTGGTGATAATCTAGTTCATTATAGCAGAGCAACATATCAGAGGTGGCACATACAGTTACAGTTGGAGCCATATGTTATCACATATAGAATTGCAGCTGGGATTCCATGATGCAACATGCAGACTTGTCTCTTATTCCATTATGGGATACTTTTTACATGGGGAATTAGCATGGATTTTTACATCTTAAGTTATTGCAGAGCCTTGTTCACCATATTTTCTTTGCCAGGACTGAGATTCAGGAGTCCATCGAGATGCTTTTGGTGATAATCTAGTTCATTATAGCAGAGCAACATATCAGAGGTGGCACATACAGTTACAGTTGGAGCCATATGTTATCACATATAGAATTGCAGCTGGGATTCCATGATGCAACATGCAGACTTGTCTCTTATTCCATTATGGGATACTTTTTACATGGGGAATTAGCATGGATTTTTACATCTTAAGTTATTGCAGAGCCTTGTTCACCATATTTTCTTTGCCAGGACTGAGATTCAGGAGTCCATCGAGATGCTTTTGGTGATAATCTAGTTCATTATAGCAGAGCAACATATCAGAGGTGGCACATACAGTTACAGTTGGAGCCATATGTTATCACATATAGAATTGCAGCTGGGATTCCATGATGCAACATGCAGACTTGTCTTTTATTCTATTCTGGGCTATTTTTCACATGGGGTATTAGCATGGATCTTTACAACTTCAGTTATTCTAGAGCCTTCTTCATCAGATTTTCCTTGCCGGGACTGAGATTCATGAGTCCATTGAGATGCTTTTGGTGGTGATCTAGTTCATTATAGCAGAGGAGCAGATCAGAGTTGGTACAAAAAGTTATAGAGGGGCCTATCAGTTGGAGACAGGTATATATGGTGAGATCAAATATACACTTTCATGGTTTGATTTTGCTCTATGATGTATGTCAGATACCTATTCTTATCATGTCAGGATGATTATGGTGACCTATGCCTATATCTGTTGTGCTTTAACCTGTGTTATGATTAACTGAAGAATTTGATGTGAATACTGTTTCTCATGCCATGCTTATACAATTTGTAAACCTAGGTTCTAGGATGGTTCCATGTCATTTGTCCTCATCCATCCAGATTCATCCACCTTCAATTTTATCCCTTGACTTAGACTGATTGAGACTTGTGAGATTGAAGATCCTTTTCCCCTTTGTGACCCCTATGTATGGTAGAATCCATGTTGCTTTGTGTCTCTGGATATGAAGTATGTGTCTTGGCCATTATGGTTGGGTTCATGGGGTATTTCTCCTTTAGTTTTCAAAGCAAGTGCTCCATCATAACAGTGTTGCTAAACACTAAAGCATCAGAACGCATAAAAGCTATATCTAAAGGATGCACAAATTATAAATGTTTAAAAGATATCCAATTGCCAATAGTTTGAGCAATCATTCCTTGTATAATTTGTAAGGCTTAATATACCCTCTACAGGGGCAGGAGGGAGAGGAAAACCCATCGGGGCTATGGACTGCTCGCTGGCAATGGGTCTAGTCCTTAGTCATCTATTGAAGCCCAGAAGGATTTCCAGGGCACCTGCTCTTGTAGGGTGGCTAATATCTTATGAGATGATTTGAAAAGGTTAATAGTAAAAGGATGAACACTCACTCCTTGTATAGTTTTCAGGTCATGTTCCCCCACAGGGAATCAACGTGAGACTAGATTGCAAAGGTTGGGCCTTTGTCAGTACTGGAGCCCAAAAGACTTCCAGGGCACTTGCCTTTGAAGGTTGACATGCATTGAAAATAAAGTGAAAAGGAAAACTTGTTAGATTATAAGGGAAGCATATCCAAGTACTTTATCCATCTGTGAGACACCTCCATCCCCTATTGCTATCTGTCATATATATGTCATCTTGGTAGAGTGTATTATGCATCATTCAGATAGATCACTGAGTAAAAGTCAGTTAAAATTCATTTCCCTTTTCCTAGACCTTGTTCTTCCATCCTCACCCATATGTATCACATTGTTTACCCTTTGTAAGTATGGCATGAACAAGCAGTCTTCCAGAAAGTTCCAAGATTCTTCAGAAGCACAAGTACATCTTACTATTATTATTACTATTTGTCATCAAGATTATGACTAATTGATTCAAGTTTGGTTTTGATATACACCATTGAAGCATTTCTTACCTTGGATGGTTGTAGGATCATATTGATACAATGTCTCACCTTGATTTTGGGTACTTTAACCTGGTCAACTCAGTTGACTGATTCAATCACAGTTCCCAAGGTAGTGAATCAAAAAAGAAAATTGATCTATATTTGTTCTAGACATGCCTAGGACCAATACTAAGTTTTTATTTTCGAGAGTTTGTCCTCGGTTCTCCAGAAAAGTGATTATTATCACTTATATGGGCAAAATGATCAAATTTTATTCTAGATGATAGTTTGATTGGTTCTCCTAGAGAAGAGCAGTGTTATAGGGGGTATGAGTAGTCACTTATGTCATTATTCTATGTCTCCTGATCATCTAGAGTAGTCATTTTTCCCATTTTGCACCCTGGAGAGAGTTATGGTGGATTTATCAATTCTCAGAGATTATACCAACAAAAATGAACTCTAGAGAAACCACTGAAAAAATCGATTTGGCCTCCCGGGTCAAGGAAATGCCTTGAAATTTTGGTAGATGATGTTCTGTATCATGTCGAAGAGTCCTCCAATAGTTTTCAGTCAACAGTTGTCTGGATTATTTTATTATGGCTCAACCAGTGAGGAAATCCCCCCAAGGGGTGCCCCCTCTCATGACTAATGATGTATTTCACTGTTATATTATATGGTTTGAATTTGTAAAAGGGGCCTAGGGTAAATTAATCCCCTAGTGACCTCCTCCTATGTACTATCATGCCACACCTTATGTTATATTGTGATTTTGACTTAGGATAGGCATCCTTGAGCAAAGTGCGCCCTCACTTTGACTTAGTCATTTGATCTATGTGATGATTTATGTATTGTTCATCTCCACCATTGATTATGTATTAATATAAACCATTGGATGTAAAAGTGAGTTAGGGTTTATGTCTCTCTCAAACTATTTAAGAGAGGTGACCCCCCCCATTGTAATTCATTAGCTTGGGCATCGAAATTTAATAAAGATATTTTTGTTTAGGATTATTCTTTTGTCACATCTTGTGATGGTTTGATGATTTCCATTGCTAATCTTCTATACTTAGCTTTATTCGGGATACATCTTGCATTTTTTCTCTGTATGATAAGGAGGCGCGCTAGGAGAGAGAGGGCGTTTTTGTGGCAAAACCCACCTTCATCTCTGATCCCGAGTGTTTAGTTCAAGGAGTATCTTGTTATTTATTATTTTTTATTCTCCTTTTGTTCCGTATTCTATAGATCTCACTCGTTTGTCTAATGATTTTATTTTTCTTTGATTTGGTAGGTTGAAGGAGGCATTAGGGTGACTGGCTCTGGCACAATAACAACAAGATATTCTTTATAAAGGTTCATTTTGATGAGAAATTAACATTCTTCATCATTCCTCAACTCATTTGCAAGATCCAGTTATGTCTCGGAGGTAAGTTCTTCTTCCTTTATTTTTTGTATCTGCATTGCTCATCATTCTGTTATATTAAAACCCTCATTTCGTAAATCCATAGGTTCTAGCCTGTGGAGAGCTATAAAAATTAAAACCCATTTTAGAATTAACATAAAACCCCTAATTTTAATTTTTCATCACAATTAGACTCCATTTTCCTATCCAAAGCACTGACATGCTACTTAGGAAAAAACACACCCCTTTTGGGAAAGTGGGTATTTCACAAACCAGAAACTGGGTATTGTTGGTTTCAATTTCATTCACCTAAAATTACATCCAACAATCATTTTGAGTATCCAATTTTATTAAATTTAACCCTTTTTCCTTAGATCCCATTTTTCTGCTTAAAACCCCAAGGTAAAATTGGGGCTTTTCATCTGGATGCTTGAAATCTCTTGGTAATCATTCTAAACTCTAATTAACTATCCCACTAAGAGATTTATCCAAGTTTCCCTTGGATATCTATTCATTTTCCTTGTTTGAGGGTTTCTTGGTCATAGTGACGCCCCCTAGGATTTGTGTTTTCACTGGTCTAAAGTGTCAGTATCCTTGACTGGTGTGACATTCGAGTTCTTTCAGAAGTATTGGATATCGTATGTAATGACTCTGGTTTCCTTTCCTTTGCCATTCTGAATAGGATCATATCATGGGGCAACTACAAGATTAGTGATAACAGACTCAAAACAATATAATATTATATTCATTAGGGTATTATTGAACTGACTTACAATGGAGGCTTTACCTCATGACTCTATGATGAAAAATAACATCCCAGCGAAGGATTATAACATCTCCCTTAGGGTACATCAGTAAAATACATTTAGAATATCCTTTGAAGTTACAATATTTCAACAAAAAGGACCAAATGAATATGCTTGTTGTCGCCAACAAAATTTCTTCTGCAACATCCAAAGAGAACAAATAAATGTTTATCACCAAGTTCTACATGGATATTGCAACCAAGAAAAATGTGTATAAATGAGGGTGTTGTAGATGATTTAAACCTCAAAAATATGGGAAGAGAGATTCATACATTGTGACATTCTCACCAGCAAAAGGCGCCTTCTTACTTCAAATGTACTTGATATTTACAAGGGATAAACCAAAAGATTTTTTTTTGTTCAAGGAATAGTAGTTGTTCAAAAGACAACTTTGTAAATGTGGAAGAAATAGCGTGAGTTATGTAGATAAATGAACATATTTTAGCTATGTCAAGCCACTCCATATGCAATATCTTCAATTTTAAAAAATGTTAAGGTTCTGGTTAGGTTAGGGTTTGATATGTAGAAAAACATTTTTTTAATATTTTCATGCATGAGATAGAATGGAGCAAAGGTAGATTCAAAACAATACTATTGTAATAAATTTAAAACACATTTTTCATCTCTTTCAACTTTAACACTCCAATGGTAAGTTGGTCATTGAGATGATTTACCAATTTCCATGTACACAACATCAACAATAAAAATATTATAATGAAGTTAAACTAATAGTAATGTACATGAAATAAATATGTAATAATAGTACTAGGAAACCAATTACCAAAGAACAATAATAATGCTGGCGTATGACTGTTTTGAATCACCCTTATAATCAAATACTTTTAGGTTTAGATCTTTTTGCTGAAAGGAGAAGTCAACTAGTGGAACATATCACATACCTTGAGAGAGGAAGAGTTAGGAATAAGGTTAGGCACACACAGTAGCAATCAATATAACTTAGCACACTATTCCCTAAATCTTGTATGTATTTTGGATCTCCATCATTTTCTTATTCTAGAAAGAAATCATCATATTCTATATTTCAAAGTTTGAAATAAAAGAAGAGATTCATATAGTCCTAGGTGAACTCACAACCAAGGAGTCTATAGTTAATCCTTAACATAGTGCAAAAATAAACAGTCCTATGTATTTAAAAGTTGAAAGGAAGCACCCTTCAAAGGACAAGACACATGAGTTTAGTTGTTCTAACAATAGCATGTACTAAGTTATATGAATCAGATCTTACTAAAGGCCTAAGAAAACAATTCCTCTTTGAAATATGTTGGTATAATCACTAAATCACTCACAAGCATCTTAGACACTAATTTTCCAATACTTTAGTCAATTTCCCAAAACCCCATTTTGTTAGGCTAGTAACTTCACGTTTATAGACTATTTTGACAAACTAATCATATGATTATATGCATAGATCAACATTCTAGATTCCTATACCCTCAAAATAAATTAATCCTTCAAATAGGGAGGATGGCACACATTTTACTAAGGCCACTTAGCTAGTTTTAGCAACATATTTTATACTTAGTCAAATTGTGTCATCTCCAGGGTGGATTTTTTACTTAACCAAAATAATGAACCAATGACACCAGATGATGTAAGACATATAACCGAGCATAACAAAACTAATTTCACCTTCAAATTCAACATCCTCTTACCTAGGTGTGCATTTTATTGAACTGAGCAAAAAAAATTGAAAGCCCATCTTGGCAGACCTATAACTTTGTAGCACTTTTTAAGAAAACTGAGACCATGGTCAGATAAAAACTTCAACAAGCTATAGCCTAATACTCATAGATAATTGTTATCATTAATCTATGAGATATGGCAACCATTTTCTTAGGGAAACTTATACTAATTTTCCAATACTTTAGTCAGTTTCCTGAAACCCCATTTTGGTAGACCTATAACTTCACCCTTAGAGACTGTTTGTACAAACTAATTATATGGTTATATGCATAGATAAACATATCAACATTGTTGAGCATGGTTTTCATTTATGACAAGCCATTAATGGAAAATAAGTAATTAATATTGATGACATGGGAAGAATGACATGGAAGTTTGGGCATTGGATCCCTTGAAGTAAGAATGATGCTCTTGAGAAAACCATAGAGAAAGTGTAAGATCATATATTCAATATTCTCTTATGAACACACACTCCAAAATGAAATTCATGACTTGAATTTATAATCTTAACAAGCCTTTTAGAAGGGTCAATGCACTAACCCCTAGCTTTTAAGGTTGTTACCAAACAACATAAAACAATGTTAGGTTGAGTAAGGATAGGGTATTAAAGGTCATATGGTCCATAACAATAAAATAATAAAATAAAAGTCATCATACTAAAGGTACACACAATAAGGAAACTAAGACCAAGTAAAAGATAGATGGCCATAAGTCAACCAAATGGGTCACAAAAAGAAGTTAATACAACCCTCATACCCACAAGTCCAAGGTGTGTAATAAAGGAGGACAAACAACCCTTTTTACCCATAAGAAAAATAAGACCAAGGAATTTAAACTTTTATCTCTCAAGGTATATTTTCACATGTGTTTCATATATATTTTTATCATCATATTACCGGGAAGAAGATCGAAACAGTCTATGCCTTCTACATACTTTATTTTGGTTAAATAAAATTATACTTTCATGGGCGTGGAACTGCACATGAGTTGTGAGATTCAGAGTAACATGAACATAATCTATAATGAAATACATAACATGAACATAATATGGCATGAAATAGATAACATGGACATAATATGGAATGAAATTGGAAACAACATACCTCCCCTCATCATATCCCAACCATTGTTAATTTTGTATAGTACCAGTAGTTCCAAATCATTCAATATATAGGAAATCAATATAAGCCATATTTGTACCATTATTTAATATTCTAAGATGCATTTTTATGAGAATAACACATACCTTTACAATGCTTCACATCACCTTCTGGGCCTTCTTTTTGGACTAGCCCCTTAGCATCCTGGATTCAAACATGGATATACTCAATGAGAAAAACTAAAAAATGGATAGAACAAACTAAAACTCATGAATAAGCTCCTCTTGGTTTTGAGAATAATTTATTGGAGACATCTAATATTAGAGCAACCCTTCCTCGATCCGGAGCATCAACAAAGTAAAAATTGACTTTGATGTTGATCTGTTCGATCGAGGGAGGTTCTCTCCAAGATTAAATGTCTCCAATAAATTATTCTGTACTGAACAAGGACAACCACATGAATGCAGAAGCTCTTATGGCCCCTACCCCCCCC
Organism: Pseudotsuga menziesii; assembly: GCA_001517045.1. Taxonomy (NCBI): domain Eukaryota; kingdom Viridiplantae; phylum Streptophyta; class Pinopsida; order Pinales; family Pinaceae; genus Pseudotsuga; species Pseudotsuga menziesii. The sequence continues at coordinate 204,781 of LPNX011223523.1, read as the reverse complement.
TCACATCACCCTCAATTAACCATACGCAATGCATGTATCAGACAAAAAATATTAAATTTATATGCAAAAGTGTGGATTTAATTTATTATAAATAATAAGTATAGATAGTGTTTATTAAGTAAATTCTTTCTAGGTATTTTTAGTTTTAGAAAATCAACAAGCAACTCATCTACTACAACTTGTCATTCAGTTCTTGACGCATGTATAACTTGTCGTACTACCTGCCTAGTAGAGTACTTGTGACATGGATGTTGCTACAAGGGGTTGGGATTTTTTGCAATAATGTAAAAATGTTAAATTGATATCTTATGAATTTATAATGACAAGTTTTTCATTAAAAAATAAATATTACATAGGTTTTTTTTACCTATTTTGTCCACATCATGTACTTTGTGTCCTTGTATAAGCTCATCTTGTATAGTATGAGCCTCTGCATTCTCTACAGTTGAAAAATGAAATAGTACAATTGATATTCACCATTTGCAATGAAAAAATTTAAATTATATCATATGAATTCATTCATTACTTGGATTCAAAGCATGACCTTCAATAGGTTGTCCTCCATCCTCGACATTAGGTGGATCATTGATTTCCTACTCAAAATTGAGTCAATACATTATTGCAAATAATTATAACAGATAGACTGTACAAGTAATCATTATTTAATAAACTTCATTGATTTTATATACCTGCGCGCAACAACAACTCCAAAGCCATGTTGGAATCCAAGCTTCAAGTCTTCCTCTATGGGAACTTCATTGAATCGATTGGCCTGCATATTTTCATAATGCCATGAAATTATCTTTTAAATTTCAATAAAATGAAAAAAAATAAGTTGCATTTTTTTTTCTAGATGTAATATTAGTTTTTTGATACTTACAATTTGTGTCGTCAAATTGGAATAACCACTAGGCCCAATCTTGTGTTGTCCAATTTATTCTTGTCTGTACTTGGTGGCCTTTGATGTGTTTGACAACCTATGAAAAGGTTGAAATATGTTACATGTTTCAATTTTGATCTAAAAATTAATAATAATAAGGTATATAATACATTGTTGAAAGTATTCCATACCTTGTTGTGCCTGGCAGTAGCTTTCCTTCTTTTCTCAGAGCCCTCTTCTTTCCATCTTCTAATAGGGATTTCCACTCTCTTGCTAGAATCATTAGAGGGTGCTCATACCTATGTTTCCTTTCTAGATGAAACCTAAATTGGTCCCTCGCAATATTCATATGTTGGCTATCCTTTTTTAGGGCCTCCTCTCTATTGAAGGTATCACTTTCAAATAGGCCAACCAAACGATTAGTGAGGTCATATTTTAATTTATGTTTTGTTTATCTCACCTTGCATGGATGGTGGGCCCAAATATCTTCAATGATATATCATTTATATGTTTATAAAAAAATAATTTCTTGCAAGACTATCATGTCATTATTAGTTGTAAAACAATGTTTTTTTATAATATTACAATCAAATTACAAACAATAATTTGAACAATGTATAAATATCTAGGATATTCTCTATATTTATGGGAATAATATTGTCATCTACAAAAAATGTTGTCTCCGGTGTACCCATGCTAGTGACATAAAAAGATATAGGAAAAGCTGCTTGAGCATTATCATTGTTAATATTTGCATAGACCCCTTGTTTTATACTATCTGGCATGCACCGACCATTACCGTTACACTCACATTTGGAATCAAGGGTGTCATGGATTGTATCATTGACTGTTCAGTCGACAACAATGAAACATGTGACGCAGGCAGAGTCGTACGCTCAAGTGATGCCGTCTCAACGAGCATCACTAATACCAACACCACCCTCACCACTAGTGTGTGGGCGCAAAAAATCCTATAAATACAAACAAATTGTTAGTTCACGATCATATACAAGTACAAATTATAAAATCATAAATGAATTTATCTTCTAATTCAAGATACTACAACTTACTTTCAAGGCCTTAGATCTCTTCACCAAAACATAAACCTTTTCTTTAATCTTGTTTGTCTATGGTTGAATGGATAACATATGAATGATATCCTCATTAATTGTTTTAAGATATTCTCTATCATTTTGATTGGGTCTATAGAAGATCCAATGTCATCATCGTGCATGATCTCATCCACATCAATATCAATGATATAAATCAATGTCAATTACAGTAAACAACACACAATAAAAAAAGATTAAAAACATTTCATATATGATGATAGATAGACAATTTAATCTATACGTACCTTGACGCTTTCTATTATATTGCAACTTCTATAGGTGAGGTTTCATTCTCCACATTTTTAATGCATTCTCTTACTTCCCATTGAATACATGTTTATCGGTAATTGGATACCTATGATTCTTAGGGAGAAAGTGCCTATACTCATCAAACACCTCCTTTTGTAAACTTTTTGAACAATGGGATTTGATCTTAGGACCACAAAGTAAACATGCAAATTTTCTCTTTGTTTGAATACCTACATAAAGAGTCGACGAATTAAAAATATTGTCAATTATAATTATATAAAATGAATGGATTATTTGAAAAAGCATGCAATCACAATATATCAACTTCATAAAATTAAATACTATTAAAGTCGATGTTATAATTACATACCACAAAAATGGGTTAACCCTGGGGCATCATGTATTGTCCATACAAGCATTGCATGGAACTGAAATTTTCATAGCTTTAGTAGTTCGTCAATAAGAGGCTCAATATATACATTCATATCTTTAACTTTGTACTCACTTGATTGATTTGAACATATAAATATTTAATTATTACAACCATTAAGATATATAAATAATACACAACAATAAAATACAAAAAATAGATTACATTATGAAACAAAATACGACAAGTGATATTCCACTACATTAAAAAAAAATTGTTGTAGACACATACCTGGAATAATCATTGCCAACATTATGTGCTCCCTCTTTATTGACAACCATGGATGAATGTTATTGTTGATAACAAAAATAGGCCACACCGAGTAAATAGATCTCTTCTATGCATATGGATTGACACCATTTTATACCAAATAAAGCCTAACATTATGAGGTTCTTCTTTAAAATGTGACCATTTTTCCTCCATATCTCTAAATGTAGAACCATTTGCAGGCATTCAAAGAATTCCATCTTATCTTCTATTATGTGCATGGTAATCCATAAATTGTGCTATGTTTTTTCACCTGAACAGTCATTGCAAACTTTGAATAATGGGAATATAACACAAAACCTTGTGAGGAACCTTTTTTGTTACTTAATCTATTTGATATCTACTGATATGACATTATAGACATTCTATTTCAAATTCATGTTGTTTATAATATATGATATGTTCATCGGGGCATGCATCAATTCCTTCATACTACATTCCAATTTCTTTCATGATGACAGATAAATCTTGATACGTGCAAGGTAAAATATTTGACGATGGTAACAAAAATTCAACTAGCAAGCTACAACAAATTAAAGTAAAAGACTAGTTAACATAATATATAAATAATATTAATGAAACATGTTTCATCCATATTAATTTTACTTATGAATTAACAATGAAACTATCAGAGGATAAAAGATAACCTTTATCATGATCATATGTATTTGATGGAATATATTACATACCTTAACATTTGTGTGACTGATCTGTTTGAAAGACCATTCATAACCTTCAAGTTCATTATCAACAATATAGCAGAGAGAATATTTGTGTTGGAGCCTTCATAAAGGATTTTGTATTCCTTCTCAAGAAGAGGCAAATCATGGACATCATCAAAGTCATCATTTTCATGATCGTCATCATCTATTCTAACATTAAATGTATCATGGATCAATGTATTTGTACTATCATCTTCAACTTTGTTGTCAGTATGATCATATTCTTCAATACGATCATTAACTTGTTCCTCATTATTCATAGCTCCATGGTCCATCAATGCTTGTTATGAAAGCACATCCTTTGGGCGATATATTTTCGCAGGATGTATTTACTTTATAATTACTTGAAACCATCAAGAGATATTAGTTAATATAAGAAACATTAAAATGATACATACATTTACAAAATAAATCAATATAAAGACATATATAATGAAAAACTTACAAATGGGCGATAGTCATGTGCCATCTCAGCATGTACATATTCCCTACAATGTCTTTTGTCTATTGTGAGCTTTCTTCTTCTCCTTTTAAAGCCTCTACATTGAATACATGGACAACATAATTTCCCATCACCCTTTCTTTTCAGTCCATCCCACAATCTAGCAAGCAATTCATGATTTTGATTGTGTGAATCAAGAATATTGTTATGTTCTAACGTTTTATGATACCAAGCTCGACTAGTGATTATCAATCTTAAAAAATAAAGGTCCACACTTCACTATTTTTAATCACAGTAACAATTGCAATAATTGTGGATTTTTGTATGTAAAACAGTCCATGCGTAGATTATAACTTCTGCAAATCATCGTTTGTATCGCAAACATGTCGAAATATTCCTAATATATAGTTTATAAAAATAAATTCTTGTCAGATATCCGATGAAATTAATATTTTTACCATTGTAAGTTTTTTGTCGGTAGTATTCGGATATCCAACAATAGTCGTTAAATTATAGATGACCGGCGAATATCTGACGCACACTGGAGCAAATTAAAAAAAATTGTAATTACCAAGGTGCAATCCAATGATAGGGTCAATTTTGTCGGATGGTGTATGGATTTATCATAAGATTTAAGGTTCAAATCTTATTGTGTGGGTGTCAAGGCTATTAAATTCTCCATCTTACAACTTCAAGAGAAACACAATTCTTCTGAACTCTTCAATTTACATGCAATAAACATTTCATTTTGAAGGAAAACCAAATTCAATCACTCACCACTTTGACATGTACACATTATCATGCTTCACACATGGCTAGAATTATCTGGACAAAATACAGAGGGAGCAAGGCAACGATACCAAGAATTATCTGGAACCCAATTTCTTTGAGTGCATTAATGGAAGTTTGTAAGGATTGAAGTTGGTAGGGTTACCTGCTCTGATACCATGTTTAATTTAGCAAAGCTTCAGGATCTTCAGGCTGGAATGAACTTCAGTTTGAAAGAAGGTTGAAGGAGGAAGAAGAAATTTAGTGTACAATGATCAAACAATCATGGTGAAATTGAACTGTCAAGAGGAAAAACTTTGTCAACATAACATTAATCTCATAATCATTAATCTTTATGTAATACAATGAAGGACATTCCAATCCTTTAGGAGATATTTGAATCCCATAACTTGGACCGAATCTAGAGATCACTAAGTATGGAAAAGACACCACTAGAGGCTCACTAATGCAACTCTAAATAATTGAATCAATTCACAATCAGTCACAATTAGTCACAATTAGTTAACTGACCAAGGTAGGTGAGAAAAGGTGCCTAACTCCCTTGAACCATGAAAATGTGGCACTAGGATAACTGAAGATGAATTAACTGATTCCCATTATAGCATAACTCAACACAGACTAGGGTGAACTAATGGTGGGATTCCCAAGACTCAGTGTGGCTTCCTAAATTATATGGATTGGTCAGTAGGGATCCCAAAATCATGAAAATTGGCGCATCGGGTGGTAGGTGGGACCTAGATGAATCCCCCATGGCACTAATGTAGTGGAAAAAAACTCCTAAGCTAAGAAATGAAATTTAGACTATGGTGGTTAAGGAAGGTTTATAATTAATCCTAACACCCAAATCCTTACAATTATAGTCATTTGTTTCTAGAATAAAACCTAGGTATTTTAGTATTTCCTAAAGCTCCACTCTCATAAAAGGGAACAAATTAAGAAACCATTCTATATAATCCTCTACCAGATGAAGGGAAGATATAAAGGAATTCCTATCACTAAATACCATACCTACAGTATCTTAAAATAAAGGTATTTTCTCTTTCACTTTACAGATTTCTCTTTTAACACCATTACAAAATAACATAATATCATCTATACAGAGAAGATGTGACATTTTCAAGGTACCACCCATATTGATTCCATATAAGGAACCCACAAATTTAGCCTATGATATAATCCTATGAGACTTTCCACCACAAACAGAAACAACATAGGTTCAAGAGGGTAAACTTGTTTGAGTCCCATCTCAGGTCTAGAAAAGGGAGAGGCTGACCTATTCACTATAACAACAAAATAAATTTTATCAATGCATGGAATTATCTTATTAACCATATGAATATGGAAACCCAATTGAAGCATAATAAGCCTTAAGTAAATCCAACTAACCCTATGATATTCTTTTTCTAAATAAACCTTTATGACCATGGAAAGTATCCTCTTTTGGTTGATGGTATGAAGTACATCCTAAGAAACCCCAATGGCGTCATGGACCGTCCTACCAAATAAAAATGCAAACTACTCTTCTGATATAGACCTAGAGAGAATGCCTCTTACCCTTCTTTTAATAAACTTTGCAATTATTTTGTATTGTTGAATATTGTAACTTCAAAAGATATTCTTAATGGTACTTTTATTATTATTATTGTTGTACCTCCTTTGGGAGATGTTATTGATGTATTTTTCCATGTACATGTACTTGTAATAATCAATATAAACCTTCCATTATAATTCGGTTCAATAGTACCCATAAAAAATATTATATAAATATGATTTTGTGTATCCCTATACAAGTCGTCCCAGAAAGAGTAACAAGTCGGCCCAGTTAGGGAATTATGTCACTCACTTGATGAGTATAAATAAAGAGGGTGCACCTATCATTTGGACACACACTCA
>LPNX011223523.1:184471-197969 GCA_001517045.1 Pseudotsuga menziesii | reverse complement strand
GAAAAAATGTGATGATGACATCATCATCATGTTTTTTCAGGTATTTCTTGTTTTTGGGGTAGCGGGGTCCGTCAAAAGTATGCAGTGTGGGTACTCGTTGGACGCGGANAATAAAACAAGTTCACAAGAGAGAGAGAGAGAGAGAGAGAGAGAGAGAGAGAGAGAGAGAGAGAGAGAGGAGGTTCATTGGAGTGAAGAAGTAGTTATTTTGTCTTTGGGGTTTATCTTATCTTGGTTTGGAATTGTTCTTATTGACATAATCTATACTGAAGAAGTTGCTAGGTTTTCTCCCTTGTAATTTCCCATATGACAATGTTTGTTATTTTGTCTTGATGTGTCTATCTTTATTGTAGTGANGAAATTCTATTGGTTCTTGAATTCCAACTCACAAAAACTTATTTTGGCACGTTTTCTTATAAGGCCCATTTTAGACCCCAAATTTCCTCTAATGATTGCATATGATTGTGATGTTATAATGCACATTATTTGAATATCTAACATAAACATATTGGAAACATTAAAATTCTAACATGGTATCAGAGCCATCTTAGAAGAAGACTTTGTGCAACTATCACTAACAAAATTTGGCAGCTAAGGAATCAAATTTTAGTCCTTTCCATCCATATATTTATCTTTAAAGATATATTTTGGTAACTACCTCAATAGGGTTCATCTTTCTATGGAAGCAGATCTCCATTTTGATATTTTTTTAGTTTTTCCCTAATTTCTGCTAGAACCGAAAACTTAGATTCTTGTTATAGTATTTTCCCTCCATAGATCAACTTGAAAAGGAGTACAAGTCAACTTTCCCTAGGAGGGCCCATCTTGTTGTGGAGGTAGATTCCAGTTATCTGGGTTTTCAAATTTTTACCTAACACTACTACTTGGGGAAAACTGAGGCATCAAGTTTTATGTAGTTTTGTCCATAGATTTGGGAAAATGAGTACATTTCTCAATTCTACTTGAGGTGGCACATATCTCTCTCCAATCATATTTGCAAGAATCAAAATTTGAAAAATTAGGGTTTCTTTATCAAACCCTGGGTCAACTAGGATCATTTTTCTAGAAAGGCATTGAAGCAAGCATTCAATTGAAGCACTCTCATTTCTAAGAACTATTATCTCTATTTCCATTTGAGGTTCTTACTTTTAAATATGAAAAACAATACCAAGCTTGAGGAAAATATTTAAGGATCTGAGAATTTTTCGAGCATGGAAGTATAAAGTGATTCTCAGATTAGAAGGACATTATTTGGAAAACTATATCAAAGGAGAAGTTGCAAAGCCAGAGGGAGATGAAGAAAAATCCAAGAATAAGAAGAACTTGGTCAAATCCAATAGGATTATTGTTGATTCAATCAAGGATCATTTGGTCCCACATGCATCCTCCTTGAAGACCTCCAAGGAGATGTTTGATGCTTTGACAAACTTGTATAAAGGAAATAACATCAATAAGAAGATGACCTTGAGAATTCAACTGAAGGGTGTGAAGATGTAGAATTCAGAAACTATAAAATCCTTCTTCACAAGGGTTTCCTAGATCAAGGAACAAATAGAATCTATTGGAGATAATGTCTAAGAATAGGAAGTGGTGATGACTACATTGAATGGTCCTCCAAGATCACGTGAATCATTCATTCAAGGAATTTTTTCTAGAAAGAAGCTCACCAAATTTAGTAGGTTTTGGGAAGAATGTACAAAAGAAGAAGCTCAATTGATAGCAAGAGAAGAAAAAATGGGTGAAGATTATAATCAATCCCTAAAATATCATGCCAATATGGGAAATGTCAAGAAGGGATAACATTCTCACAAGAAGCATAGAAGATATAAGAACAAGGACTATTCACAGTTCATATATTTCACTTGTGATGAGAAGGGATATTTTGCAAGATTTCCCCCCAAAGGTAAAGGACATGGAAAGAACGGAAAGAATAAGAGGTATAATTCTCATTCCACCAAATATTATGAACCAATTAAGAAGAGAGAAAGAGAATATTCTTCAAGTGATGAAGAGTATTCATTGTAATTATCCCACAAGGCTGATTTAGTAGGATTGACCACATAATGTGAAGCTTGAAGATGATTATTAATATCCTATAAAGGGTTGGGAGAAGTATCCTACGGTGAAATAAGGACTTCACAAGTGGAAAGAAGAATAATATCTCAAGATGATGATGTTAACTTGGAAAGAATACTAGGAGATATTTTCCAAACTATGAATAAATATCCAAGAAGATCTAGTGCATCCATAAGACATGAGGATCGAGGTTGAAGTCTCTACATGTTCCATAAGTTTAGAACTTACAAGGAGACATAGATCAAAAGGGAACCTACCAAACAAACAAATATAAGTCTTTGAATTTTCATTTCCTGTATATCTAATTATTTAAATATGTTCCTAGAATTAGGAAATGTATTATGAAAGTTAGAGTGAATGCATGGTGATGCATAACATTCCATTAAAAATTATTGCTTGTATAGAATAACACCTATTTGTTGACATGTTGAGAGTAGTTCACACTCTTAATTATGTTTTAGTAAATATGGAAGGCTCATAGAAATTTATCATATGTATATGGGATATGGATTAATTTTGTGTTGAAGAATTAGGAAAGATAGTTGCATGAATGTGTGACCTATGCGTTTATGCATATGATTTTGTCATTAATATTATTTGAAAATTATGAAATGTTTCTAATCATGCAATTGAATTTGACTTGTAGAAAAGATCATGTACAATCACATACAAGATAAGAATGATGAGACTTGTTTCAGTGAACAAGGGACGATGATTCAAATATCATATTCAAGAAGAGTTATGAAATCAAACATACTATAGATGTATAGAGCAATGTCTTTCTTAGAAACCATGAGTTGATTATAATGAGACATTTTCTCTAGTGGCTAGAATACTTCTTCAGTGGAGAATATTACACAATACAGATGGTGTAATCAAAGTATAAGTGTATATCAAGAAACCTCTAGGACTTGGGACTTTGTATAGAGAATCACATGTGTGCAGATTGAGGAAGGCCTTTTACGGTCTTAGAAATCACCCATGAGATAACATGCCATGACATATAGTTACATGATGAGCTTGATGATCACCTAGAGTGATGAGACCTCAACCTTTGCTACAAGGTTGAATATGAGGAGCTCATATATGGGCGTAAGAGGAACTTACAATAGAGTTCAATATGAAGGATCTTAATAACCAATGACATTGAGAGATGACATAGATGGATACACTTATGATCAATAATGGAGAAAGATACTAGTCACTCCAATACATAATGAACCAATGAATAAAGTACAATATGTAGAGAATGGTGCTCAGTTTTAGAGGGAGCACAAAAGCTCCAATTTAGAGGGAGTGATTATAGCCTAGTTTATGGTGATTATATAATTGATTGTGGATATAGATGTAGAGACATTATCACTTGGACTCTATCCATGGAAAGGGTTTCTTTCCTCAGTATATTAGGGATATTCTCAGAGTGATATTAGATGTCTTCCCTCACTGATAGGGAGTATATTTCATAGTTCAATAATCTTGGCATGATTATTGGGATTAGTGGTATAGAAGAGTCCATACAATATGATCTTTAAGAGATTTAGGATGATGGATCTTAAGGACATGGATACAGCAATCATTCAGGAAATTTTGAGGTAAAAAATGGGTCTCATAAGGCATTTTATGGGGAAAGTATACTTGACAACTCACCTTTCCACTACATTAAATGTATAATTTAGATAACCATGGTTGAGTTACATACTAGAAACACAAATAATAAAAAATGTTATATTGAAGTGACTAAAAGCTAATTTTAATTTCCAAAAAATGTGTAGTACTTGAATGCATTCATGTCCTTGAACTTGGAGATCACTTTTAATAATAAAATATGAACACAATAAAAAACAATCAAAATTGTTTTAATAATAAAATATAGACACAATGAAAAAACAATCAAATAAATAATTTTTAGTAATAAAATATACACAAAATGAAAAAACAATCAAATTATTCAATTTTTCTCCAACCACACATTTAAAATTGAAATTTAAAATAAAAAAGATAGATATATTTTCTTAAATTGAAATTTAAAATAAAAAAAGATATATATATATATATATATATATATTCTTAATTATGTTCTTTTTGTTTCTTTATATAATTTATGTATTTTTATGATATAATTAATTTAGTATTTGAAAATTAAAATTTAAGATAACATGTCTCTTTTTAATTTTTTATTATAACTTATTTTTTAGGTTTTCAAATGATATGATTAACTTATTATTAGAAAATTAAAATTTAAAATAATAAATATATATGTATTTTTTAAATTTAAATTACTTATTTTCTTATTAAACCAATTTCTATGTTTTTATTATACAATTAATTTAGTTAAATTCACATAAAATATAATGTTTATGATTTGTATAAAAAATTATTCAAAAATAAATTTTACTAATTACAATTGTTTTTAATTTTAGTAATTTTTTCTATGTCATAAATATAATATCATTATTAGATGTAACTACTTTTGATTTATAATAAAAGCATAATATTTAATTTTATTAATATTTTTTAATAATGATTATTAATATTTTCTTTATATATATTGTTGTAGGTTATATTTTTATAAAAATATGATGACGTATTTTGTTAGTTTTTGATAATAATATTTATTAATATTGAATAATTGTGTTTATGAGATTTAATTTTTATATAAAATTTATCTTTAACCTAATGTATATAATTTTTATGAAATAAAATTTATTTATAGAAATGATATGTTTTATAATTTTAATTTATTCACAATTTAAAATAAAACACTATTTTTTTTTAAATTAAAAACATAAATCAACTATATTTTAGAATTTTATTTTTTATAATTAAAAAAATAAATATATGAAAGATAAATTAATAAATATTATAATAAGGTAGACTCATCATACCACATTCATGACAATATAATAAAAAGGCATGCTAAGTCCTTGTAACATACAAGTTACCCCTTATAAGGGAAGTCAAGAATTAAGTAAGGCCCCAAAATAATGGATTAGAAATTAGTTTATGTTCTTGAATCTTTGTTTTTATTATAATATCAAAGAGATGTCTAAAAATTCAAGGATTTGGACTAGATGACCATTTTTTTTACCCGAATTTGACATTTTTTTTATTTTTTCAAATTGGAATGTAACTATGTTTTAGTCCAATTTTGATGGTAGAAATGGATCCAACACCCTAAAAAACTACCGAGGTGCCCAAAACTTCATGCTAAAAAAACCTCTTCTAAATCAAATACAAAACAAAAAAATCCTTCTAGATTAAATACAAAACACGTTCGAGGCTTTAAAATGAAGTCATGTAACCACCCTCCACTTAATGGTGTTGCTTATATAAATAGCTATGATGCTCCTATCACTGCTACAACTGCTAGCTTTGGATTGTACTATTTAAAGTTTGACAGTTTACTGGATCATGTGTTGATTTCATTATAGAACTAAATTCCCAATTAATTAAGAGGAGTTTCGGGTGACTGTATTGCATAGGGATTCAGCTAAGCAGAAGGAGGAAATAGGGTTGTGAAAAAATATTAAATAAGACTAATAAAAATTATCACTATATTTTTTGTTTCCCAAATTATAATAGTTGTCAAATTTCAATAGTTTTTTTAGTATTTAATAACCAAAATAAATAACTCTAAAAAAATAACACAAGCCATTATAAAAAAACAACCATACCATATAAACATTAACCATTATAAATAAATTAACCCTACTCTATTTGCAAACATTAACGAGCAGGAAATATAAGAATTCAAAATTCTTTGCATTAACCATTATAAATTAATATAACCCTACCCTATGTCCAAACATTAACCAAGAGCAATAATATATATTATAGAATCACAAAATCGAATCAATAGAATCACAAAAACAAATCAATACTTTGTTGTCTTCTTCCGCTATCTAGAAGAGCCCGTGAAGAAATAGTAGAGCCGACTAATGAAGAGGGGAAGGGAAAGGAAGGGTATAATTGGGGATTAGCCACACAGTTGGAGGGGAAGAGCAACAACATAGCCATCTATATAGGAACATTAAAAATTTGTGGAGTTGTAACATGCAACAACAACAATTCACTTCCTTTGATGTGTTCTCTTAGGGTTTCAGATTCCCATGATTTTTTTCAACATTGGCATCAATTCCATGTGCCCACAATGGATTTCATTAATTGTATGTTTTTACTTTCACTACAATCATACCAGATTGTGAAGCATTCGATTGAATGTAGAGAGAGCATGTGTTGTTTGAGAAATAAAAAAGGGGGAATCTTATTTTCAGGGGGAATCAAATTTTCAAATTGGAATTTAGTTACTAAAAGGCTTGGAGAGGTGATGGTGAGTAGAAGGGAACACAATGATGTTGATAAGTTGAAGAAGAATCTAATTACTGAGGGTTTATTTCAAAGAATCAGAAATTGTTGTGCTATTCATAATCGAAAGAAGAGGAGAAGGGTTCTTTAGTTCAGGTATTTATGCTTTAATCCATTTGATGCAATGTAAAACCTGACTTTAATCCATGATTTGATTCTTTAATGATTTAATCCATTTGAAATTCCATTCAGGTATTTAATCAGTTCAGGTATTTATGCTTTAATGCTTTAATCCATTTGATTCTTTAATCCAGTTCCTTTCTCCCCTCACGTGTCTTCATATCTTTTTGCTGGATTGTTGGATGCCAAATACTATAAGAAGTATTTGATTGGTATATCCCCTAAAGCCAATGCAACTGATCCCTCAATTGACCCTGTAGGCACTTAATTTTGGCAACTTTGGCATGTGTCAGAGTTTGGCTACCCATGCCTATAATTCTTCATCAAACAGACTGACTTACAGCTTTTGCCCATCCCATTCCAGTTCATTGAATCCGCTAGTTTATGAGGATTATGCAACATACATTGAGTTTCAAAGCCACGCTTGTCAAGGAATGTGGGAAAGAACAATTATATTCCCTTAGCCTTCATTCTTAAATGAGATAGGAACTACTTGGTGACCATATGGGATATGTGCATATATTGATCTTATATATGTAATCTCGCTTTCCTATGGAGGTACCTAGGAAAAGGGAAAGAGTCATGTTTGATAGCTAAGCTATAGCTTATTGAAAATAATAGTATTAAAATTTTATTATAAAAAAAACAAATGCATGGCTATCAAGGGATTTCCTATCACTAACAATACATAGTATTAAGGAAAAAATAGAGACCGCCATTAAAATTTAAGCGTCTTCAAATCTTCAGTTCTTTTCTCCCCTCATGTGTCTTCAGATATATTTGTTGGATTTTTGGATGCCAAATCCTAGAAGAAGTCTTTGGTTGGAATATCCCCTGATGCCAATGCAGATGACCCTTAATTGACCTCCATAGGCACTTAATTTTGGCAACTTTGGCATATGTCAGAGTTTGGCTGCCCAAGCCTGTAATTCTTCATCAAACAGGGTGAATTACAACTTCTTCCTATCCTAGGCCTGTAATTTTTTTTATGAGGCAATTTTAATAGTAGTATTTTAAAAAATCAAGAGGTTAGATGTCAATGGAGTTCCTATCACTAACAATACACAATCTTAAGAAAAAAATAGAGATCTCTATCAAAATTTAAGTGTCTTTAGCCACAATTACTTCTAGTTCCGGAAAGTAATCAATTAATGTATTACTTATGATCTAATGAATGCATTACTTGTAATTTTGGAAATCAAAGAATCTAGAATGCCATTATTGATTACATGTTATCTATAACCTTAAAAAAGATAACATAAAATATTACATTCCACTAGATTCTTGTGCGATTGAACTTGGAGCTATTACATTTGCTACTATAGGTATAAGTTATCTACTTCATTTTTAGCAAACGCTGCCCAATTTCTTTGCTTTTCAATCGGAATGTCCATAGAATATTATTGGAAGAGACTTGGTGAATGCCTCCAACACTAGCCTCCAAAGGCTCTTGAAGGATACTTCTCCAACAAGGATGAGTCCACATGGAAACAAACCCTCAAATTCAAGTCGCAACGCTCCAATGAAATATATCACAAGGAAAATGAAGGAACCTAGAACTAGGGATTTGACCCTATATCCTATCAAATTATGCACAAGATAGCTCCAAATGGATACCTTCCAAATCAATATTTGTAACACCCCAGTTTTGACCCTGTTTGCATTTAGTGTATATATTGTAATGGATCATGGTCTGGAGCTGTAGGAAAATTCCCCACCATTGATTGTTGTATTATGTTTCAGTGATGCCGATGGTATTTTGTTCTAGACAGGCACGTTATAATGTTGGACACCATGTACATAAGCAAAATTAATTAAAATACCCACAACCAGCTATGTTAATGCAACCATAATGGAAAGGGCATGATTTCCTAAGGTTAAGGGGGGGATGTCTAACCCTTGGGGAGCATCAGGGAACAACCAATTTTTGAGTGGTGAGCCATCTAGCTGTCAACCAACCTTTTTTTCTTATTCAACCTTCCTTGTCTGTTATACACTTGAGTGGCACCTCTCCGTTTGAGTGTCGACATCCCTCATGTTGGCACACAAAAGGACACCTACGGATAGAGGTTTTCCCAAAACACTATAGATTGGTTTATCATGAAATACATTCTCTCACCATCCACCTAGTTACTTTGTCATTTAACCATGTTGAGATGTATTCGCGACTTTTCTATTATACAAATCGCGCATCATTCGCGAGTCTTGGTTGTTACAAGTCGCGCATCCTTGTATTCGCGGGTTGCTCTTATGCTAAGCCGCGAATCACTCGTGGGTTGCTCTACTGCATACCCACGCATATGTCTCAAACATTAAAAAATAAAAACTTTCGTTGATTGGAGATTAGTTAAGTCATTTAACTTAATTTCCTCAACTGCCACAACTTCCCCAACCTTCGAGAACGGCCTTATTTCACCCATATAAATACAGGCCTTGGGGAGGGTGTGGGTTACTTACACTTGGAGAGAAAAGTTATGCTGGTGGAGTTTATACATAAGTCTTTGGAGCAGTTGAACTCAGAATCCTTTGGTTGCAGAGGAGTCCTTGTCTCAGACGCTGGGTTGTAACCTTAACTCTTTCCATTATTGATAATAAAGAGATTACTTCTTGTTGATGTATATGTAACTTCGGAATGTATTCTTCTATGTATTTCATATATTGTAACCCGATGTTTATTCCGGGATGTTTCTATTATGCATTTGAGTCATGTGGTCATGCCCCGATGTTCCGATCGGGAGGATTAATAATGTAAACAAGTCATATCAAGTCATTAGGTAAGTCCCCACAGTTTAGGGGCACTTGAGTTATTATACACTAATTAAGGTGTAGGCTCGAGTAGTAATTATTAGGTTGAGTGCACTTCAAGTCAACGGAAGAATATAAATAGAGAGTGAGAGTCTGTCTATTTATCACTTGTGACTTAGCTCTCTTGCTCTCTCAAGTGTGGCGCACCTTTGGAGAAGGAAATACTTTGGCTTGACAGAAGACAGAAGGCTGCTGTTGTGTTGGGAGGTCATCTTACTGTTTTGGGATCACATATTGTGGTGATACTATCTTAGAGGAAGTTGAGGGGTTTTCTCCATTTATGGTTTCCCCTCCTAAAATATTTGTGTCTCTTGTCTCTTTTGATGTGCTTATGTTATTGCTGTGCTTGTTATTCTCTCAGTGAAAACATCTTGTCATAATGCTAGCTTAAATGTTGAAAAACTAACATGGTATCAGATCTAACCTGAGAAGAAGACATTGTGTAGCTACAGGAACTAGGGCTTCCTATTTTGTGAATCTTCCTCCATAGATTTTCAGCAAAATTATGCTAGGATGACTCTCCTTTGAAGGGTGCATCTTTCTGTTGATGCGGAATTCAATTTCAATCATTTTTAGTTTCGATGTGGAAATTAGGGCTTTCTACAGAAGAGGAATTTTTGAGTGAGACTAGAATAGGATTGTTCTCCTCATCAAAACCGAAATTTAGAGACCTAGATCAATAAATCTGGTTGGGTAAATCTCCGGGAAAGTCAAACCCTAGTTTGACCCCTAGCTAGGAGAAACCCTAATTACTAAAACTGCTACGTTTTGGTACACTCGCTATATTCCTCGATTGACGAAGTCTCAGATGTTGAAACTTGCAGGGACCGAAGATAAAATCCTGATGAACGCTGTGTCCAAAGGGTAGCCTCTGATTTGCTATATTCTGGGAGATATGATCTCTCCAAGTTATGGCTCCAGCCTCTTCCAGAAATCATCTATAAACAGGACACCTGGGGAGATCTGCAATATATTGGGCTACAGAGATGAAAATGGAATTCCTGAAAATTTTGAAGAAATGGCACGGACTGTACTTTATGTGGTCCAAATATCAGACTCAGAAGATGAACCAGTGACACGTGGCATGCCGTACAACTTCACTGTTCTGAACAGTCCTGTAACAGGTCACCTTGGGAAAATGATCATAAATCCCAAATGGTGAAACCAATTCTGATGAAACCTGAGGTGTTAGATCAGGGACATGCGAGGTTACCTCAGAGAGAAATTTTAGACACAGAGGATTAGTAATTTCGGAGATATCATAGAAACAATAAAAGGAATTTCTAGAGAAGAAATCAGTAAATTAGGGATTCCTGTTCCGGGAGCTTCCCTCCACTGTTTTCAGAAAAGGAGTACATTGGACAGCTCCATTTGAAGAGATCTATCTATTTATCCAATTAGATCTAAAAGATTCCAAGTTTTGAAAATTAGGGTTTCTGCGACAAACCCTAGATCAGCGAACTCCGGGACAAGGACGGACACCTCAAATCGGTAAGATCTAATCCTTTGCTATTTCCATTTGAGGTTCTCATTTCAATATGATATATCACATCAGCTTAGTGAAAAGCTTGTGGAAGTTGACAACTTCCAAGCCTGGAAGTATATGATCTCTCTGAAGAAAATGGATTGGACACCTACATGAGTATGGAGGTTCCAGTTTCAGAGGGAGACGAGGCCAAAGAAGACATCATGCTCATGCTGCAAAGGATGATGAACCATCCAGAAAGAGATCCAGATATGAAAGTGAAGATTCTTCAAGCGAAGATGAATATGTTCTGATATCAGCTCTCACAGGTAACATTACTCATGGAAGTGATGATTGTCTCATAGATAGTGGGTCTTCCAGACATATGACGGGATTCAAGGAATATTCTGTGAGACTATCAGAACATGAATGACTAGGAGATGACTACCAATGTCCAATAAAAGGTAGTGGGGAATCTTCATACAAGCTATACTTTGGTAAGTCTCTAACAATGAAAGAAGTATTGTTTGTTTCAGCATTGATGTAAAAGGAATGCGGATTGCATTCATAGATGGTCAAGTCATCATATGGCTAAAAGGAAAGACTATCGATGATGCGGTAGTGATTGGAAAACAAGAAGGAGGCTTGTACAAATTGAAGGGCTATCCAGAAAAAGCCTTGATCCATGACATAGTAGAGCCAAATGAGCTTTGGCATAGAAGGCTTGGACATGTGCATTACAGAGCACTACCTATTGCAAGCAAAGCTGTTGAAGGTCTTCCTGAATTTCAAGCTATTTGAAGGGAAGAACAAAATCAAAATATGACCTAAAGAAACCAGTTGAAGAATGTGAAGTTCCAGAATACAGAGACCATGCAGTCATAAGAGTCTCTCAAATCGAAGAACAACTTGAAGCGGTAAAAGAAAAAGTGAAGAATGCAAAAGTGGTGATGGCCACCTTGAATGGCCTCCCAGGATCGTAGAATTCATTCATGTGAGGAATGTGTGCTAGAAGGAAGTGATTACTTTCAATAGACTCTAGAAAGAGAAATCACAAGAAGAAGAAGCTCAAGAAGAGAAGGTGGGAGCAACTGAAGATCAAGCTCTTTCCATCCAAAGAAGATCCCTCAAGCAATGAGGAATATGAAGAACTCAACTCTTGAAGAACTTCTTATCCACCTCAGCATTTGGATAAGAAACGATGCGACTATGAATGAAGGAGACGATGAAGCTGAAGGCTCAAGAAGGAGTCTACCCTCGAAACAAATAAAGATAAGTATTCAATTGTCATTTCATTATATGATTTTGTTATGCATTTGTTTATATTCAGTTGTTGTATTATGCATGATAGGATGTTTGCATTAATGACAGAATACTACTAATATGCATGTGATGGGTAAGTAGCTCATGGGGCTATACAAATTCTCCATTGCTACTTATCTAGAATGAAACCTCTTTGCTGACATATTGGATTAGTGCACAATATCAATATTGTCCTGGTAGAGATGGAAGGCATCTAGAAAGTTTCAGTGAGATATGGATGAATGTTGTATTGGCTAAAGTAGTTCCATGATCATATATTTATGCATAAATATTTGCTAGTATGAATATTCCATATGAAATGTTCTAACCATACAAATGCATTTGACTTGTAGGAAAGATCGCATACATAATCGCCTGCAAGCAAAGAAGGACGAAACTTGTTCTAAAGAACAAGTGACGACATTTCAAAATGAAGAATAATATGACAAGTGCAATGACATCATTGATGCAGAACCTTCCAGCCGCCAAGAAGAAAGGGAAGACCAGTTCAAGAAGAATGATGTCAAGGAAGTCTATACACTAGATGGTCACATAGAATATTAGTAGCATAGGAAGCTACTTGTCACTCCGGTACAGAATGTTTTCAGTGCATAGAGCACAGAAGACAGAGGGAGTATGATGCTTCGCTTCAGAGGGAGTGACTACAGAAGATCTAAGGTTCGACATGGTACGACAGGATGGGCAGATTACTGATGACTCTAGGCTTTACTGAGAGTAAAGCAGATTCCAACCTTTGCTTCAAGGTTGAAGACAGAAGACCAGTGATGCTCCTGTTATGTGCCGATGCACTATTGTTCTAGGTATGGAGGTGTGGCAGAGTACAGATGGGATCTTCCTTGGACAAGGGAAGTATGCAGTAGAGATCCTGAAGAGATTTGGGATGATGGACTGCAAGGCTATGACCACACCTATGGCATCGAACCTGAAGCTATTGAGTGATGCTTCTTCAGAGACGGTTGATGCTACGATGTATCGTCAGATGATTGGGTCATTGATGTACCTGACGAACACGAGACCATATATTTGCTTTGCTGTGAACACCTTGAGCCAGTACTTGACAGATCCGAGAAGTGTTCACTTGATTGCTGCAAAGCATATTCTGAGGTACCTGAAGGGTACAATTGATTATGGGCCCAAGTATGATGTGAATCAGAAGATTAACCTGGAGGGTTATGTTGATTCAGATTGGGCAGGCAGTGCCATCGATATGAAGAGTACTTCGGGATGTTGCTTCAGTTTGGGATCAGGTGTGATCTCTTGGTTTAGCAGGAAGCAATCATGTGTGGCACTGAGTACAGCTGAAGCAGAGTATGTCGCAGCTTGTTCAGCTAGTTGTGAGGCATA
>LPNX011223523.1:48185-169308 GCA_001517045.1 Pseudotsuga menziesii | reverse complement strand
TAAAAAATGAAGAGGGAACCGAGTTTACTTTCCTGGACTCGTTAAAATTTAACAGGGAAGGTAAGGAAGAAGTTTTCTCTTGTTTTCAGTAATGACAGCATGTCGTTCTTGAACATAGCACTCTTTGCTTTTTGATATCCATGTTTTAGTATACACTTGTGTTCAGCTATCACTTTGAGTTTCTTACTCCTCCTCTTGTCCATTATACCTGGGGAATTTGATCATGTCTCCTACATGACAGATAAGTCTAGTTGTTCTATATATCCATTGTACGCTGCCTTGGGTCATCTCTGTGTTGTGCTCACTGTTTAAGGACTATACCCAATGTCTGATCTATCACCTGATCCCATCATTGTTATATCTGTTATCTATTTGTGTCTCCCTTCTTTTGCCCAGTTCCTAGTCACTCTTGTGATCCATTGGAGGATCTGTTTCCTTCCCTATCATAGCATGGTTCCATTTTGAGTACTTCCTGATGGCGAATACCTATAGTTTTGACGATCGTACCTCAGGATTCATTTTCATTATTGGTGAATTCCTTTGCTTCAGTTGTCAATTATCACCTATTGGTTGACAAACTGTTGAATCCTCTCCATGTTCGACTTCAGCTTACCCTTATTCACATGGATTGGATTGTACTGGTTCTTTGGGATCCTTTATGAAGACCTTAGTTCACACTTATGGACTAAGTTGCGCAAGATTATGTTCTATCAATCTACACAGCTTCCAGATCTTTGAAGACTCATCATTATTGTATATTGTGGCTTCGATCCACCTTTGTAATATACGTGGTTTTATACCCGTATCATATGATGTACTCAAATATTGTAAAGGAGCTAGTGTTCCAGTAAATTGAACATAGCATCCTCAGATGTAACTTTGTATATGATATTATTATGTCTTTGTTTCAGGTACTCCCTCTGCTCCATTGGATTTCTGAGTTCTTCAACGCTAACTATTATAATGTATTTCGGCCATCGCTTCCCTCTGACCTCACACATTAGCAGGCATCTGTTATACACTTGAGTGGCACCTCTCCATCTGAGTGCCGACATCCCTCATGTTGGCACACAAAAGGACACCTACAGATAGAGGTTTTCCCAAAACACTATAGATTGGTTTATCATGAAATACATTCTCTCACCATCCACCTAGTTACTTTGTCATTTAACCATGTTGAGATGTATTTGCGACTTTTCTATTATACAACTCGCGCATCATTCGCGAGTCTCGGTTGTTACAAGTCACGCATCCTTGTATTCGCGGGTTGCTCTTAAGCTAAGCCGCGAATCACTCGCGGGTTGCTCTACTGCATACCCACGCATATGTCTCAAACATTAAAACATAAAAACTTTCATTGACTGGAGATTAGTTAAGTCATTTAACTTAATTTCCTCAACTGCCACAACTTCCCCAACCTTCGAGAACTGCCTTATTTCACCCATATAAATACAGGCCTTGGGGAGGGTGTGGGTTACTTACACTTGGAGAGAAAATTTATGCTGGTGGAGTTTATACAGAAGTCTTTGGAGCAGTTGAACTTAGAATCCTTTGGTTGCAGAGGAGTCCTTGTCTCAGATGCTGGGTTGTAACCTTAACTCTTTCCATTATTGATAATAAAGAGATTACTTCTTCCATACGTGTTTCATGTCTTGTGATTGGATGAATGTTTATATTTCAGTATGATATATGTTTTATCTAACCTGCTTATATGTACATGAATCATCTTGTATCTGGAAGAGTGTTTCTTGACAGGTGAAAGAGGAGCAATCGTGAAGATTCTAGAAGTGGAACAGAGAGGAAGAGAATAGCAAGGATCAACCTTCGTTTAACAAGTAAGTCCTTCTAACCCTCCTATTTCCTATTCTGTACTTTAAGAGTCAATTGTTTGCAAGTAATTGAGTATGTTGGTAACCTCGACCTTCGGTTATTAGGTGTATTATCCTGTACAACATTGTCTCATCCACCAACCATTTTTAATTCTGCAGGAATTGGTTGGGCAGTTATTACCCTTGGGTATCATATGCATGGGCATTCATGTGGATGGCAGGACTGTCAGTCCTTTGACCACACGCATACTCCATGGAGGGAGCACATTCAGTCCCAATGGGGGAGAGTAGGAGGTCATTGGACACTCACGTAAAGAGTTGGTTTCTCCTCGTATAGGAAGGCATTCACATTTTTCCTTCATGACTGGCTCAGTTCTCCTTTCCTTGAATCAATGTGTGGGTAGTTATCCTTCATGATTGTGGGCTTGTGTAGGTAAATCCACATTCATGCAAGCCATATTCTTCCCCTCACGTAGCTGAGATATCGCTTATAGTTTTCCCATGAATTTTGGGTTGCCGTGGGTTGTTGTTGAGTCATTTTGGCAATGATAGGGCCAAGAACGACTCTAGAGTCATTCTGCTCAGTCTGAGCTATGTATTACCAAATATGGTTTTCTCTGTGGTGTTTCCATTCAATTCTAGAGATGTGAATTGTTATGTTTGGATGTGTGTGCACAATGATTGGTCCTTGGACTATTTGGGAGTGGAAGTGGAGCCTAAGTGTGCTTGATAAACCTAGTGTGTGTAGGGGCCTCACGGGCAGAGCTAAAGGGCCAGATTTATTCTCTACACCCCCTAAATAGCACTGGAAGGGAAGTCATGTCCCGAGGGACTATGCTATAGAGAAGTGGATGATTCCTTGTGTTGAGTATGTGTGGATGTTATAGAAGTCAAGCTAGCTTTGGTGCAGGTGTCATTAGCTCTTCATTGAGCCGACTAGCTTAGCAGCCAATGTTTCCAGCTCCTGATAGCCTGATAAACCCAACTACATTGGCTTGGATATGTAATGTTGTGTACCCTTGGCCTGATAAACCTCACCCTATTGGCTTGGTTTCCTACTAAACCCAACTACGTTGGATTGGCTACCTGATAAACCCAACCGTGCTGGATGGATGAGTTGTGTACCATTGGCTACATGTGAGCCGACTAGTTTTCCCCTACTCCTTGTGGAATCATGCCTAGCTCAGGGGTGGTAGTTTTGCTAAGAGATTGATGAGCGCACTACCCTATGGTTGGGTGGAACGTTGCAACGACATAGCTGGTTGCAGGACAAGTTTTCCTGAAGATAAGTATTCTTGTGCTTAAATCCTTGCAACCGTATTGTTTTATGAATGAACATGATGAATGCTTATATGTTGTTAATGCATGATGACATGTATTTTCTTTCGATGTATGCTTAAGAATTTAGACATCGATATATATATATTACATCTTGTATCTGTGTATGATTTTATCAGTATGCATTTTCATACATTTTATATTACCTTCATGTTTATGTTCACAGGGCTAAATTTCTCGATTCGATTAGTATGTGAGTCACGTCCTCTTTGTCGGTCGTAGGGTTGGGGACGTGCCAATATTCATCTATGGCCTCCAAAGGATTCACCAAAGTAGGATACAAACTCCAATAAAAAGCGGATGCTCTTATAGAAAGGATCCACAATAAGGGCACCATAACAAGGGATTGTCCCATAAAGTGCACAACAAGTTCCCTCTGTTAATGAGCTCGATTATCTTCAAGGTGCAACTCCTCAAACATCAAGACAAAATTCACTTGTTTGGCATCCAAAAGTGACGACCTCACTTAAGATGTGCACCAAACAGCTCCAAAGTATCCTAAAAGCGTGGTATAAGAAACCAAAAAAGGGCTCAATGTATTAAAGGGTTGGGAAAAACAATTAAGGATGGAACGTAGGTCAAGGGTTTAACCCCTAATACCTCTTCCATGAGAAAACAACTTCCTCAAAATGTGCTTAAAACAGTTCCAAATGGATAACTACTTTAAGAATGCACCAAATGGAAAGGGGATCCCATCCTAATGCCAAGAACTGCCTCTACAAGTAACATTTAGGTGGACAATCCATGAATAAGGCCTTCAAATAGTGGGATTCTCTCTCAAAAGTCACACAAGATGAAAAATAGGCCTCCTCTAAGTGGAGTGATCAACCTTAAAACCATCCCTCATAACCTGCATTTCCACATCATATTTTTCATGTTTGGGGTTCTTGGATGAGTCCGCTAAGGGGTCCTTTCATACACCTACTAGCCTCTTTGGATCACACCCCCCACCACAAGTATTGAGAAGACCTTGTTATTGAGGGATGCTATAGGTGCAATCAGTTTAGGTTAGTCGTTGGATAGGAGTACCTAAATGTCCTTTAGAGAGTTGGCCTCCTTGGGCTTCCTTATACTTGTGTCCTGGTGTATTTTTAGTTTAGTTAAGGAGGAATTGTTTCAACCCAAAAGGTCATCCTCATCATCAATAAAATCCATAATTTGGAGAGTGATAATAGACTTCTCCATTTTGTGCCCAAATTCATATTGATTGGTAGGTAGGCTAAGGAGCGCTAGAATTGTGGGTTCCTCTTGCGTAGAATCTCTCTAGGTTGCAAAAATAGAAGTGATATCTCATTGTTGTACCATGATGGTGTAATACCTAATATATTTTGGGAGTCCTCTTTGGAATACTTGGTGGCTTCAATCTCAATGGATGATATATACTCAAATTCTTAGTAATTATGCCACCTACAGAAACATTGGCATATAGACAAGGACTTATTTCAGCTCCTTGGTAATGATGACAACATTATTAGGAATTTTCTTCAATATGTCTTGCAACAATTAAGTTGTTTTTCAAACCAACACTTAATTGCCAACTACAACATACATAAATTATAGCTCCTAGATTCACATTTGCAGTAGAGTTAATGACATCTCTAACAACCACTTGCTTTCAATTTTTTTTGTGCTTGAGCTACTGATCCCTATGCTTTACTTGCATCCTTATTCCCTTTCCTTAGATCCTAACAATATGCTTATGGAAATAGAAATATGGATTTATCTAGTGGTTCCTTCTGTGTCATTTTGGCCCCAATAGAGATTTCCTTGGCAATTATACCGTTTGTCAAGGTAAATGGAAATGGTGAAATAAAAACTTGGCCACCCACATGAATCATAGGTCTAATATAATAGTATTCCTAGTGAAACATGAACCTTTGTGCTAACTAGTTATAGTGGTCAATTAAGTACCTACGTACTCTAATAGTGTCTTACATGACCACTGCCATATTATTGTGCCACAATTGGAAGATCTCTAAATGCTAAATGATGGTCACATAAATCTTCTCATTTAACTCTGTTGGTTTAGAATAGTGCCCAATTTCCTATTTAATGGCTATTTTCTTCTATAAGAGTGCATAGGTAATCTTATAATTGACCAAGAATGCCTCTTATTGTTGCTTCCAATGTTGAGACTTGCCCAAAATTAGAAGAGGGTTTCTTACTACTGTTGGAAGGAGTAAAAAATAATATAAGTTTGAACCAATAGGCCCAGAATATGCCCTTGTACTACTGTTATTGTGCCCAGAACTGCCATAAGGTTACTATCTTCTGATTGGCAGTTAAACACAAAGTTGTTTACTACTGATGTAGTGCCCAAAACTGAATTTCAAAGATTCTTTCATGCCCATAATACATCTAGACCTAGGTTTTCTATTGTTTCATTGCTGGTATGAGGTCTGAAATTAACCCAACACTGCCCATAAATGTCGATACTTTCCCATGAGATGAGATACTGCGGAGCATTCCACTCAATTCTTTAGGTGTTGCTTGGAATTTTTCCTCGATTGAGGAATGGTGGTTCTAATTTCTCTTATAAAACCTACTTAATATTTTGGTTGTATTAATGGTCATATCTCATATGCAAACGACTGTTATTGGCTCATGGGTATTTGAATGAACATTTTAATTACTATCACTTTGGATGCTCTAACTCATTGGTCTCTCTAAATAATAACCATAAATCAATATATCCATATATACATAATGCATCTTGTTGATTTGGCATATTTAAAAAGACAGGTGTTAAGTTATTTGACAACTAAGTAAAGAATATAAGGGGGCTTATTTTTTGTTGTTGTCATGCTTATGTTCTACTACTTCTATTACTGTTGTAAATATTTTTTTGAGATTTGTTTATTTCCTGATAATTTTCCCTAAAAGGACGGAAACATATCATCTTTTATTAGTATCCTTTCTCCTTGAATTACTAGGAAATTTAGTTGTTTGGAATCGAAGCATTGTATTCTTTCCATTTCCACTTTATACCTTATTTTACAACAACCTTAAGGCTGGAAATTCGGTTGTTAGGAAGTGAAGCATTGTATTCTTTTTTCTTTCCACTTTATACCAACTTCTTTGCTTTCCAATTGGAATGTCCATAGAATATTATTGGAAAAGACTAGGTGAATTCCTTAGGGGGAAAAGGCATGCAAATGTAAAAGATGATGGGGTCCATGTGAGCAAAAAGTAGACCACTATGATTAAAATATGCAACTCAACTTGAATGTATTCTCTTTTGTTGTCCTAGAACATAAATATTGTTGTTTTCCTACTGAAATATGTTATTGCCATCCATTGACTGTTGTAGTCTTTCCTCCTTTATGCCACTACTGTATGGAATTTTAATCTACTTCTTCTCTTCTGCCGAGTCTGGAAACTTTATATGGATTTTATATTCCATATCTACTACTAGCCACTTTTCCAAAAAATCCATTTCTTTTATTGTGCTTCCTTCCTCTTCACATCTTGTAAGCACTTCATCTTCCTCTGGAACATAGATAAGTTTTTGTCCATTCTCCTTCATCTCTATGATAGTTTTCAAAGGATATCCATCATCATCGCTTATGAAACCTTCCATTAGATATTCTTCTCTCGACAAAATATAGTCTTCCACCATTCTAGTAGCTGTGAACATATATTTTAGTAATGATCTTCCATCCTTTGTATCTGCATAATTCCTGCAAGAAAATGTTTTTTCCCCTTTACTCAAAGCAGAAAATGAACTCTATTCAACTTCAATATCCTCATATCCATAATATTATTGAATCTCTACTACTGCTAAGACCATCATACATTCCTCTATGAATTGATTAATGTCTCTATCTTGTTTTGTTGTTGAATATTTTTCTTCAAGTCAAGTTTTCCCATTATTCCGGTGAATGGTATAAGTCTTCATTTGATTGTCTCCAACATCTCCCTTTGTGATGGAAATTTTATTAAATCCACCTTCTTTAGAATCAAAATATACATGCTCAATAAAATTTATTTCTATCTCATTCATTTCTTCTAAGAGATTCACTTATTCATCAACATGCATGGATACACCATCCAATTGTTTTTCATCACCTGTCCATCCTGCAAACATACACAAAAACTCAGAAAAAACATAAGGCTACTCATATGATGCCTCAACCACCTTATATTCACATGGTTTTGAGCTTATCAGAGAGTTTAAAAAAATGTCCATAATTCTTGCTTCAACATCCTCATCGTCATCTTCTCCAAGAACTATTCCTTCCCCAGGTTCACATACATAAAAATCCATCCCAAACTCAACTTCTTTGAGTTATTCCTAGAATATATCTTTTTCTTTAGCTTCACATGTAGTAAACGTCATCTCACTTTCTTGTCCTTCATCATCCAACCATACCTCTGGTATTCCTTATATTCCTATACCATTCCTTTAATACACTAATATGTATTCTTACTTCAGCTGATTCTCTCTCATACTCCTAATTAACCATCCTCTTTATACCAACTATTTTGACATTTTCCTTTTTCTGATTTTGACTCCACTCTGAATCCTGTAGATGGAAATCAGTAGTCGCCTCCATTTTCCTCTGTAGACTCTCCTTGTTTACTTGTGATCTGTAACAATCCTTCCCCATCTTTGTAACGAGTATTCTACTTGTATCCATTACCAATTATCCTCTTGGCACATCCTCATGGTTCTCTACAGTAGGACCTCTTCATCCGAACACTCTTGTTCCTCAGATTTAAAACTTGCTTGGTTGTTGCTTCCTCAACTTCTCACCTTTCTTGAGAACTGCAATTCTCCTCTCTTCTCTTTCAACAATTTTAATTTGTAGTCTGGGTTATATCACAAACTCTTACACTTTAAAAATAAACTATAATCATAAGATTCTTTTTGACTTCATAACATCGTCCATTCACAGCCTTAAAAATCACTAAAAGAAAAACTCTCAATTCTTCACACAAATATCCAAGACTCCAGCTATCCCATTCAATAAAATATTGGACCAATTAATAACTGGTTGTTCAAGAGCTAGGAATTTCTCATACCTTGACCATTTATGTATCTATACCAAATAGACTGAGCATATTTACCTGGACTGCAATTCCCATGTGACTATGAAGAAGAGATGGAGAGGTTCCAAAACCTTTGTGATCCATTTTCAAACTTGAGGTTTTTTTATCTCTTTCATATAGGAGAAACTTCATCCCAATTTGACATTGATTTCGTTGTTTAAGGAAATGAATTTACTATCAATGCAACCTTCAGGGGTTCACTTGCATATAGATGCAAATTCTACCAATATTTGACACTTATGAAAAATTTATGGGTTTTTCTTCACACTGCCAGGATTTGAATGTGCTAAGGTTTTCCAACTGGAATATGGATCTCTATAGTAACTTTGAATAATATGACAATTCTAATTAAAAGTCTCTTCCATTAAAAATTGATCAATGATTCATCATTAATGTGATCTACAGACTATGGACAGACGACTTGTTGTAGCGATAACTAATGGAATGAGGTTTAATTTCTTAATTCATCCAACGATATTTCAATCGTGCTTTCAAAATAACTCTATAGACAATCCATTGTTAAGACTATGTTTCACTGGTGATTTCCTTCTCCACAAATGTATGATCAAAATTTATACCATGACTTGACTACAGGTGTTATATACCTTGCTGCAATTTTGTTTTATTGCCAATGTCCACTGCTCAGTATTAAGTTCATCACTTGGATATGTTTTATTGTTTAATACATAAAAATGATAAGTCATTTCATATAAATTAACAGTCACTTACCATTTTAATCCAACACAAAAACTGAATTCACATAAATTCCATTAGATTGAATTCAAATTGAATTCTTCATTCAATTCACTCAAGAGCTTCTAGGTCTCTTCACAGGAATCGTATATCCCTGTACTCACACATACATAGATCATTGTTCGCTTCACTCAATTGTCTCAAGCCCTTTCATAGAATCCCTGTGTAATAGATTTCTATCTAATCTATGGCTAATCTCAATTTCATGCACTCATATTGGAATCATTGCAATACATAGAAAATTAACAAGATTATGAATTCTATCCATTAGCAATGCAATACATATATCTTCATTAGAAATATCACTTTTCTCTTTGTCTAGATCTTCCTTTAATTGGCTAATAGCTTGCCCTTAGGCTTACATTGCATTAACAAACTAGGAAATAATTAGACATAGTTTTAGATCTCAACCTAATTCCTATTCAATTCCTAGATGTCTATCAGTATTCCTAGAATCCTTTTAGATCCAAAAAATATCTCAACAAGACCCCTAATATCTTTGACCAAAAATCCTATTCAAATTCTTCCTATGGGGTCATATTTGATTACATCATTTCTAATTAAATGTAGACTAATGACTCACTTTTCAAAATTACAAATTACAAAATTTTTTCATAGAAGAATATGAATTATTCTCCAAACTTCAAAACCTGTTCTTGGAGTTTCCCTCCAAAACTAAATAGTTGGAATCTCTAATGCCCCTACATCACCTGTCATTCTCTGTTTGACTGCTTTTTCTCTCTTCATGCTCATCAAAGTACAATTTATCTAATATTACTCAAACATTAGCCTCACTTTACCCAAACCGTATTGCTAATAATTATGGGCCTTTTACAGTAATCAAATTGACTTGAAAATCATTAGCAATGGATTTTGCACACATAGTATTGCCACAACTAGGTGGCCAAAACCACTTCCTTCTAAGTAGATCAAGTTCATTTCACGCAAACGGTGACAAAACCCCACAGTTTCAACTTCTTTCATTATTATTGTAACTGCTTTTCGTAGCACTCTACGACCCTTTCAATCTCCAAATGCTTATGTTTCCTATATTGCTGAAAAGACTTGGTGAGGCCTTTTGCATCATCTTTCTTGTAATGTCTTTTAGAATTGACAATTTTTTTCCCATTTTTCCCATTTTTCCCATTATGTCTTCATAATTCTTCAAGTGTTTCTTGGCATTTTCCCCATTATGTGTGTTTCCTACAATGATTGCATTGAAGGATACAACATTTCATTCCACCATTTTACCAAACACCTCTTTTGCATCCTCTATGCTCCCATTTTTGGCATATATGACAAGAAGCGCACTCCCACCATGTTAAATAGATTTCATATTGACATAAAAACATTAATATTACCATTTTCCATCATATCATTAGCTTGTTTCCTATCAATGTTCATTGTGGGAGTTGATTCATGTAGCAGCTTGTTAAGTTTGTGAAGAGAAACACCTACAACAACCCACTTTACCATTGTTACACTTTGTATTGAGTGAGAATATTGTGGTATTCTAGTTGAAGGGTCGTCAAGTGTTTAGAAACAAATTTTGATTAACAGTGATTGCATTTTCCCAAATCTCTCTCTCCCAATGTTTCCAGGCTAGTATATAGTCCCTTTTTTATTTAATTTTTAGAAACTTTCAAAGGTCTAGAAGTAAGCTACAGTTGTCAATTTGCAAAATGCTTGTTAAAAGAGTGGAAGTACAACCATCCCACAAGACAAAACCATATTTTTTTCAATACTCCAAATACTATCCAGCAAATTGATTTTTTGGTCTTTATTAAACGACCTCAAATAGACCTAAGAACAAGCCCCAGAAAATATAATATGACATACAATATACCAAATTATTCAACACAAAACTTTCAATTTTATGACTTATACAACCAGACAAATATCAATCCATACCTCGAATATACTTCACTAACTCGAACCTTATCCTGCTAGTCCAGAACCCTATATCTGATCTTCAACCCAAATTCTTGCTTTTACACTTGTTTTTAATCATAACGCGAACCTTTACTGATTGATAATGGCTCTCACATATGCAAATAATTCTCCACAAACTAGCCCTGAATTTGTACCAAATTATTCTTCATATCTCTGCCCAAGTGTGTGTTAGGTTTCCTTTAATTTCAACATTCTATGGTACTTTTGCTCCGGTTCTAATTCTCCAAATTTATGACCAGATAAACAAGTAGTTGATCTCTTGGCTGCTACTTGTTCATCCTTCATTTATCACATATATCGGATAGTCACATATCAGTCCTCTATTCATTGGTTATGCTCCTCCTAACTTTAAGTTCCTCATCTTCTTGTTTCACTACTCATTTCTCCCCCTTTGAGATCAATGGCGAAGTTGTTCAGGTCTCTACTTGTGACTGCGGCTTCTTCTTTCACTCTTTTTCATACATTGGAGCTGCTATTCATGCTTTTATCCTATCACATATCTTCCTCCTATTCCTCTGTTTTTCTGCTCTTTTTCTCCAATTCCTTCATCTTCTCTTTGTGACAACTCCCCTTGTCACTTTCTCAAGATGCTTGAATCTTCCTCATAGATTTATTAAGTTCTAAACTTCTATGTATTAACACAACCTTCAACTCCACTCCATTTAACAACACAACTTCAACTGTTGCAAATGTCATAGGACCGTTACTCTCTAGACTCATCATTGTGCAAAATTATTTGCATGACCATAACAAAGAATAAACTTTCTCTTTGTTAGGTTGGACCGAATCATCTTTATTACTGCTATTTTCTTTTCCAATTTCTTGAGCTGCTGTAAAATGTCCTCATTGGTTTTCTTCCCTGAACTTTTTAGTATTTTGCTTCTTTTCACTGCCATAAAGTCCTCATTAGCTCCTGTTAGAAATATGCACTTCATTCTTACTACTTCCCCTAGGTTGGAGCTCATTCATTATGTTATTCACAGTTTCATGACCAATTAGTCCTCATCTTCTTTCATTCTACAAAGGTATCATTTTGGCTGCAATGATATTCTTTTGAGGTGTCAAGGTCAGTCCTTAAGTCTATTCATAATATGTCAGAGAGATAACTTTGTTACTACTACAGGTTCTATGGGACACCAAAATATTCTCGTGATGCTTTTAGGGGGGTCTTTGCTCTTCAAATATTCCACCCAAATATCTCTACTAAATTTTGTCTTATTGTTTATGCATTAGATATTTGAACTAAACAAGCTCAACCATACGCCTTCAAATACTCATTCATTTGAGAAGACCTTGAAGAAGAAGACACACTCCTGAAGAACCCATATCAACCTTGGATAATTCTTATGAACATAGTATCTTCAATTTTAAGTGAGTGAATATTTCAAAGGGAGAATATTTCTTAGTATTCAGTTTAGATGAATGCTTCACTTCAAGGTTGGGGTTTTGTATATTGTAGAGATATAGCTCTTCAATAAGATATGATCACTGTTCTTCACTTCGAGTTCATAGTTTACACAGGGCTTAAATTATTCAATTATATACTTCTTAGAATGATCTTTTAGTCAAATCGATGCATACTCAACTTACATTTTTATTAATTTGAACCACGAACTTTTTAATACTTTTTTAACACTATGATGCACAATGTTTTGTCTTTCAAGGTTAGTATTCTTCACGTATTTATCAACTAAATAATGAAGCTTGATTCTATCAAAAACTTTGTACAACACTCCACTTGTGTTCATGAGGCTCAATCATAGGCCATTATTTCCTCAACACTGTAACACCCCGGTTTTGACCCCGTTTGCATTAAAAATGTATATGATGTATATATTGTAATTAATCATGGCATGGAGCTAAAGGAAAAATCCCCACCATCGATTTATCGTTTTATGTTTTGGTGATTAAAATCATTGCTGAAGGTATATTTCATGCTAGCTGGCACAGTATAGTTTTGACATCATGTAAATATGCAATTTAATTAAAAACCCCAACCAGCTATGTCTATGCAACATTAAAAGAGATGGGGACATGATTTTCCTAAGGAATAGGTAGGGAAATTATTTAAACCTTTGGTCCAATGGGGAAAAGACAAATGTCAAAGGGAGAACCCATCAAACCCTCAACTACCCATTTTTTTCTTTTTCCCCCAATCATTAAATTCTGCTAGAATGTGGTTGAGTTAGTTATTGCATGGGGATGGGAAGAGTATGGGCAGGAAATTCGAATTTGAGGAAAACCCATTTTTGGGGAAAATCAATTTTGACTTTTGGAGCAAGAAAACACCAAAAAATGCATGCCCATTTTCCCATACACCCACGTTCCTCATTTTGCTCATGCAGGGAAAGCTTGGGAGCTATTTTTGACCTCCACGATTTGGGTTGTTGTATGTTTTCTTCATGATTTAGGGCCCTAGATGTTTTCCCCCATCATCAGAAATCCAAGTTGGGCTCTCTCTCTCTAAAACGGATGGAAGTTTGTTGTGTGTGAATTTCGATTTTGGATTTGCTGTGTATTTCTTCCTCATGTGGACAGTCAATCTTCATTTTCTGGAGTATGAGAATTTCATTTTTGTGATGTTCTTGTGGTTGGGTTCTTCCCCAACGATTTCTGTTGCATTTCCCCAATGTTTACCAAGCTGAAAATCATTTTTGTGTTCCCCAGTGATTTTGAGGAGAGACCACATCCTCTTGGGTGTTTTTCATGAATTCGTTTTTGGCCACGTTAGGGCCAAAACGTCCCTGGGATATGATTTTCTATTAGT
The DNA here is from genome assembly GCA_001517045.1 of Pseudotsuga menziesii. Taxonomy (NCBI): domain Eukaryota; kingdom Viridiplantae; phylum Streptophyta; class Pinopsida; order Pinales; family Pinaceae; genus Pseudotsuga; species Pseudotsuga menziesii. The sequence continues at coordinate 155,616 of LPNX011223523.1, read as the reverse complement.
GGGTTGTTCTTACCCTCCTTGGAAATTAATTTTGTGGCTGAACTGTTTCCTCAACCCAGGAATGGTGTATATTGCTGTGTATGCAATTGTTCTTTGGAATGTGTAGGAGTGGAAAGGAGTCTGCTTGAGAAACCTAGTGTTTTCCAAGAGCTTCATAGACAACGCTAGAGGGTTGGCTCTCTTCTATACACCCCTTGAATAGAACTGGAATGGAATTCATGTCCTGAGGGACTGTGCAGCAGAGAAGGGAATGATTCCTTGTGTTGGGTGTGTGTGGATGTCTTAGGAGTCAAGCTAGTTCTGGTGAAGGAATCCTTAGCTCTTCAGTGAGCTCACTAGCTTAGCAGACAGTGCTTCCATCTCCTGATAACTTGATAAACCCAACTTGTTGTCTTGGTTATGTGTTGTTCTATACTCTTGGTCTGATAAACCCAACCGTGTTGGCTTGAATGACTTTTGATTTATCTTTGACTATGTGTGATCCTACTTAGTTTCCTTATTCCTTGGGGAGTCATTCCCAACTTAGGGGTGGAAGTGTGGCTGAGAGATTAAGGAGCACACTGGCCTATGGTTGGGTGGAACATTGCATCGACATAGGTGGTTGCAGGAATTCTTCTTCATATGATAAGTATTCCTGTATTTAAATCCTTGCAATTACATTTGATAATGAATTACAATGAACATGCTGAATGCTAGAATGTATGGTTTTGATTCCGCTATATGGTGATAATGTATGCATGTTCTAGTTCAAAGCATTTCAATTTTTATGTGTATGTTCATGGGGCTAGTTTCCCAGGTAGATATCAGCATTAGTAGCGTCCTCTTCGCTGGTCAGAGGGCCAGGGATGTTACAAACATGATAATCATCGACTATCAACCCTAAATTTGACACAGAACATTTTTTCCATGTATTACCCATTGGGATGCCATTATTCACTTTGCCTTGTCAAGCATCTAAACAATTTATTCTTAATTCCATAGTTAGTCATATGGATTATCAATTTGTAGTACATCATCAAAATATGCAATTTATTGACCCATATCACTGCCATTTTGTATTTTCTAGACATTGCTAAATTATTTCCTAGTCATAACTGTAACATTTCCTCTATTTACTAGTTTCCCTATTTATTTTTATTTTTTTTCTTGGATTTCTTCTAAAATGTTTACATTCCCTGGTTTTCTTAGATTTTTGAGTAAACTATGAAGCCGTTTTATTGTTAGTGAAATAAGATATTTTCAACATTCTATGTAATGAGTTCTGAAATGTTTGGTATTCCCATGGAAAGTTTCCACCATTGACCTTATGGCACACTCCTACAAAAATGCCGGGTTATGTTTTCATCATCCTAGGCATTGTAAAATCCAAGGAAAGAAACATGGGAAATCTAACAGTGATGAGGAGGGTAATGAAGAGAAGGTCTAGGTGCTACTAGTCACCTACAATAGTACAACAACAATAGCCCTAGGTCCTAAACAACATATTTTGGACACACTCAAGCAAATCTAAGCAATCGTTTGAGGAAAAACAATAGTAAACAACTACCAATAATTTTTGCAATAGGCTTGTGGAGGTTACTCGGAAAATTTGAAGGTGTTGATACACCATTTCATCATTATGAACGTCTTCTTTATGTAATGTTTTATCCCTTTTAGAATCAACTTGGATGTGTAAATTTTTTAATCCTACAGTGAATTAGGTGGAGTTGCGTACCTATGGGACACACACTTTTTGACAAAAACTCCAAGTGGAAGTGATGTGTATGTAAAAATAACAAGAAAAATTTGTTTAACAGAAGTTTCATTTGTAAAGTTTGAATGGAAATGTATTAATGCCAACAAAGTTTTGGTTATTTAGTAAAGTCCACAAAGTGTTAATTGTACATTTGGATTCCTTCTTTCTGTGACATGTCATCTTATTTATTTAATTTGGAGTTGTCTAGTTATTATGATTTTTGGATCTATATACCTCTAGAATTAATGAAATTATGAAGACAAAAAAACTAGTATATTACTAAAATTAATAAAAAATAAAATACTTAGAAAACTTTATTTAATTTTTCTTAATCAGAATAATGCCACACATAATAAGAGTTATCCTTAAAAAAAAAGAAACCTGCTGTAACATTTGTCCAAAATAATGCCACACATGATAAGAGTTATCCTTAATGCTGTAACATTTGTGCAAGAAGGATGACCCTCAAAGAATTATATGTGTCAATGAATGTACTTGAAATAATGCATGCACCCTTCAAAAAGAGAGCATTGCTGAAGCATTTTTCAAAGAAGGATGATCCTAAAGCATTGTAGAAGTGTTGGAATTTGATGGGATCATTATCACTAATAATTTTTTTTTTTCAAAAACTTCAGATTATACAGTTAACATTGGCATTATCATTTTTTACAGTTGAAATGTTTTTCAAATTCCAACCGTGGACATAAAGGAGAATGTCAAAGTTTGTCTTCTATATTGTAGCCATATTGGGCATTCTCCTTTAAATGCATCTACATATTTTTATCATTTCGTTTAACAAAATTTTTGGTACTTTTGCAGGCACTCAACTACTCTATATATATTATGATAAACTATTATTCTTAAAGTTGGTCACATCCCTACTCCATATTTGCTATGATAAACTATAGATCTTTATTGTTGGAGACATGATGTAAAAGACTTATCTGATATTATCTACCAAATATTTCGAATTAACATTGATAAAAAACCTCCACAAGTCTGATAAAAAATCTAGAATTCTGAGTTGGCAATGCTCTGTGGTTCATTTTCATCATACTGATAACCAGATTGTTTGATATAAACTATTGTAAATATAAAGCTTTGTGCATATAATAGTATCAATGGAATGACTATATATTGCTGGAAAACACAAGCACATACGCATCGAATTCCTTCATATTGAAATAGATGTGCATGATGCTCCTCTTTTAAGATCTATCATATTGAAACAGAACTCATGGAAAAATAACATCTTATTTTCAAGGCAGGTCAACTGTTGTGTTTCTCAATGACACATTATAGCTATTATCTTTTAATAAAAAGTCTATTAGGGCTATAACTTTCGAAATGTAAATTCTAAAAGATTAGATGGTTGCTAACTTGGGTGTCAACACCACATGTACTATAGTAGCATGAAATCTAGAGTGTATGCTAGGCTTGGAGGTGGTAGGCGTTGTCACTGCTAGATTAATACAAGTCTATGTAGGGTGTAGTTCTGTTTAGACTTAGAACTCAAATTATATTTATCCTTTTGTTTTTTGGTTGAAAGTGTCATCATTTTAATTTATGTTATTTATTTTTATACAATTATATAACATAAGAACATTTACCAATTTTAGTTAATCCAATGCATCATTAACACCATTAAAGGATAAGAACCAAAAAACACTTACAAAAAGTGAAGAAAACCCTTGTACTTCAATTGCTTCAAAATAGATAAGCGTTCTCAAAAACCAAGCATAGGTCATGAGTGAGAGAGCCAACCCTTATATAGGTTGTAGCCTTTTCTCACTTTACAATTAAAAATTACTATTCTCCTAAACCCTGACCAAACTCTAACCAACCCCTTAGAAACTCCTTAAAATAATGATTGTAAAATGATAATATATATGGTCTACATCCTTAATGATATTAGTGAGATCCTCATGACCTTTCCTCGCAACATTTGATCTCTAGTCAGTTGGAATATTTTTGGGTCTGGTGGCTTCAATGTTGAAATCCATGCATCGAACCCTTATTTGCATTGTCATAACTCTTCTAGGTGATGTCCATTGGAAGCTTAGATTCAACCATTATTTTAGCTGTCACTATTTGGTTCCATTCCCATTATTGCTGGCATAAACTCAGTAGTATACGAAAAATGGAAAAGGCATCCCTGTGTCTTTCAAAGTTTAACACCTAGTTCATGATTGTTACCCACAGTTGGCATGTATGCTAAGTGTGATTTGAAGATTATCTCCAGCAGTTTGGAACTTGGAAAAAAAAGACTCTTTCTCGATGTCAGATGGAACTGTTCTTGTGAATGAAAATAATTTGTGAGATTCTGAAAAATAACTATAGAAAAGATATTGGAAATCTTGACATCAAAGGATCTTGGAATTTTGTGTTGGATTCTTGTTGATATTTTATCAATGGTGGCCAGAAGTCCCTTTATTACAAATCAAGATTGTAAAGTTGGCCCAATTCACACACAACAATACAAAATGACCCTTTGGAATAAACTACGAAGAATGCAAAAAATATTCTCAACATCTTTGAAATAAATTCAAGTAGCCACTACTCATTATTCTCCCCTGCATAATTTCCTTGTCATTATATATCGTCTTCTTTGCTTGGGCTGTTTTCTGGACTCCATAATACTAAGCACTTGCATATAAAAATTTGTATGTGGAGCATATAAATCCACGAAAATATATATTGGAAAAGCATAAACTATTGTATTGCAGAAATAAAATCTGAATATCCAATATAATGCAAATGAAAAGTACACTATTTTCTCATTGAGTACATCAAAGAAGCAACTTATTAAACTCATTGTTGTTCCACTGAGAGCAGGAGTTAGTAATCATGAATTCATGCATGGGTGGTCACTTGGATTTTTCCTGTGCTTTTCTGAGGATTTATGGGCACGGTTGGGACATATAAACATTTTCCTTATTTGCCAATGTTTTGAGACAATGAAGCATATATTCTAGGATTGTCAGTTTGCTAAGAGTTGATGGAAGTATATCCAAGGCTAATGTTACATTCTCCTTCAGTATTACATTGGTTATAATCCTGTTGAATATGATTAACCAAAAATGAATGATATTGTAATAGAAATATCCGCAATTTGCAAGAAATGTAGGGTTGAGCTCCATTTTGTAAGCATTTCTCAATAAAAAGAAAATAAGTATATCAAAAGCTTATCTAAGCAGTAGTTAAAAAAGAACAAAAAAAGACATTTCATAAATATATGAAAAAGAGAAAATCATCTATACTAAGTTACTTATCATTGAAGGTGTAAATTTGTGGCTTTGATAAATGAATGAGCAAGAGATTAAAACCCAGTAAGCATTTCCACTCTGGAATTAGACAACTAGAGAAAAGACAGAAATTAAAATCTTAGTGTAATAAAAACTTACCAATATTTTAAGGTGTAAAACAACAAAACTCAGAATATGTTTTGAGAGAATAATAAATCAATATTGGATCAATAAAATTTACCCTCAGTCTCAGAATATCACTCCATGGGTTAGAATACTTTTTTTCTCTTTCAAGTTTAGTGGAATTCCTTTTAGCTTAAAATCAATACTTATTAAATATCCACATTGAAACATAATTGATTGTATTGATGAAGAAACATTACCCATATTTTGAACCAATTGAGCATGCCATATTTTTTGTTCTTCTCCTCCTCCTTTGATGAATCCTCTATGCTATTCTCACCCTTTCCTTCCATGTAGAATTATGAATCATGACTATCATCATCCTCAATCATAAAGACATGTCTTTTATTTGGAAGGTATGCTAACTGCATGGAATTAACCATACAATCTTGTCAAAGAGACGAGAATAAAATAAAAAATTATCGACCTCCCATCATTGCTTGTGCCTTTGCATTCCTAAAATATTGTCCTACATTCCAATTCCATAAACATTGTTAAGTGTATCCCCAAAATTCATTAATAGATTTCAGAATTTTAAGTAAAGAAAGTTCAATTAAATACAATACAAGGACCAAGCATTTCCTTAAAGTAGAATTTTGAAGACAAACACCTCTCTTATCTCATAATTTACAATATGGACGATGGAGAACTATACATGTTCCATGGATTGCTGTCTAAATCATCAAACGTAACTAAAAATTTGACTTGTCCACAAATCACTAACAAAATGAAGTTGATCATTCTCTATATATCACATCACCTTTATCAATTAAGATTATAGACCTACATCAACATACCTCCTCTCCTCCAAAAGAATGTCTTCGATGATGACCAGATCTTTTTGGAATGTTAGATGGGATGGTATTCCTTGTAGATACTAAAATGAGTTTTGTCAACCTATGAATTCTTCCCATTAAAGCTACCTTTTCTTGCCCTCTTCCTCCATCATGAGAAAAACATAAAGATAAAAAACATATTGAATGAAATAGCTAAAGATGATATAAATTTAGTAAAAAGAAACATGAGAGAATTTGGGAAGACATTCTTTATATTCAAAAGTAATATGCTTAACTGAATCCCCTACAAAAGGATGTATGCCTCTGTGGACAAAACTATATATGTTCATATTAAGATACTAAATCTTAGGAATATATACATAGTACCATTAGAGGAAATTTCAGCTCAAAATGGTCCTTTTAACTCTAATTCAAATTCCATGTCATCATGTGTTAGCCAATGAAATTTCTTTAAATTTGAAATATCATATAGGTCTTAAACATTTTTTTAATATAAATTTGAGGATATGTATCATAAAAAAACTACTTTTTTTGTTTGTATTTTCGACATATCTCCCCGTGTTTTTACTCAAATTTTGATTGGGAGAGCTCGTTGGATAAGGAATTTAATTCTACATCCAATGAGTACCCACTTGACATACTTTTGATGGACCCCACTACCCCAAAAACAAGAAATACCTGAAAAATGTGATGATGACAAACCCTGCTACATCATCATCACATTTTTTCAGTTATTTATTGTTTTTGGGGTAGAGGGGTCCATCAAAAGTATGCCGAGTGGGTACTCGTTGGATGCGGAATTTAATTCCACATCCAATGAGATCTCCTGATCTAAATTTGAGTAAAAACACGGGGAGATATGTCAGAAATACACATAAAAAGTAGTTTTTTTCTTTTCTTCCTCCAAAATTAATAAATATTGTTTTATTATTTTAACTGTTATTTTATTTAATTTTTTTTAGGAGGCCCATTTTGAGTTGAAATTTCCTTTAATGTCAGATGTTCATATCTTCAAATTTTAACACATTCTCTCTCTGTTAAATCGTGTGACAACATGGAATAGGTCTCATTTTCTAGTAGTTCTTTTATTTTTATTTTTAAGTGTGTTCCTCCAAGTCAATATATTTTACTAATAATTCTGAATTTTCAGGTACTTGGATCAATCCCTTTCAAACTTTATTTATTCTAATGTCAAATAGGAGAAATTAGGAGAAAACAGGTCCCAAAGAACGACCTATATTTCCTAAACCGTGATAGCTATGTGAAAACGGAGAGAGGATTTTGTAGATAACACCATTATTGAAAAAAAATCCCATAGTTTTTACAAATTCTTCTCCATATTTTAGGAAAGAGCGCCCAAATATAATGACCAAAACATGAAATAATTTATTGTTTAAACTTGTATAAAATAAGCTGTAAATGTTCCTTTGAATATTCCAAACCATTACACCTGTTGAAAAAATGAAGGAGGTTTTTGTGGATCATACCATTCTTAACAAGAACCTCTTTTTGTTTTCAAATATTCACTTCCATATCCTCTTAACATGTTCCCAAAGACAATGACTAAAACAAGAAAATATAAGTAATTATGTCTAAAGAATACTTGAATCATGACTTGTTGTTGAACATTTCAAGAGGGTTTTAATTTTTATGCACAATGGCTATCATTGAACTTTTCAAAGGAAATATTCTTGGGAAATGGTCTTGTAGCCATCATGGCTAGGTTGTTTGCTAATACCCTTGCTAACAATCTAGGATTTGGTCCAGTTTCAGTGATTGAAGTTGCAACATGCGTCTTAGGTATAATGATGGTCAATGAAAGACCTTATGGTCTTCCCTTACTGGAGTAATCACTCATTTAAGTTATTGGTTGATTATGTTTGATTTATACAAAGAAATTACTAATCTTCCTCCTTTTGTTACATTTCATATTCTTGTCGTGGTAAAAAAACATTGTTATCCAGCATTTCTTTGTATATGAATGTGACTCTACTTGTGGCATATACACTATGGTATATAAGAAGTTGGGATACTTAGATTTTATCCCCAACCACCATTACCCTATGTGGAATTTTATTTTGACACAATTTGTAGCAAATTAAAACCTAGAGCATTAAAGGGGGCGAGTTGGTAGTCTTCTTGCTGCATAGTAAGATAAGAAAAAAAGTAGTAAAATATTGCTAAGACACATACTGGTTTAATGAATTTAGCTAGAAATTTAAAATCTGTCATCACCATTCATCTTGATCATTTCACAGGTATTTCCCAGCAGATCAAAGAATACAAGGAGATTTATTACGCATGTCGACATTGATACTACTGCTCCATGTTATAATGCTGCAGAAAAAAAATGAGGTGAGTTGCTGTATAAGGTTTGAGGCATATATAATATAAATCAAGAATGCAATGATACCCCCCCTAAGATATTAATACTTCCAATACACCACCCATGAGCCTAGTATTCTCCTCTACTTATCCTCTTATTGAACTTCATTATAGTACTTAGGATTCTCAATTATAGTCAAAATAGATTCCTAATATTTTTTCATAGTAGATCCATCGATATATTGAAGAGGATATGCTTATTGAGGCCACCGGTATACCTGATCATGGCCTACCCCTATCCCTACCACACAAAGACATTCATACTTGAACATCCATTCCTTATGTCCTTTGTTGTATGTTAGGACAAATAACTATGGATATCCTTTAGAGAGTAAGGCTTCACTTAATTAGTTCAAGGGTGCTGCTATAGCTATTGCTTCAGATGAGAAGATTGCATTGATGGGAGCTATACAGTCCTTATTTGAAGGTTCAGTGAACACATGCTTTAATCCCAAATGAACAGGAGATTCCTCATTTTCAATAATTATGTTGTCTTCACTGATGGGAAGTTCCCTTGCCTTTAGAATCTTGGATGATCTAGTGGTCAAGGTGGATGGCTACATGCAGATTGTGTTACTTGCCTTTGTTGCGTCCTTAATCCTTTCTGTCATAACTATTTTCCTCTTAGAGCCCAACTTAGAAAATGGTGGAAGAAATAAGTTAACTACTAGCATGTCTATGTCTCCATTAAAACACATAATAAAATAAAATCAATAACAATATCGTGAACATATACAACATATTTTATCCTTTAAAAAAGATCATATATTATGGAAAACCACCTCCTTTGACATTAGTGTCAGCATAAGAAACAAGAGTTCCTCGAAATTATCACCATTGGAATTCTTAAATAATATTTCAAAAAAATGGAATAGAAGCATGATGCATTTATGGCCTTTGAATAAAATTCCCAAACCCCAGGTGTTGCAGCAACTGCTTCCTGCAGGATCCATATCAAGTGGATCAAAATATTGGAAAGATGTCTTGTGTGACAGTTATTCTGAGTTGCATATACACACAAAAAAATGCACCGGAATCAATCACAACATTTGAAAAACAAGATGCTTGGAATATAAAGAGATTGCAAGACTGAAAAAGACAACAAAACAACACTACACATAACCAAATAGTAAAAAAAAGGCTCGTACCATAAGTTATTTGATGCTACTATATTAACTTACCATGCTCTTCCACATTCATTGACAAATAAATTCTGCACATAAACATGCTTTGTTAATGGTATGACACAAATCTCCATTCAATTTAAAGACAAATTTTCAACTTAGTCATTCTCGGCAACCTTGTTGCTACTTTTCTTCACACATTTGAAACCCAATCTTAGATTTTTTTTGGGGGACCTAGCTCAGTTTTGTATTCTGGAAGAGTTTTTTATTAGAAAAATTAATAACCAACATCAACAGAATGTATGCTAAGTGCATTTTGAAGATTACCTCCAGCTGTTTGGAACTTGAAAACAACAGACTCTTTCACTAAGTCAATGATCTCCAGTGAGTTTATGATGCCATTTTCTAGAAAATATTTCAAAAATGATCTCAACAAATCATGTTCAATTTCCAAGAATATATGTGTCGACATTATCCATTGTATTTCAATTCGTAATTCTCAAGTAGACATTACATTCAAAATATCGATGATAGTATCCTCTAATCAATGCCCACTTCATGGGATTGTGCTGATCAGAGTCTTTGAGAATCAAACCTTGCTGGGGGCTAGAGAACTACCCAACTTTCACCTACCCAACTGTACTCTTGTGGCTAAAAGATATTATGTCTAATTTTTCTCTTAATTGAATTTCAACAAAATTGAATTTCACTAAATTGATATTACCCACTAAATTGAATTTCAACAAAACTACTTCTCTTGATTGAAGACACATAAATTTCCCATTTAGCATACATTATGAAAGACAACAAAGCGGTGACCACAACTAAGGATATGAATACCATGTCAAAACCCTAGCAAAATCCACGTCTTGAGTGATATGGACAAGTATTTCTTTTCAAATAATATAAGCAAAAACAATACTAAGATTGAAAAACAGAATGTACATTGAATTCGAGGAATGTTCTTATAATGTGGGCTAATTATACATGTTATATTTTCATTCTGGAAATCTTTAGCATTCCCTAATTTCAATGGTGGAAGGTTTGACACAATCTTTGCAACGAACAGTATGGTCTTGTTGTTTCCCCACCTACAAAATACATTAAAATAAATTAGAATTATATTGTCTGTAAAAAAGGTCTTATATTCCAATAGCTTGGTATACTTGGGTCTACACATTAAAAACATGATAATCAACTTTATATTCTCACCATTTTACCCTTGTATATAAATACAAAATGGTCAAAATATTCTTGTAGCTCCATTTGTTCTTTAACTTAAATTAGTGTCCAATCCTCCTCCATTGATAGTGTTGTAAATAATTCACCATTTTTCAAAACATCAAGGGAAACGATTGGAGAATGTGTTCCATCATCGTCACCCTATTCCTTTGTAACCCAAACCCATTTCCCCATTTGTGGAACATGTCTCCACCTACGAAATTTAAATGAGATATATAGTATCTGTCTTGAAATCCAGCACTTGAAAGAATCAAATGAAAATATTTAGTGTATTATCATATGATTTGTTTCATTGGTATGGAACTCCTTCTCCTCTTCTAGCCTCTAAAAATGAAGAAGCATGATACAATTAAAAGTAAATAGTATTGAAAATGTGTACTTGAAAGACAAGGTATCATGACTTAATTTGCACTCTATTTCTTCTCCACTTTGGTCCTACCATTCTATTCCACTCGATAAAAAAGAAAATTGTGAGTAGCTCATCATAAGGTTTTGAAGTAGAATACATTTTACCAGTTTTCCTAATCAATTCGTCCTTCCCCAAAAGATGAATAGATATAGAGAATGGCATGAAAATTCCACTACGTGCATCAATGCAACCTTTTTCCTTCATTCCAAGTTGCATTTTTGAAAATAACTTGTAACAAAATGAGCTTACTGAAAAATAATCTACACTTGGCCATTCCAATAAATTGACAGAAGGTAAAGGAATATATTTGAGATATCCACATGAACCAATCATTTTCAGAAGGATGTATTCATATTTGTAAAATAAAATACCTTCATTCTTTAACCATGTAGGATCCTTACCAACGTAGAGTAGTTCTCCTATTTTTGAATGAATGGCTTGGAAAACACTCATTATGCATTCCACTGGCTCCCATTCCTTCCAATTTGATATGCATAAACGTGAGATAGATGTGATATTCATATCACTATAAAAGGAAAATAAAAATATGTGGAAATCCTTGAAGCTATCAATAAAACATGACCATAAAACAATATGACATTGAAATTGATCATGCATACTCACAATTACAATCAAGTTTAGGAAAATTTTGTTGAATAGAAACTTTCTCTTTTGACATCTCTCTATAGTCATAGACATGTGCCACTTGAATCTTTGCCACTTTTTGTCCTCCATTACTCATCTTAAATCCTTTTACCGAACCTTTCCAGTGGACGTTGATGTCTTGAAAACACATTTTTTTTATTGAATGGCATCCAATTATTGACGCTTTCATTGTTACCCACGACCCAATAGATAATGGAATTGAAACCCATTTTCCTTGATAACCGTTTTTGTTGTATAACACAATTGCTTTCAACTCACTCTTGGGTCGTCGTTGAGCGATTGAATTTTGCAACATACAAATGAAATAAACATTTTGAGTATTATGCAAATAAAAACTTACTATCCTAATATAGATATTTCTACAAGTGATGCTCCATCACCACATTCTCATGTCCTTTCCATCTTGTCTCATCTTTCTTCTATTGGTACCTTTTTGCTCCTAGTACCCAACCTATGTGGCTCATTAAGCCAAGGTGGGTTTGTGAAACCTAGTCTTATATTTAATTTCTTAACGATGTCATTCTTATTTTAGGAATTTGTTACCCTTGTATTCGCATGGGTGTCCACGTGTGAGTTTGATCACATTCTTTAGTGAGGGTGACATTGTTCATGATGATGGTGCCCTGAAGGATTTTAAGTAATGTTAAGAGTGTTGGAGTCTGCAAATGGTCGCAGATCTACATTGGACACAATTTGAGGCAATTATGGGATAAATTTATGTATTCTGGGCTGATTGCAAACATATGTTAGCAAGAAACAAGCTGGTTTAGTAAGACTGGTCTTGTTTCAAGTGTTTCAAGTAATTATGGGCATGCTAGAGTAATTTAGGGATTTTCACCCGCACTCAAACAGTGTTGTACAACACTTTGGGTAGTAAACCAACATTTTTGGGTGAAATTTAGACCTCAAGAGGTAGAAATCAATAATGAATTCCACTTATGGGTTATTTTAGACCATAAAAGATAGCAAGAATCCTTAATTTCAACATTTAAGTGCATTTGCGTCAACAGTTTGAGTCTGCTAGGCATGTTTAGTGGGAATCTTTTGGATAGATGCATGCACTTCTATATTGATATTGGCATGAAACACCAAGAAAAATTGATCATATTTAATTTTGGAAACTCCTATGCATCCAATGATTATATTCCTAGCTCTATTCTTATACATGTATAGTGGTACCTTTTGGAGGTGTTGCAACCATTGAAACAATATTAGAAAAAGTTTTGATCATGTTATAACTCAAGGGAGGGTATGTTTCACTAGTTTATTTTCAAACCTCTCTCCACCTTCCCTTCACCACCTAACCAAGAAAAACCAGGATATGAATAATGCATCATAGACCCTCCAATAAAATAAAAATCCACTACAATTGCTACAGAAATCTGAATGACATAACAAAGATCACTCTTGTCAATGAGAAAGATAAAATATCTCGACATATCAAACTATTTGGATTAACAAATGAAAATGGCCAATGGATTACAGAGGTTCAAAACCCATACAATTTCTACTACTTGATTATTTTTCCACAATTAAACTTTCATTGTGTGGTTCCGGGGTATTAAATGTACTGAGTAGGGTTCGTAGGGGTATATATACATTATTGTACAGTTAATGGACCAATAGATCATGTTCTTAATGTACCCCATTAAATTTGTGACTATAGTTAAAATATCCACTACAAAAATATCCCCTTACTCATTTTCTACTTAAATCTACCCTACTGTGTAGTGACCAAAAGTTATGTCTCCATTTATGAAAGTTTATCTTGAAATATGTTGCTGAACCAACCAAATGAACAAACTCTACATTGAAAAAATCAACATTGAAAACACCTGTTGCATCTATAACTGCTTCACCTGAACCCGGAACACAACAAGCCTATACATAGGATTCTTATGAAACAATTAGTGAAAATGCAACATCTGGAGAGAGTAATAAAAAGTATAGAATCCAGTTTCATCTCCACCCACTAACTAGTAGAGAAGGTAGCAGAGGATACAACAAAAAATGATTCATCCAATGGAGTTTCTTTAGTACAAAGAAGCAACTGTAGTTTCAGTTCAAGGTTTATATAAGGTGTAAGTTACAGTTGATGCAGAACCAGTAAATGTGCCAGCAAAGGAAAAGGTGGAAGCAGTTACTACAGAGTCTCCAACATCTCACCCATTTCCAGATCCATACACAATGTATTAGAGATGTTAATCACCATAATCAGTAGAGGTAGTAGGAAAGGTCGAAGCAACATATTTCAGTAAGTTCAAAGCAACATACTCACTGGAAGCATATTCAGTTCTATTACGCCTTGATTAGATTAAGAACTCCTTGCCTCCCAACTAGGGGCTAGATTCGTATCCTCTGAACTGAACCTGGGCGACAGATGAACTTGGAGGAAATTGATGGAAATGAAATGGTAGATGAATCTGTGTGACAATTGATGGCATTCAAATGAGAGACATGTATCATTTTGTTTAAAAAAAATTAATCTCCCCCTCTAAACCGATTTTTTTAATATACATTTTAAATTTAGATTAATGTGCTTATGTGGGTACCTATTTTATAAGGTTGAGATGCTAAGGTTGTTATTCCATCTCGTTTTCCCTATTTTCCCTATTTTCCTCCTAGCAGGTATCTTAACTTGCAACAACCAATGATTTACTTTATCTATAGTTTATGTTGGAACATGGCTAGAGGGAACATTTAAATATATGGAAGCAAATAGTAATGCTAGAGAAGGGATCCTCATTGGGAAAGAATAAGCTAGGACAATAATGCCCATGCTACCAACAACAATTTAAAGTTACGTTTCCTTCAAGAAGAATGACAATTGGCAAGGAATGCTAATTTTTTTTTACGTTTGGGACAATTGTTTTTTAATATATATCTTAAATTTTGATTTTAATAATTTTTTATTTTTAATATAGGTGAGTATATATATATATATTCTACACTTCATAATTCTTAAAATTTGATTTAATAATTTATAATTTGAGTTTTTTAGTTTTTAATTAATTAATTGTAATATAATTTTGTAAACTATTGTATTTTCATGTAATTGTATAAGTTAGTTTTAATATTTTGTATAATGTAATATTTTTTTGGTTTTGTATTTAATTGTAATATAATTTGATAAAGTATTACATGTGATAATTTTTAAAATTTGATTTAATAATTTATAATTTGAGTTTTTTAGTTTTTAATTAATTAATTGTAATATAATTTTATAAAATATTGTATTTTAATGTAATTATATAAGTTAGTTTTAATATTTTAAAAATTTTAATTTTAATATTTTGTATAATGTAATATTTGGGCTTTGTAATTAATTGCAATATAATATAATTTAATATAATGTTTTGTTGTCTAGAAATTAGTTTTTTTAAAGTTAAATTTTAAATTGGATTATTATGATTTATTATTTTGTAATGGTTTTTTAAGTAATTTTTTTATACCAATCTAATAATTTAACATATTGTAAAAGTATTAGAAATCTTAATAATACTTTTAAAAATAATAAAATAAAATAAAGTTCCAACTTATATGATATTTTTGAGATTAAGGAAAATGGATGAATATATCATATATTCATAAGTAAAAATGTGTACATAAAAGATATTTTTAACATTAAGAAAAAATGAATAATTATAACATATATTGAAAATTGTCTAAAGACATGCATATTAAGTGAAAAGACACATTAGTACTTTACTCTAGGTGTAAAAGTACTTGTAGACTACCATGGTTAACCAAGATTTTCATCAACCAATTAGAATATGACAAATAAGAAACCTTAACTCAAGTAATGTCAACTCAACTATTATAGATGATGTCATTCTCTAGATTGTGATTGGTTCTTTGAAAGTTGATTTTAATAGTACTTTTTTTGTTTGGAGGCCCATTTTTTACCTCAAAATTCCCCTAATGGACATTGAACTTGAAGTTGCTGTGTGATACTACTTCAGAGCCTAGTTGATTCCATAATTTGCAAGAAGATGTCTTGTTTCTTTATGTACTTAACAAACAAGAGGCCAAATATATGCTTTGTGGTCAACACCTTGAGTCAATACATAGTAGAGATGAGACATGCTCACATGAGTGTGGTAAAGCATGTTTTGAGGTACCTTAAGGGCATGATTGAGTATGGCCTCATATAGTGAGAGATCATAGGATTATCTAGTAGAGATATGTAGACTCAAATTGGGCTTATAGTGTTGTAGATAGGAAGAGCACTTTAGGGTGTTGCTTCAGTTTGGGGTTTGGCATGATTTATTGGTTCATCAAGAAGCAGATGAGTGTAGAACTGAGTACAACTGGGGTAGAGTATATTGCAACTTGTTCAACTAGTTGTGAGGTAGTATGGCTTATAAAGCTACTTGCAGGATTGTTCAATGTTGAGTTAGAAATGACTTGTGTATCCTTTGACAACCATATTTATGTGAAGTT
This sequence comes from Pseudotsuga menziesii, assembly GCA_001517045.1. NCBI lineage: Eukaryota > Viridiplantae > Streptophyta > Pinopsida > Pinales > Pinaceae > Pseudotsuga > Pseudotsuga menziesii. The sequence continues at coordinate 139,387 of LPNX011223523.1, read as the reverse complement.
TTCTAAGAAAATTGAGATCCAATATCACTATATTATAGATATTGTGTAGAGAGGATCAGAGAAGCTCTAGTATATTGCAATGGATGAGAATATAGCCGATGTATTGACCAAGTCTCTGGAAAGAGTGAAGTTTGAGTAATTCAAGGACAAGATTGGAGTTGTCTAGATTTGTGTCCATCATAAGAGGAAGTGATGAGTTCCTATTCAATATTAGTGGTATTCACATTCAACATGAAAAAGGGTTGGATATGTGGAATATGTATGATATGTACACACAGTATGAAATAATATTGGTCACTATATTGGTACACCTAGTATGAAAAAGGACTGGTCACTATATGGGTACATCTGGTATGAAAAAGGACTGGTCACTGTACAGGTAGCTCCTAGCATGAAAAAGGGTTGGTTGTTGTACTGAGATGAGGGTAGATCTTAAAATTAAAAAGGGATGGTATATGCACTGAGACAAGGGTAGATCATAGCACCAAAAATAGTTGGTTGATACACCAAGATGAGGGTTTATCCTAGCGTGAAAAAGAGTTGGTTGATTAACTCAGATGAGAGTTTCTCTTAGCATGAAAAAGGGTTGTTTGATGCATCGATATGAGGGTATCTCTTATCATGAAAAAGGGTTGGTTGATGCACCCATATGAGGGTATCTCCCAACATGAAAAAGGGTTGCTTTATGCATGGAGATGAGGGTATATCCTAGCATGAAAAAGGGTTGGTTGATGCACCAATATGACGGTAAATCCTAGCATGAAAAAGGGATGGTTGATGTACAGATGAGGGTTTCTCCCAGCATGAAAAGTGGCTAGTTGATCTACCGGGATGAGGGTTTATAATAGCATGAAAAAGGGTTGGTTAATGCACCAATATGAGGGTATCTCTTTGCATGAAAAATGGATGGTTGATGCATCAAGATGAACTTAGGTTTATCCTAGCATGAAAACAGGATGGTTGATGCACATATGAGGGTTTCTCTCAGCATGAAAAGTGGCTAGTTGATCTACTGGGATGAGGGTTTATAATAGCATGAAAAAGGGTTGGTTATTGCACCAATATGAGGGTATCTCTTTGCATGAAAAATGGATGGTTGATGCATCAATATGAACTTAGGTTTATCCTAGCATGAAAAAGGGTTGGTTGATGGACCTATTTGAGGGTACTCCTAGCATGAAAAAGAGCTGGTTGTTGTACGATATTCTTATGATGTATAGATTTGATATATGTCACAAGTCAATGGCTTGAGTACCAAGTTGCAGTAACATTGATCTAGTAATGATGTCCACTGATGATCTAGTGATGACAATTGTGATTGAATAATACCTTCCTTTTTAAGAGGGACTGTTGAAGATTGTAACTTTGGAAGATATTATTGTTTGGTTACCCAAATGTCACATTTTCATCCTATTTTACCTCACTATTACTCACATGCACCCCTATCCATCAATCCATAACCCATTCATTAATACCATTTTCATTAATAAATATGGGTTACCTTGTTATTTTCCAAATTGTTTATTTCTAAGTATTTTGAGAGGATTTGTGGTTAAATATTAAGAAAAATAACATATTTTCATTATATATCAAAGTTGTATGAGCTTTATGATGTTTTCAGGCATATTTGAATATTTTAACAAAGTTAAAAGTTACCAGCTAGCCTCAAATTCGAATTTCATCTTCAAGCTTTGAAGGTTTGAAGAAGATTTGGGGTAGTTACTCAAGCATATTCAAAGGAGAAAAATCATGGAGATATCGATAGAATATCTTATCCAATATTTGTGAGAGGATTTGAAGGGATAATTGGTTGTACCTACTTGAGAGAGAAGTGGATATGTATTTATGAGTTGTTTATCTTCTTATTCAAAGCATTCATGTATAAATAAGAGGGTTCTCTCCTCATTTGAGAGGGGGCCTCTTTAGTGGTGTGGAAGTAGAGATATAATTTCTATCTTTTGAGTGTTAGTCATAGATTGGATGATTTTGTAATGGATTGATGGTTTAATACAAAACCTTTTATTTCTTTGTATTGATTTTTATTTATTTATTATGAATTGTTTTGGATTAGTTTATTTCATGCAATTTTATTCTTTCTTATTTAAATTTATTTTACGCAATTTCCTACTTTCATAGATTAGCCATTTCCTACTTTCGTAAACTAGGTTCTTTCCTGCTTTCGTAAACTAGGTCCAATTTCAGTTGCATGTGTTTTTTTAGATTAAATTAATCGTATGTTTTCTTAAATTTCAGTTGCATGTGTTCTCAATTTCAGTAGCATGGAATAGTAGATTAAATTAGTGTTACTCTAACCCTGCATATATTTTTCCTGTACCTCATAAGTTTACGCTCTCTTTGGTTTGAAAATTTAAATCGTTGGATAGCTTATTAATCAGTTAATAATTTACATCAACATTTTGGCGTCATTGTTGGGGAGGTGCTAAAAGGGGATTAGAGTTTAGATAGTATTTTTTTATCTTACAGAACAAGGGGGAGGGGAAATGATAAGATGAAAGGAATCCTTCAATATGAAATTTGTCATGTCCACAATTAAATAATTTCCAAATAAGACTATTTGCCAATAATGTTTCACCAATCTACTAGTTCCATAGGTTGAGATGGAGACACAAATTTTGTAATAAGGGGATATGGGACCCAAAAGGACATTAGTTTACCATATTCACATTTAAATGGGTCACATAAATTATAAATGTTAAGAAAATAATGTGGCATGGGTTCATGAAGACACTTGGAAGCTTGTGAACACTTTGGGTGACTAGAATCCCCACACACTTGGCATGATATTCATCCAAATTTGAAAACATGGGTAATGTAAAATTATTGAATGGTAATGTGGTGTAAAATATAATATAATGATCCAAGGAATTTATTGGTAAAGGATGGTAACTCCCATGGAAGAGGAAGATACTAGAAGACAAAGTGTGCCACTTGGAAGGAGATTCTATGCACTTTATGACAACAAATGATGGAAGATTCTATGACAAGTATGAAAAATTCAGACCTGATTTTTGACATATGAAAAATCTGACATGTCAGGGCCTAAAATAGCCACCAAGAGGCTGAATTTCGGAGTTAGAGGCAGCCATTCAAATTGCAGAAAGAATTGGAGCATGAAGAGGAAGACAAGTGTCATGAGAGTTACTAAACCAATAAGATGAGTTGGAGGAAGCTCATGGAGGGAAATTTGACATTGGGAGGAATAATGAAGTTAATAAAAGGATGTCATGAGGAAGGAGAATATATTTTTATCATTTTTTAATTGTCCTTTGGAATTTTTGGAGATATTTTCCTTGTGCATTGCACGATGATTGCACACTTTCCCTACTAGTGAACCAATTTCGAGGGAGTTGGGTTCCTTTCCAAGTTAGTTGATGGAGAGGCCATTAATATCTCTAATGGGAGATTAATGAAGGATTTTTATTTTTATTTTTAAGGTCCTACAGTCTAATTCTCATCTATCTCCCCATTCTCTCATTCCTTCTTCTCCATTTCCCCACACTCACAATTGACGGCGCACTTGTTGGAGTGATTCTTGCACCTTGTTGAGGATGGTTGATGCTCAATATTTGATTTATGATGTATGGATATGTAATATAATCTCAATATTATATGTAAGTTGAAACTTAGAAATACATGTATGAAAGGATCACATTCCTCATGCTCTTGAATAACTAGTTTTCATGGATTTGGCTTCAATGTTGAAGTAGTTTTATACCATATTTGTATGAGGGATATTATATGAGTTTGATGATGTTGGGAAAGGAATACATGATTTAATACTATGTAATTTAATGTCCATATCCTCTATGGGTCGAAATACAATAAACTCATGCATGAAAATCTTGCATTCACATGCCATTGAATCACTAGTTTCCATGACCTTAGCTTCAATCTTGAAGGAGTCTTGTATCAGATTTGTATGTGGGATGTTATCTGAGTTTGATGATTTTGTGATAGCCATATATGATTTTTTACTCTGTAGGTTCATGTACCTATTCTCTGTGGGTCGAAATCCAAGAAATCCATATGTGAAACTCTTGCAATTCCATGTTACTAATTCACTAGTTTTCATGTATTTGACTCTCATACTAAATGAGTTGTATACCAGAATTGTATGAAGGGATTTATATGGTGTTTAATATTGTTGTATAATCCATTGGTATTATGTATATGGTACATATATGTCACATCCCTATCTGAACCTTTAACTCCACCTTTCATATGTCAAAACCGAGCTAGTTATGCAATTTCCCCATAAGCAATTTCACCGAAAGTTAACCTACAAATGTTACAGACCATAATAAATTTTCAGAAATTAATAAACATGATTAAGTACAGTAATTGATGTCCAATAATCATTCCCATACTCTGTTCTTAAATTTTGTAGGTTCGTACTTGTTTTGGAGAGCTAGTTTAGCCATCACCCTTGGGGGGATTTGAACACAATTTCCTAGTAATTTTGGTATTTTTTTCATTAGCCCCAAACTTTTTTGAATAGGTCTAAGGTACGATAAAAAAATTACCCATAAAACAATTTTGGATGTTTTAATACTCACCATACCATCTTCTTTCAAATTCAGGACCATTCGGTGAAAGTTGGAATCCTCTAGAGTCATGAGTAGTTAAGCTTGAATTTTTCCCAATTTGTGCATTTCTCCAAATTTTCCAAAAAGGGACATTACAAAATTTCTATTGTGTAACATCCTAATGCATCCACTTTGGTGGGTATCCCCAAATCCTTATTGTTCCCTTTGCATGCAAATATGTTGTTCCTATTCTCAAAGTGTGATTTACTTTCCATGTAAGCATGTTTAACTTTTGCAAAAGAGTTTTTTTTTTCATTTTCTGCAAGAGTATTTTGTTTATGCAATTTTTTTTTATGCAAGTGTGACTTTATCTATTTTTCATTTACATTTTTGTAATTGTAAGTTTGGATTACTTTCATTATGCACTAGTTTTGATTTCTCCTGATTTATTTTTGTTTTTGAAGTGCGTTATTTTCATTTATGCAATAATGTAATTTAAATTTATCCAAAGAGTGATTTTTTTTATGTCATTAGTTTATTTGTATCATTTTCAATTTATATTTCAATTTCGTTATGGTGTTGTAAGAGCCCTCTTTTCTATTAATTTATATGGAAATATATGAATACCAACAAGATGGGTTTAATGATGCACATAAGTGTGGAACAACACACTCAAATCCTAGAAACATTTGGGATCTCTTATTCCTAAGAAGAGCATATCTTGACAGATGTCAAGAACTTAACCACTCCTCCCGAAGAGAATGAAGAATAGACATTTGAAGAACCCTATACATTTGATGGGGAACAATTATATGAACAAGAGAGCGAGGATGATAAAGAGGATTTGCAGCATGATCTCAAGGATGGAAATTGATCCTACGGAAGTCTTATCAAAAGATGGTTTCAAGCAAGTACTAGGTTAGATCAATTTCATTTTAGTTTCTATTTGGTTAAATCACATATTCAACAACTAGTTTCGCACATTATTGTATATTTCCATTTTTCATTTTAAAAATTGAAAGTGAACATATTCTTATTACTATTACGTGTATGGTTACGTTGGGCATTTGACTACTCGTAAATGATTTTTAATTTTTAATTAAAATAAAGTAGGTAGGTTAAAAATAAAACATGTTTAATTTTAAGTTTTAGTTTTAGTTTTTAAGTGTATGCAATAAAAAATCAGAAAGTATGATGATGTAAAAATGCTTGACTTTCTATTTTAGATATCCATTTGGTAAAAAATAAAATAAAAAGAAAAATATTCCATTGCAATTTGTATTTAATAAATTTTATAGGTTTTAGGAATGATGTAAGTAAATACAAAACACAAATAAAAACATGAAAATATAATATATATATAAAAACAAAACAAAACAAAATATAAAAAATTGTAATAGCTCTAAACATTCCATCTCTTCTCTAAACCTACAAACATAAAACAATTAAAAAAATAACAAAAATAATAACAAAACAAAATATAAAAACATGAAATAACATGAAGAATTTCCTACCAAAATTCAAATCTACTGTAATATGCACCTCACATACATTTTTTCTGCTCATGATTGCATACACTTATCTGGATATAATCATTTGGTGGTGTAGGTAGTTTAACCTTTTTGGATACATTTGTTAGGGTTCTTCTACTCTTCATGTATTTCATAGGAGTGAAGTGTTCGTTTAAAAATGTGACAACCAATCCAACAAAACACATCATGATCCGATAATTATTTTGGTGCCATTGTTTAACAGATCAACGCAAACTTTAATCCTAGGATTGAGATTTACTATCATCCAGAACTCATTAACTATATCCCATCGATTTCATACCTAAAGATCGATCTTCACTAGTTTATTGTCTCGATGCCAGCTTGAAATCACCCACCCAAGAAACTGGTCTATGCTTTGAAAAATGCACGCAGGCGCTTCACTTTGTTTCCACCTTCCATGACAAAACTACACTCTGGGCATGAATGATTTGTTCTAGGATCTATGGATTTAATTCCATTTTTAGAAAATTCTGATCTTTATATATTATCTGATTGCATTTATCTTGCTGAGCATATCCAAATCTCGGTGAAATAACAACAAATATCCTGAAGGAACGTGATTCTCCTGCTAGTAATGGAAAAATTACGTATATCTTAGTTGGATAAGAGAGATAACTCATCCTCTTTATGGTCTTTTTGACTACTGGGTATTCTCATTTAAGATTTATTTTTCCTTTCCATTTCCAATATCCATGCCAACACCAATTAGTTAGCAATTGTTTCATTGAAAATATTCCAGGAATCTAAATAGAAACATCATCGGTTAGGTGTGATTTCTTTTGGGGATATGCTCCAAGAATTTGTGATCGAGTTTGCTTGTTACCAATTGATGGAAATATACTCCATTAATCTCTTGATCAATCTGCTTGAAATCTCAGTATCTTCCACGTTGAATTTTTCATTATTGATTTATTGCTTGTTGTGATGCTTGAAACTGCATCAAATTACCAATATTCCTAATTTGAATCCATTGATCTAGGCATGTAGACACCTTCATTTTAGATCTCTTGATCCCAATCAAACCATATTTGCAATATTTTGGGGAATATTTGTAGGAAATGTCACATCTCAGGTTACAAATGTATTCTTAGAAACAAGCCTCGTAAGACTACGTGACAGTTGGGTTGGAATCATGAAAAGCGATTGCTTATGCTAATTAACACTATGCCCATATCACTAAGTTGTGAATGAGGGAATAATATCAATCAATATTTAATTTTATGTTATTGCTCGCCAATTGAAATTGCTTTGGCTCACTTTGAATCTTGGTTCACTGCTTAGTACCTTCTTTAACATCATATCACTCATCCCATGAGCTAGAATAACAAGCTTGTAGAAAGAGAGAACCACACAAACGAGCCAACAAGCAATTTAGGTACTGACGTCCTCTTTCACCATAGTAATAACTACGTCCATTTTCACTTGATAGACGGTCATGTCAAAAAATTCTACAATGGATGGATAACATGTTGATTGCGTTGGCAGGGTATATTCGACCAAGATGTGCTATTTGAGTGCCTTTATTACCTTGCCACACTTCATGTGGAAGAAGTTGTTTGAAAATTTGATAGGGTCTGTTCAGAATCTCTTGAAGTGTTCTGAAAGTATATTATAGGGAAAGGGAAACATGCTTGTTTATTTGAATGACATAGTTATGCAAATTAAAAATGATGAAGCATCTTTAATCATTACCATGATGGATAAAAAAATTCTGAAGCTGTATAGTGTCCATTTTATTTTTTATTGAGGTTGAGCATCCTATTGAAATTGTTGCTTGCGAATGGAACCTTTTTCAGTCGAAATTTAGGTTTCTCATATCTCTTAGTGGATATCATCTTGGCCTCACACTCATCTAAGGCACCATTCTCTGTCTATATCACTTTCTAAGTCTAGACCTCTCAGTGTTGACTAACTTCAACTCAAAATCCTAGCTTCCTTCCATGACACTTCAGATCAATTCTTGGATTAATATAGGGCTTCATATTCGAACTTAGATTAGATTTTTTTAGATATTGTTGGTATTGAAAAATCCTTCTTATGCAGATGGAAATTCTATCACAGAAACAAAGGTTGTGAAGACTTCAGATGTGGATGTTACTCTTGCTGCAACTTAATTTACTACATGCATGGTGTGGGCTAATACAGGGCCTGAAGTTGTAGAAACTCAAGTGATACGTTATGTAGATGAAGCTTTGGCCATGGAGGATCAGATAGCAAAAAAATTCACACAAAAAACTTTTATTTCTTCAAGATAGGGATGCAAGTTCCATTGAATATGAGTCTGTAGATAGTCGCGTTCTCATTTAAACTCATGATATGTTGTGCATCAATGAAGTTTGAATCTCATTTCTTAATAGTATTAACATAATTGGCAACTGTCTTGAATCTTGCAGAAGAGACTTTGAGCAATCTGCGACCACACACGACTGCTAACGCTGCTTCTCCTGTTCTCTTCATCGAAATATCGATTCCATTTTTGGAACTAATGTATGTCCACCCTTTCTGGGTATCTTCTTTTGAAATTTTGGCAAAAATTTCCTTCCTATGCATATTAAAGGAGTTTTGGTTTGTGATTATTAAATTAAATGGGATAGAAACATTTTTAATAATGCATATACCTTTGTTAAAAAAAAAACTTTTTAGTTTACTTTTCTTAATTTTTCTTTAATTCCTTTGATTTTCTAGCTTATTTTTGAATCAACACATTTATAATAAAACTAAAAAATAAAAAAATAAAAAAAATAATAATTCAAAACATAAATAAAAATAATATTTTTGGTCAAACATAAAAATCTTAAAATAATAATAATAATAATAAAAAATTTGCAAATGGACCTTATACTTCATGGAAACGTTTATTGGAATCATGTTTTTTCATTTCAAGTTAATTTCTTGAGTTACTCTAAATAGGTTTCAAAATAAGTCTAAGATGTGTCACAAAAAATAGTAAAAACACATGTTTCAGTTAGTTGTGAATTTGATTTGCTAAAGCACATATGTTTCCTACATTTTATGTTTTTCGATGCTCTCACAATTTTGTTGCAGGAAAATACTACGCTTTTACGAGTTCCGAGACAATCAAGAAGCCTTGTTCATGCAGAAGTGATTTGCAAGAAACAAAAATTTTCCAAAAAAATCATGTTTCATTGAAAGCTTGAAGGAGTTGAGCTTTGTATCACATTTGTCATGTCATTTCCCTCTATAAAGAAACTTTCATAAAGCCATTTGTGTCATGATCTATTTATCTACATACATCCTTTAAATATCGTCATTCATCCATGTTGGAGTCTAGTGTTTCATCTGTTGATGTATTTGTAACTTCAGAATGTGATCACTTGTATATTTTATGTGTTGTACCCCGATGTTTATTCCGATAAGTATCTGTAATGTAATTGAGTCATGTCATACACCAATGTTCCTATCGGGAGATTCAATAATGTAAACAAGTCATGTAAAGTCATAGTGAGTAACCATCCTTATTGATCAAGGGTTAAAGTCCTCGTAGTTGTGGAGCCCTAGGGTTATTATACTCTCCTAGAGAAGTCGGCCCTAGTGAGTTATTGTCAAGTCACGAATTAGTATAAATAGAGAGTGAGCCTCTCTATTTAACACACATTCACTCACACTCAATTGTAGCACATAACTGAGAGAGAAGAAGTTGTTGGGACAAGAGAGAGAGAGACTATTGCTGTCGGGAGATCATCTTACTGTTTTTGGGTTTTAATTTTGGTGCCGATTCTATCTCTAAGGAAGTTGCGGGGTTTTCTCCTTTATGGTTTCCCCAAGGAAAATATTTGTGTTTATTGTCTACTGTGTTTGATTGCTGTGATTTTTATTCTCTCAGTTAAAGATCCTAAGCTAATGCTAGCTTGAATGATAAAAATCTAACATGGTATCAGAACTAACCTGAGAAGAATACACTGTGCAGTTGTGAAAACTAGGGCTTCCTATTTTTTGGATCTCTCTCCACATATTTTCAGCAAAAGAAGGTTGGAGTGACTCTCCTCTCGAAATAGAATCTGATTTTGAGCATTTTCAGTTTTTGACCCAACACTACTACCGAAAACTAGGGATTTCCACAGAAGTGGAATTTTTGAGTGAGCCCAGGCCTGGATTGATATTCTCCTCAAAATCAAAGTTTAGAGATCAAGATCAAAGTTTTTGGTTGGACAAAACTCTGGGAAAGTCAAACCCTAATATGCTCCTGAACCAACTCTGGAAAGATTCAGCTCCAAGATCCAGTTCCAACATCTTAACCTGGTAAGATATAAATATTTTGCATTTCCATTTGAGGTTCTTTATTAAGATGTCTCATCATACCAATATAGATGAAAATATTGAGGGAGTTGATAACTTTTGAGCCTGGAAGTATAGGATCTCCCTGGTCCTGGAAGAAAATGAGTTGGACTCTTACATCAATGAATAGGTTCAAGTTCCAGAGGGAGATGAGGCTAAGGCCTTACACAAAAAGAAATTGGTCATGGATAAGAGGATTATTGCTTATTCAATTAAATATGACCTCATACCACAGGTGTCCTCCCTAAAGACACCTAAAGTTATGTTTGATGCCCTGACCAAACTGTTTGAAGGAAATAACATAAATCAAAAGATGACTTTGAGAAACCAATTGAAGAATGTAAAGATCCAGAATGAGGAGACCATACAATCTTACTTTACAACCTGGTCTCTTAGATCAAGGAACAAATGGAAGCGGTAGATGAAGAAGTGGAGAATGCATAAATTGTGATGACCACCTTGAAAGGTCTACCTAGATCATGGGACTCCTTCATTCAAGGTTTTATATCCTATTTTTCTTTCTCATTTTAAAGCATTTGCTTGTTTTTTAAAACATGGTTTTTCGTTCATTTTTGAGTTTGTACTTTAGGTTCCTTTAAATTCTCTTTGATTTTATGCTTATATTTATAATTTACTTCATAGGTTTTTCCAATTTTGGTTTTACTTAGTGAAATTTATAGTTTTTAGGGGCTTGTAGGATGTTTATATGACTTAAAGGTTCTAAAAAATATCATAAGGTTTTATTTAAAGCCATTTAACCAAAGTTTAACTCTTTGCTGTGAGTGTTGTTTTGAAAATGATTAGAACATGTATTCTTGTAGCGCAAGCTCAGAAAAGTTAAACACGCGCACTACAAGAAAATCGTGCAATATGAAAAATCATGATTTTGGCTCGAAATTTTCAAAATTTGCGCATAGGAGAGGTCTTTCACACCTGTCAATGAGTTTGATATGTGTTTTTCGGCTAGAGTAATCATTGTGACAAGTGTTATGAGTTCAGGCAAGGAATCATTTGGGTGAGTTGCCGTGGTTTGGAAGTTATGAGATACAGGGTAGTGGAACCTTAATAATTATGCACGATGAGGAAAATTCATCATTAGCTACGCATCTCCTAAAATGCATGAAGACCATAGAAGTCATGGCAAAGTTTTGGCAGTTTGTGATCGAAGATTGAAGAAGGTCGGCAATTTAGGGCTTTGTAGGGAAACTGTTTAGCACTGTCGTGATGGTCAGAGAAAGACTTAAGACTGAAATTTGACACCTAGGAAGACAGGAAAGCACATTTTTAGCGACTAAATCCATTATTCAGACATGTATGAGGCGAATTACTATCATATTCCATGTATTCAGGTTCACATTGATAGAAGTTTAGTTATGGAGAATAACTAAGGATGCTAGTATATAAACTCAATTTTTTGCTCAATGTCGAATTTTCTCTGTCAATAGAGTTAAAAGACTTATCAGTTTGATACATAAAATTCAGCTTAAGGGTTTTAGTTTTCTCAACATATGATTGACTGTTTAAAATTGCGAAGATTTGAATAGAGTTAATTTCTTTACTGAAGGAAGCAATTTTTAATATTAATTATCTAGAATGAAGAGGAGTGGGAAAACAAACAGAGCTGAACCCTCAGATATGTCTTGGGTTCAATATTTCCCTGACTATGCCAGGTTATTTTCAGAAGCAAGATGGTTAAACTATTTTGAGAATATTGATGGACATCAGACAAAAGTTTCATATAAGTTTGCTCAGGGATTAGATAAAGATATTGTTACCTTTGACACCCTAAAGATTGAGCTGACTAGAGAACTAATAGCATAGGATACAGGGATCCCTGATGAAGGTGAATATTGGTTCAAGAAAGTACCTTTTACCTTTGATTCACAGAATTACTTGCTTCCAAATGTTGTTGCAGACTGGGGTAAAGGAGTGCATATCCAGAAATCAAACCAAAGTGGAGAGAACCAATAAAAATTCTGCAATGTTATGTAACTTGTGAAGGAAGTTATGCATTTGTATTTAAGTATCATTTCAGGTTTTTACAGCATCTTATTCATGAAGCAAAGATGAACCTTCCTTTATTTTTCCTTAAAAGTATGCAAAAGATGTCCAGTAGGGTAAAGAAGCATCAAGACCATACTAAACAGTCTATAATTCATCATGGTCTAATAAAGCTAATTATAAGTACTGTGCTACAAAAGAAGGAAAAAACATGGGATTGTTTTCTATTTTGGTATGGGTTTCAATCTGAGAAAGAAGACCAAGCTCAGAAAAGGCAGCTGAATAAAGGACATAATTTAGTCAAGAAATGGAAGAAAAAGGTCATAGTCGAGATAGAAGAAGATAGTGTACCAGGAAAGTCTCTGACCCAAAAGGATGAAAATGTTGAAGATGAACAGCAGACAAATATTGAGGAAGATGAAATATCAAAGGGAGAAATGAAATATTTGGAGCATGTAGAAGATAGCCTTCATGAAGAAGTAAACCAAGAAGTAAGTGAAAGTTTGATAGAAAAGGAACAAGTCCCTATGGGAGTATAGTCAAAAGATAAGGAAAATCCATAGTTTGATGAAGCTAGGGTTGACACTGAACAAGATTTACAGAAACAGTCTGAAGAAGGGGTAATGCCACGAGGGATAAAAAGAAAGGTAGTACAACTAGCCTCTATCAAACAATAAGGAAAAACTTTGAGCATGCTAGGGGAGTTTGGGGCAGGTTGGAGGCCTAAGACTAGACCTAGGAATAAACACAGATTGAATATGAAAAAATTGCTAAACCCTAAATTAGCTCAGAAGAAAATTACAGTGATAGAAGACTCTTCATCCCAAGAAGAGCTAGAAGAGAATGGAGATTTAAATGTAAAGCAGATGAAGGGTAAGAAACAGATTATTTCAGAATATAAGTTAGCCTTCACTGAAACCAAAATTTCAGAAATATTTAAGGAAGTTTGAAAGAAAGTAGTCTTAGACCATCATGAATATGATTCAAAGAAGCAGCATTCAGTCATAACAAGTTTTTGTGCAGAAAAAGAAAAGGTTGTAGAACCATTAGCCCAATGCAATTTTGAAGTTAATGAATCTCCAGCGGTTCCTATAGCTATGACAGAGCAGTTAGAGGAGGATGAAGAGATTTTAAAAAATTTGAAGATCCCTTGGATGCCAGAAGAAATGCATCTAGTTTCAGAAGGGAAGTGCATTGATTCCGAGAATGAGAATTTGCAGAGAAGTATTAAACAATACAAATATTAGATAGAATACCTGCATGAAACAAATGAGGGGTTAGTAGCTTCTAACAGAAGATTGGGAGAGGATTTAGAGGAGGTAAATAGCCATTAACAAGATTTAATTGCAGTTTATAAGGAAGCTTTGAAAAGGAAAAGACAGACACAAAGTCTGTATGCAAAATTGAAGCAAACTATTCAAGAACTAACACAACAAAATCAGGAGCTTTCAAAAAGAGTCGAAGACCTAGAAGCTGATCATCAGAAAATAAGAAAGAAGACTCAAGCTTTGGAAGGGATAGCTCTTTTGGCAGAGGCTGCTAAGGATTTGTAAAATTCTTTAAAATAGTGGTTATTAGTTAGTCTTTGAAAAATTTAGTTTAATATGTACGACTCTATTTTTATTGAGTAATTCGGTAGTATGACCTAAAAAGCTGTTTTTTTTAGTTATGCAACTATTTTTGGGTAACTAAGATAAAAGTAAGACTAAAGAAAGACTAGGGGTTCGGATTTTTGTACAAGGGGAGGCTATCAAGCTACTGTTTATAGAGCTAAGTGTCTGAAACTCTTATGTATTTTGAATTACTGATTATGGTATATATGCAAACTATAAGCCCTATTTATCTTATCTGCTGGTTTCATTTTTGATTGGTTTAATCACTCAGTTTATTTATTCATTTCTTGTTTGAGGTTATTATTCATGAAATGCTTGTTAACTGTGGATGAAATTTAGTGTTGTGCTTATTGTTTTTGGTTTATGTTTCATATATTATGCATCTCATTCTTTCATTGTTGCATGATTTAGTGTTTGTATTAGCCTTGTGAAGTTTTTACCCTCTTGTTTACAAACTGCACAACCAAAACCCTAAAAAGCCTGTTTTACTTAATTTTATTTATTGAGATTGTGTTGGCTTGTTCTTTAGTAGTCCGAGAATAATTTCTGGCACTAACATCTTTGGTGTCATTGCTGAGGATGAATTTGAAATCCTATTTTCCCTGGGTTACTTATCATTTAACTGGTTTTGAGAGGTGGAGTTAAACCAACAAATTTTTAAAAGACTACATTTCACCAAATATTTCATAGTGGGTACTAAAGGAGTTGGAACAAGAATTAGACCTAGTTCACCTTTACAACTGGGTGTCTCAGACCCAGAGAAAATTCTGAAAACAACTAGGAAAATCAAAAGGTCCCAGTCATCTCCAGCCTTATGTAACCCTGACCAAATAGACTTATTGTTACCTTTTTCTGTTTCAAAGGAAGAGGAACAAGATTCATCTTGGTTGAAACCTACTATCCCTGTTAGTAATTTTCAGATTTTTACTGATCCTCAGTCCTTCAAGAAAGCAAAGACCTTATCTCCTAGAAAAATCCCATTATTTCACCTCAAAGTTGGTAATATTCCTTTTCATCCAAGTCATAGTCAAGTTTTTCCTTCATCTAAACCAGTCAATCTAAATATGGCAACCCAAAATCAACCATTAGATATGATGGATCAAATGGTAGTAGCTAGGTATGCACCTCTTGTTTTACCTCAGCCCTTAAATTCTCTCCCTAGTGGAGATTACCAAAAATACTTACCCAGGTTTAATGGACAAGGTGAGGCCACCGCTGAGGAGCATTGGGATGCATTTCTCAGCTATGCAGATAATCAGAATATCAAGGAAAAAGATGTGTGGATGAGGATGTTCGTACAGAGTCTGGATGGAGAGGTCAAAAGATGGTTTAGAGAGTTACCAACAAACTCTATTACTATAATAGAAGAGCTTCAGGATCTTTTCATGAGACAATGGGGTGATACTAAGGATCACACATATTACATTACAGAGTTTGGAGCCCTAAGAAGGAATAAAGATGAAACTATAGCTGATTTCTCTAAGAGGTTCAATAAAATGTATGGTAGAATCCCGGTAGAGATTAAACCTTCTAAAACTTTTGTAAAACTCACTTATGATAATGCTTTTGATAATGATTTTTCCCAACTTTTGAGAGAAAGAAGACCTGTTACTTTACTTAATATGCAAGAGTCAGCATTAGAAGTGGAATATAATATTCTTGCTTCTAATAGACTAAAGGGAAACTCAACTCAACAAGTTTATGACAGAAAGGGTAAGAAAGAGGTAGCCCCAGTGGTTTCAACATCACACTCTGCAGATGGTAAGATTGATGAGATGGAAAAAATAGTGAAAATCCTAACAACAAAACTAAACAAATTGGAATTAGAGAAAAATTCAAATAAGACTGTTCAAGAGGGAGATAGAAACCCCAATAATCCAAATAAATTCAGAAGACAGTTTGCACCTCGTTTCATTCCCAGAGAGAGAAGAAATAATGACATACAATGTGAGAGGAGAGAAGCTGAGGATCAAAAGGTGCCACCCCACTTCAAAATAATGTTACTGATGAAGGAGAAATAGAAGAAGAAGAGTTTTTTGAGGATCCATATCAAGACATGAATTATTTTGGAGAACAATTGACTGAAGTTTTTGTGACTGAGGAGGATTTTTTAAACTCTGAATATTATGACGTAGATGTTTTTGAAACAGAATATGATTTAAACCTTCAATTAACTACTGATAGATATCACTCTAATCCAAAGAAAACCCTAAATTTAAGATCAAGGCCAAAATATGTGATTCAAAATCCTAAAAAGAAGGTAATTCTGCCTCCTAAATAGCAGTCTGATCCAGTATTAGAAAAGAAATAGAATCAGGATAAACCAAAGAAGGTTATTGAAGTTGAAGAAGTGAATAAAAATATGCAGAATTTTAATCTTAAAAATGAATTGTGCAAAATTAAAATCCCCATGTCTTTCACTGAGTTGATAAAAAATCCTTCTTACAAAAATTCAGTTTTGAAAATGATTAGTTCAACAAGCAATCAAGCCCCTCTGACACAGTAAATTTATAGGAGGAAAATCCTAAAATTTTCATTGGATCAGCTTTGGCAGAGAAAACTGAAAATTATGCAAGTGCATCTCCTCCTTTTTACATTACATTAACTATTCATGAGCAAATGATACATAATTTCTTTTTGGATTCAGGCGCATCTCATAATCTAATGCCAAAAGTAGTCATGGAGGCTTTAGGGTTGAGCATAACAAAACCTTATCATGACTTGTATGCTTTTGATTCTCAAGCTGTAATATGTTTAGGAGTGATAAAGGATATGGTGGTTAGTTTAGCTTAACTACCAATGAAAAGCTTTATTATAGATGTAGTAGCGGCGGATATCACACCTAAGTTTGGAATGCTCCTTTCTAGATCTTGGGCCAAGAAGGTAGGTGGAACTCTATAGATGGGCTTAACATATGCAACCATTCATGTCTTTGGAGGTTATAACAGAAGGTTGTATGGAGAGTTACAATTTTCTTATATTGTGACTGATGACAAGAAACCTACAAATCATCCTTTGTATGTGGTTGAAAAGGATTTGGGTACCTGTATGTTGCATTTTAGTGATGATAATGATGCTGCTGGTATATTACAGGTTGAAAAATAAAAATCAGTCAAATGCACTAGGGAACATGAGGATGAAATTTGGAAAATGTATTTTGATGGATCATCATATAAAGAAGGTGCTGGAGCAGGAGTTGTCCTGATATCTCCTAGTGGTGAAGCGGTAAGATTAATGTACAAATTAGAATTTATTACCACTAATAATACAACAGAGTATGAGGCTTTGTTTTTAGGTTTGAGAGCTGTAAAAGATTTAGGTATTCAACAAATCTCTGTTTATGGTGACTCTGAGTTGGTTGTTCAGCAAGTAAGGAATAACTATAAAGTAAAGCAAGATTTGCTGAAAGTGTACAGGAATGAAGTATGGGATATGATAGACAATTTCTTTGTGGATTTTAATATCTCTTATATTCCTAGGGATCATAACCAAACTGCTGATTCTCTTTCCCTAGAAGCCACACATTTCAGGATTCCTAAAACAACACAGCTGAAGTATCCTATTGAAGTTAGGTATAGAACTTCTGTTCCTGATAGTATAAAGCAATGGAGAGTTTTTGAAGATGATTTTGAGATAAAAATGTTTTTAGAGCTAACAGGTGAGTTTTCTAATTCCTTAATTGACCAAGAACAGGATGGTGAAACTAAACATATTGAGGGTGTTACAGAAAATGAAATTGCAGGTCACAAAATCATTGAGCTGAAAAGTAATTTTCTTCCTAAGGGTTTGGTGCCTTTGGAGAGGATTTTTTCGAAGGATGATACCCCTTTAAAACCATATATGCAGTATTCAGAAGAAAATCTAATGGATTGTAATATTGGCACCAAGGAGCACCCCATAATAGTGAAGGTCTCAAAGGCACTCACAACAGATCAAAGAAACAGGTACATCAAGTTATTAAAAGAGTATGTTGATGTTTTTGCTTGGTTATACGAGGATTTGAAGATGTATGATACTAGTATTATATAGCATAAAGTTCCTTTGAAATCAAATGTTAAACCTTTTAGACAGAAATTAAGGAGAATCAATCCTGCTTTATTCCCCATTATAGAAAAGGAGGAAAAAAATTGTTAGATGATAAGATTATTGTTCCCCTCCGATATTCTTCATGGGTAGCAAATCTAGTACCTGTCCGAAAAAAGATAGGTGAAATCAGATTGTGTGTTGATTTTCAAAATTTGAATAGGTCTTCATTGAAATATAATTATCCTTTACCAAATATTGAACAAATATTGCAGAAGGTGGTTGGTGCACAAAGAATCTCAATGGTAGATGGTTTTTTAGGGTATAACCAAATTGCAATGCACCCTGATGATAGAGAAAAGACAGCTTTTACTACTCCTTGGGGTACTTTTATGTATGAAAAAATGCCTTTTGGATTAATGAATGTTGGAGCTACCTTTCAAAGAGCTATGGACATAGCCTTGGTGGGAGAGAGGGATAAGTTTGTGGTAATCTATTTAGATGATATTACAGTCTTCTCACAGTCTGATGATGAGCACTTAAAACACTTAAAACAAACTTTCTTGAAGTGCAAAAAATATGGATTGCCTCTCAATCTCAAAAAGTCACATTTTGTTGTACAAGAAGGTAAGTTGTTGGGTCATTTGGTTTTAGCTGATGGCATAAAGATAGATCCAGAAAGGGTAAAAGATATTCTGAAAATTAGTTTACCAAGGAGTAAGAAGAATGTGCAATCTATTATTGGAAAAATTAATTTCCTGTGTTGGTTCATACCAAAATTTTCTGAAACCATTAAACAAATTACAGCCATGTTGAAGAAAGATCAGGAAGTTAAGTGGACTATAGAAGCTAAAAATTCATTTGAAAAGATTAAGATAGCTCTTACGGAAGCACCAGTACTAGTAAGTCCTGATTTTATAAAGGAATTTTTGACTTTTTCTTTTGCATCAGAGGATACTTTATCTGCTGTTTTATTACAGAAGAATAATGACGGACTTGAACAACCAATTTCATTTTTCAGCAAGACCCTCAAAGACTCAGAATTGAAGTACAACACTTTGGAGAAGCAAGCTTACTCATTGGTAAAGGCATCAAAGTTTTTTATAATTTATGTTCTACATTCCAAAGTCATTGCTTCTGTTCCTAATGCCACCATTAAGGATGTATTAACTCAACTTGATAGTGAAGGAAAAAGGGGGAAATGGATTGCAAAGATAATGGAATATGATGTGGACATTAAGCCTACAAAGCTAGTGAAGGGATATGGTTTGGCTAAATTATGAGCTGATTCAAATTGTCAATCTTTAGGTCTTTATCTCATGGCAGAACAACCTCTACAAGAAGAAATGCAAGCATAGCAAGAGAAGGAAATAATTATGGATCACTATGTACATCCACATGGTATGCAGATATCGTACACTTTCTTTTGTATTTACAATGTCTGGAACATCTAGATAAGAAAGATGCTAGGTCATTGAAGTTGAAAACTACTAAATATTGTTTGATACAATAGCGGCTGTTTTGGAAATATCCAGGGGGTATTTTGCTTAGATGTTTGGATAAGCCAGAAATTGAAGAAGTAATATCTGAATCACACGAAGGTGCTTATGGGGGACATAAGCATTGGAAGGCAACAATTTATAAAATTTTGAGAGACGGATACTATTGGCCTTCTTTATTCTTCGATGTATATCAGCATCTAAGAGCATGTATCCCATGTCAAAAGTTTTCTGGCAAGCAAAAGTTGGTGTCTTTACCATTAAATTCTATTGCAGTGAATGCTCCTTTTCAGCAGTGGGGTTTTTAGAATAATAAACCCATAGTTAGCTACCTTAGATATTAATTAATCCATTTTTGTCTTATTTGCCTAGTTTCCAATAGTCCACTCTATGCAAGTTGTCTTCCACATGTCCTAGAAGTCAAACTTGCTAAAACTGAGTCATGGAGCACTTGGGAAACCTCCTGGAATCCATATTTATCATATATGCTTTATTCCAGATCCTCCCTAGCGCATGTCTACTTTTTCTGCTTTATTGCCTACTTTACTGAGTTTTATGGCAAAAGGGAAAGTAAGACTAGGTGCAGTTGACTTGTTTTTTGCCCTCATCATCCTCCATTATTTTCTCCTAATAAAAGCATGTATGAGATGTATTTCCATCACCTATTAGCTTTCCTACTTGAATTTTCCAATTCGTGAGCTCCTAGGCAGATTTGGAAACTGCTTTATGCACCTATGGGGGATTTGACTAGATTTAGTAAGCCTGCTTTTGACTATTTCGAATATCATCCTTATGCATTCGAATCTCTCATGTAATTTTTTATTGCATCAGCCCATGACTTCACAAGGTTGGCTATTGTACACTTATTTAATGCAGATTGGTGTTATGCTCCAATTTCAGTCTCCTTTGTGTGTAAATTTGCATGTTTGATTAGTAATTTTGTGAGTGCAATTGATCTATCATCTGGGTTCAATTTACACAGGGGTTTGGACTTCATAGGGGAGATAAATCATTCTTCTTTAGGGAAGCATAAATGGATTTTGACATCTACATATTTCTTCACTAAATGGGTAGAAGTTATCCCCACAAGAAATGCAACAGACAAGGTAATCATAGATTTTATTCAGGAAAATATTTTTAGCAGATTTGGATGTCCCAAGAAGTTATTGACTGATAATTCTCAAGATTTTAAGTCCAAAGAAATGGTGACATTTTGTAAAAAGAATGGGATTGTTTTGAAACACTCAACACCTTATTATCCTCAGGGAAATGGGTTAGCTGAGTCAACCAGTAAGAGTATTATTCAGAGTATCAATAAGTTATTGAAGCAAAATAAATGATCATGGGACTCAATGTTAAAATTTACATTGTGGGCAGACAGGATAACAATTAAAAAGGAAATTGGAACTTCTCCTTTTCAACTGATATATGGTACTGATGTAGTGTTTCCTGTTCAACTTGGTATTCCAAGAAGAACCCAGTGATATTCAAAGAAGAATTCATGCACTGATAGAATTACAGTAGAAGTGTGAAACAGTAGAAGAAAAAGCTCAGCTGTATAGGACAAATATCAAAGAAAGGTTTAATACAAAGATCAAGGAGAACACCTTTTCAAATGGAGATATGGTTTTGAGATGGGATGCTATAAAGGAGCAGAAAGGAAAGCATGGCAAGTTTGATAATATATGGTTTGGTCCTTTCATAGTATCAAAGATTCTAGAGAATAATACTTTTGTGTTACATACTTTGGATGGTGAGGAATTGTCTAATCCAGTTAATGGAGGTTTCCTCAAACATTTTTATAGCTTTTAAGGAAAGATATTGGACTTTCATTGTATATACCGATGTGAAGATTAGAATAAAGAATCCATGGCCCAATGGAAATTTTGCAAAGTAGTAGGCAGTTGCAGTTACAGAACAGAAGGCACTGATCTATAGGTTCTTGAAGCCTCACAGGGAGGACTTCGTCTCGCAGCAGGAGCCAGATGTTATAGCCTATTTTTGTTTCTCATTTTAAAGCATTTGCTTGTTTTTTAAAACATGGTTTTTCGTTCATTTTTGAGTTTGGACTTTAGTTTCCTTTAAATTCTCTTTGATTTTATGCTTATATTTATAATTTACTTCATAGGTTTTTCCAATTTTGGTTTTACTTAGTGAAATTTATAGTTTTTAGGGGCTTGTAGGATGTTTATATGATTTTAAAGGTTCTAAAAAATATCATAAGGTTTTATTTAAAGCCATTTAACCAAATTTTAACTCTTTGCTGTGAGTGTTGTTTTGAAAATTATTAAAACAGTCATTCTTGTAGCGCAAGCTTAGAAAAGTTAAACACACACACTATAAGAAAATTGTGCAATCTGAAAAATCATGATTTTGGCTCGAAATTTTCAAAATTCGCGCATAGGAGAGGTCTTTCACACCTGTCAATGAGTTTGATACGTGTTTTTTGGCCAGATTAATCATTGTGACAAGTGTTATGAGTTTAGGCAAGGAATCATTTGGGTGAGTTGCAGTGGTTTGGAAGTTATGAGATACAGAGTAGCGGAAGCTTAATAATTATGCATGATGAGGAAAATTTTCCATTAGCTACGCATCTCCTAAAATGCATGAAGACCATAGAAGTCATGGAAAAGTTCTTGCAGTTTGTGATCAAAGATTGAAGAAGGTCGGTAATTTAGGGCTTTGTAGGAAAACTGTTTAGCACTATCATGGTGGTCAGAGAAAGACTTAAGAATGAAATTGGACAGCTCAGAAGACAAGAAATCATATTTCTAGTAGCTGAATCCATTATTTAGATAGGTATGAGGCGAATTACTATCATATTCCATGTATTCGGGTTCACATTGACAGAAGTTTAGTTATGGAGAATAAATAAGGATGCTAGTATATAAACTCATTTTTTTGCTCAATGTCGAATTTTCTCTGTCAATAGAGTTAAAAGACTTATCAGTTTGATACATAAAATTCAGGTCAAGGTTTTTAGTTTTCTCAACATATGATTGACTGTTTAAAATTGTGAATATTTGAATAGAGTTAAGTTCTTTACTAAAGGAAGCAATTTTGAAGTTCAATTATCCAGAATGAAGAGGAGTGGGAAAACAAACAGAGCTGAACCCTCAAATATGTCTTGGGTTCAAGCTTTCCCTGACTATGCAAGGTTATTTTCAGAAGCAGGATGGTTAAAATATTTTTAGAAGATTGATGGACATCACACACAGGTTTCATATAAGTTTGCTCAGGGATTAGATAAAGATATTGTTACCTTTGACACCCTAAAGATTGAGCTGACCAGAGAACTAATAGCAGAGGCTACAGGGATCCCTGATGAAGGTGAATATTGGATCAAGAAAGTACCTTTTACCTTTAATTCACAGAATTACTTGCTACCAAATGTTTTTCCAGACTGGGGTAAAGGAGTGCATATCCAGAAATTCAAACCAGAGTGGAGAGAACCAATAAAAATTCTACAAAGTTATGTAACTTGTGAAGGAAGATATGCATTTTTATTTAAGTATCATTTCAGGTTTTTGTAGCATCTTAATCATGAAGCAAAGATGAACCTTCCTTTCTTTTTCCTTAAACGTCTACAAAAGATGTCCAGCAGAGTAAAGGATCACCAAGGCCATACTAAACAGTCTATATTTCATCATGGTCTAATAAATCTAATTATAAGTACTTTGCTCCAAAAGAAGGAAAAAACATGGGATTATTTTCTATTATGATCTGGGTTTCAATCTAAGAAAGAAGACCAAACTCAGAAAAGGTAGCTGAATAAAGGACATAATTTAGTTAAGAGATTGAAGAAAAAGGTCATAGTCGAGATATAAGAAGATAGTGTACCAGGAAAGTCTCTGACCCAAAAGGATGAAAATTTTGAAGATGAACAACAGACTAATATTGTGCTAATATTGAAGAAGATGAAATATCAAAGGGAGAAATGAAAGATTTGGAGCATGTAGAAGATAGCCTTCATGAAGAAGTAAACCAGGAAGTAAATGAAAGTTTGATAGCACAGGAACAAATCCATATGGGAGTACAGTTAGAAGATAAGGAAAATCCATTGTTTGATGAAGCTAGGGTTGACACTGAACAAGATTTACAGAAATAGTCTGAAGAAGGGGTAATGTCACGAGGGATAAAAAGAAAGGTAGTTCAGCTAGCCTCTATCAAAGATCAAGGAAAAAATTTGAGCATGCTAGGGGAGATTGGGGTAGGTTGGAGGCCTAAGACCAGGCCCAAGAATAAACTCAGATTGAATATGAAAAAATTGCTAAACCCTAAATTAGCTCAGAAGAAAATTACAGTGATAGAAGACTCTTCATCCCAAGAAGAGCTAGAAGAGAATGAAGATTTAAATGTAAAGTTGATGAAGGGTAAGAAACAAATTATTTCAGAAGATAAGTTAGCCTTCACTAAAACAAAAATTTCAGAAATATTTAAGGAAGTTCGAAAGAAAGTAGTCTTAGACCATCATGAAGATGATTTAAAGAAGCAACATTCAGTCATAACAAGTTTTTGTGCAGAAAAAGAAAATGTTACAGAACCATCAACCCAATGCAGTTTTGAAGTTAATGAATCTCCAGGGGTTCCTTTAGCTATGACAAAGCAGTTAGAGGAGGATGAAGAGATTTTTAAGAAATTGAAGATCCCTTGGATGCTAGAAGAAATGAATCCAGTTTCAGAAGGGAAGTGCATTGATTCAGAGAATGAGAATTTGCAGAGAAGTATTAAAAAATACAAATATAAGATAGAATACCTGCATTAAACAAATGAGGGGTTAGTAGCTTCTAACAGAATATTGGGAGAGGATTTAGAGGAGGTAAATAGCCATTATCAAGATTTAATTGCAGTTTCTAAGGAAGCTTTGAAAATGAAAAGACAGACACAAAGTATGTATGCAGAATTGAAGCAAACTATTCAAGACCTAACACAACAAAATCAAGAGTTTTCAAAAGGAGTTGAAGACCTGGAAGCTGATCATCAGAAAACAAGAAAGAAGACTCAAGATTTGGAAGGGGCAGCTCTTTTGGCAGAGGCTGCTAAGGATTTGTAAAATGTTTAAAATAGTGGTTATTAGTTAGTCTTTGAAAAAGTTAGTTTAATATGTATGACTCTATTTTTATTGAGTAATTCGGTATTATGACCTAAAAAGCAGTTTTTTTTTAAGTTCTGTAACTGTTTTTGGGTAACTAAGATAAAAGTACGACTGAAGAAAGACTGGGGGTTCAAATTTTTGTACAAGGGGAGGCTATCAAGCTACTGTTTACAGAGCTAAGTGTCAGAAACTCTTATGTATTTTGAATTACTGATTATGGTATATATGCAAACTATAAGCCCTGTTTATCTTTTCTGCTGGTTTCATTTTTGATTGGTTTAATCACTCAATTGATATATTCATTTCTTGTTTGAGGTTATTATTCATGAAATGCTTGTTAACTGTGGATGAAATTCAGTGTTGTGCTTATTGTTTCTGTTTTATGTTTCATATATTATGCATCTCAGTCTTTCATTGTTGCATGATTTAGTGTTTGTATTAGCCTTGTGAATATTTTACCCTCTTGTTTACAAACTGCACAACCAAAACCCTAAAAAGGTTGTTTTACTTAATTTTATTTATTGAGATTGTGTTGTCTTGTTCTTTAGTATTTTGAGAACAGTTTCTGGCACTAACACAAGGGATTTGTGCAAGAAAGAATCTAGTCAATTTTAGTAGGTTGTGGGAAGAATGCTCACAAGAAGAAGCTCGAATAATAGCTCGAGAAGAAAATATGGGAAGTGAATACCAATATCTCATGGTACACTCCAAGAAAAGTAGAAGAACATTTCATCACCCCAAAGGTAAGCACTTCCACCAGAAAGATAACACTATAAGAGATTTATCTAAACTCAGATGCTATACATGTGATGAAATAAGACACTTTCCAAAGATTGTACTAGAAACAAAATTTTCTCTCACAAGAAGAAGGGAAACAAGAGAAGACATCATGCTCATGCTGCAGAGGATGATGAACCTTCCACAAGGAGAATTAGACAAGAAAGTGATGATTCTTCAAGTGATGAAGAATATGTTTTGATTTCCACTCTCACTGGAAGTATCACACATGGAAGCAATGATTATCTTATAGACAATGGGGATTCCAAACATATGACGAGATTGAAAGAATCCTTTGTGAAATTATCTGAACATGAGTCACCTCATAAGGTGAAACTTGGGGATGATTACCAATATCCAATAAAAAGTAGTGGTGAATCCTACTATAATATAGACTCTGGAAAGTATATGAAGATGAAGGATGTATTATTTGTACTAGGACTAAAGAAGAAACTCCTCTCCATATCTGCATTGGATGCAAAAGGCATGAGGTTTGTATTTGTAGATGGCCAAGTTCTTATGTGGCCAAAGGGAAAGACCATTGATGATGCATTAGTAATTGGGGAACAAGAAGGAGGTCTATACAAATTGAAGGGCCAACTGGAAAAAGATTTGGTTCATAACTCAGTAGAACCAAATGAACTTTGGCATAGAAGGCCTGCACACGTGCACTACAGAGCACTACCACTTGCAAGCAAAGCTGTTGAAGGTCTACCAGAAATACAGACAAAACATGACTGTATCTGCAAAGGATGTGTGAAAGGAAAGAAAACAAAGAAGTTGTTTCCAAGTAGTGAGAGCAAGGCAAAAGGAATCTTGAAAATCATTCACTCCGATGTATGCAGTCCGATGTCATCCAGTCCATTAAGCGAGTATGTATACTATGTTTCTTTTATTGATGATTTTTATAGGAAGACATGGATATACTTCATGAAGAACAATGATGAAGTATTCAACAAGTTCAAGGAATTCAAATCCTTGATCGAGAACCACACAAAAAAGAAGATCAAGACCTTTCGATCAGATAATGGCGAAGAATTCACATCAAATGAATTCAAAGAGTTATGCAAAGATTTAGGGATTAAGAGGGAGTTAACCACTCCATATAATTCACAATAGAATGGGGTTGCAGAAAGGAATAATAAAACAATCATGGAAGCTGCAATGGCCATGATTCACGATCAAGATCTTCCCATGCATCTATGGGAAGAAGATTCTAGAACATTGGTGTATGTACAGAACCGTACTCCACATAGAGTACTCAAGAACAAAACACCTGAAGAAGTCTTTTCCAAAAAGAAACCAAAAGTTAGCCATCTCAGAATATTTGGCTATCCTGTATACATACACATTCCAAAAGAAAAGAGGACAAAGTTAGATCCTTTTGGAAAGAAGGGTATATTTGTGGGATACAGTGAAAGCTCTAAATATTACAGAATATACTTCCCAGGATTCAAGAAGATCGACATACGCAGAAATGTAACATTCGACAAATATTCAGCTTACAACAAATCCAGAAAGAGGCCAGTTGAAGACTCCAAAGAAATAGAAGTACCCAGAATTCAAGATACAACTATGAACGATGCAAATCAAGATGAAGATCAAGAAATAGAAGAACCCCAGGAACCTATAGATCCACCCCAAGAAAAGAATCCTCACAAGAGGAAACTTGCATGGGTATGAGAGGCTATCCAAAGTGCAAAAAGATATGGGGCTCCAAAAGAAATACATAGAGAGAAGAAAATAACTAGGTCATGCTCCGGTTATGTAGCCCTGTTATGTGACATCACTGATAAAGAACCTTCCAACTATGAAGAAGCAACATAGAAGAAATAATGGAAGGATGCCATGATTGAGGAGTACCAGTCGATCATGAAGAATGATGTTTGGGATGTTGTTCCTAGACCAGAAGGGAATTCCATCGTGTCTTCCAAGTGGATATATAAGATCAAGCATGCTGCAGACGACATCATAGATAAATATAAAGCAATATTTGTGGCTCGTGGCTTCTTCGAGAAAGAAGGAATAGATTATGAAGAAACCTTTGCACCTATAACTAGATGCACTTCCATCAGATCAGTACTTGCTCTGGCTACAGTGATGAAATGGAAGATACACTAGATGGATGTCAAGACTGCCTTCTTGAATGGTGTAGTGGAAGAGGAAGTGTATGTGGAGCAGCCACTCAGTTTTGAGACACATGGCAGGGAGACTCATGTGTGTAAATTGAATAAATCCCTGTATGGTTTGAAACAGGCACCCAACACATGGTACGACATAATTGATAGCTTCCTATCCAGTTTGGGCTTTACCAAGATTAAAGTAGATTCCAACTTTTACTACAAGGTTGAAGAAGAGAACCCAGTGACAATACTACTGTATGTTGATGATTTTTTTTGTAACAGGTATGGATGGGTTGATTGCTGATATGAAGAGGAATCTTGCTTCCGAGTTCAAGATGAAGGACTTGGGTATGATGCACTATTTTCTTGGCATGGAGGTGTGGTAGAATGAAGATGGAATTTCCGTGAGTGATGCTTCATCAGAAGTGGTTGATGCTACGATGTATCGTCAGATGATTGGGTCCTTAATGTACTTGAAAAATACAAGACCAGATATTTGCTTTGCTGTGAACAAATTGAGCCAGTTCCTAACAAATCCTAGACATGTTCACTTGATTACTGCAAAGCATATTTTGAGGTACCTGAAGGGTACAGTTGATTATGGGCTCAAGTATGAGGCGAATCAGAAAATTAACCTGGAAGGTTATGTTGATTCAGATTGGGAAGGCAGTGCCATCGATATGAAGAGCACTTCAGGGTGTTTCTTCAGTATGGGATCAGGTGTGATCTCTTGGTTTAGCAGGAAGTAGTACTATGTGGTATTGAGTACAATCGAAGCATAGTATGTCATATCTTGTTCAGCTAGCTGTGAGGCGGTGTGGATTCGAAAGCTACTATCTAATTTGTTTGATCTCGAGTTGGATGCTACTTGTATATATTGCGACAACCAGAATTGTGTGAAGTTGTTTGAGAACTCGGTGTTCCATGACAAGTCGAAGCATATTGAGATCAAATATCACTATATCAGGGATATGGTGGAAATAGGAGCAGTGAAGCTCTAGTATGTTGCGATGGATGAGCAGATATCTAATGTGTTGACCAAGCCATTGGCCAGAGTGAAGTTTGAATACTTCAAGGAGAAGCTTGGTGTTCTCCATATCGAGGTTCCTTCCAAGAGGAAGTGATCAGTCCGTGAGCCTTTCTGACATGGTGAGATGATTGGTTCCTTCCATGGTCAGATGTAAGTGCAGAGATTCTCTGATATGATTGTGGGTTGTGTTACCACATGATCAGTGTAGAGCCATTCTAATGTGATTGAGGGATGTGTTCCCACATGATCAAATATAAGTGCTGAAGGCCATTCTTTGGGAGAATGGAGGCACATGGTCAGTTACCAGGAATCCCTAGCCTAGAGATGAGAGCCATTCTGATGTGATTGAGGGATATGTTCCCACATGATCAGATATGTGTTGAAGGCCATTCTTTGGGAGAATGGAGGCACTTGGTCAGTTACCAGGGATCCTCAACCTAGATCTGAGAGCCATTCTGATATGACTGTGGGATTGGCTCCCACATGATCAGATATAAGCGTAGAGACTTTCCCCAGATGATAGATGGTGTGTCCTATCATGCCGACGGATGTAAGTGTAGAGCCTTTCCTTGGATAATAGATGGTGTGTCTTATCATGTCAATGGATGTAAGTGCAGATCCTTTCTTTGGATGGTAGATGGTGTGTCCTACCATGCAAGTAGATATAAGTGCTGAGCCCTTCCTTGAATAGTAGATGGTGTGTCTTGCTATGCCAGAGGATATAAGTGCCGTGCCTTTCTCTAGATAGTAGATGGTATGTCCTGATATGCCAGTAGATGTAAATGATGATCCTTTCCTTGGATGATAGATGGTGTGTCCTATCATGCCAGTGGATGTGAGTGCTGGGCCTTTCTGATATGGTGGTGGATGTGTTCCTCCCATGGTCAGACGTGAGTGTTGGGATGCCTTTCGGACATGGTGTTGGATGTGTTCCTCTCATGGTCAGATGTAAGTGCTGGGAGAGCCATTCTGACTTAGGGTTAGATATAAGTGCTGAAGAATACCTACATGGAGGCTAGGCCTACAACTAGAATGAAAAAGGGTTGGCTCTGTAGAACTTCCTATGACGAGAAGAATCGAGAGATAGAACCTGTGATGATGATCCAACAGTGATGTTCCAGATCCAGTGATGATCTAGATCCAGTGATGATGATCCAGAGATGATCTAGATCCAGTGATGTTTCAGATCTGGTGATGATCTAGATCCAATAATGAAGATGACTTGAAGATGAAGATGACTTGAATATAAAGATGAATTGAAGATGAATATAACTTGATGATGATACAGATGATACAGAGAAGAAGACTTGTGCTGATAAATTGTGTCGAGAGAATACCTTCCTAGTTAAGAGGGAGTGCTGATGTATTTATAACTTTATAATGTATTCACTTGTATATTTTATGTATTGTACCCCGATGTTTATTCCGGGAAGTATTTGTAATGTAATTGAGTCATGTCATACCTCGATGTTCCTATTGGGAGATTAAATAATGTAAACAAGTCATGTAAAGTCATAGTGGGTAACTGTCACATGCCCCAATTTGCAAAACAATTTTATGTTTTTTTGAGGAACATTATGTTATATTTTATGTTAAAATTTGTAATTAATGACCAAGTGGGGTCAAGGATAAATTAATGTATTGCAGAATATTTTATTAATAAATAAATGAAAGATGAGACAACAACTTGGTAAGCTATTAAATGAGTGTTTACTAGTCACTTGGTGGAGGAGGCTAGGTTGAGAGTAGATTGACATGTGGCAGCATCCTCAAACTACTTCTAGTTGTTGCAGGTGGTAACTTCCCTATTTTTGTGGTCATGATTCCCCAATATAGTGGAACAGGAGCAGGTGGCTCATTAAGTAAAAAATGACAGAAAAGACCTAGGCATGCTAATAAAAATTTCCATTGAAGACAAATGAGGCTACTCATTCTATAATTGTGATCATTCTGAGTGAATGAAAGACACATGCGAATTCGATGGAGGGGACTAGCTAAAGTAAGTTTGAGTGGATAAGTGCTGAAGACCTGAACTAGTGCAACTATTCTAAGCTGATTTCATATTGCTGTAAGCATAACTGAGTTACTGCTGAACACTTAGTGGATTTACAGAGGGTTTCAAGACTACATATCTCACCCATTACTCTACCAGGTGGACCAGGAGACAAGCTCGGGGGTCCTAAGAATTGGAGTCCATCTCTTCCCCAGGAGTTGGTTGGGAGGAACACATTCATTAAACTGTTGTCACCTCATTTATACTACAGGTTCTACTTGTTTAAGTTTATTCATTAAATTATTTTCTGTTCTGAAAAGTTTAAGAGTTTTCAATAATATAGTATATTTCTATTTTATTGCTGTTAGGGATAAATAGGAAAATTATTTATGCTGTGAAAGTTAGTAACTAGATAGATTAGGGTAAATTAGTAGAGAAATTTCTGAGTTAATTGATAGATAGGAAAAATTACCTAAACTATATTTTTGCACACCTTTTGCAAGGCAGTTATCTAGTACAGTAGGTTTATTTATTTTCAAATAAGTAGATTCAATAAAATATGAATGTAGATGCAACTGATTACTATCTACAATATTTTGTGTAAATTTATTTATAGAACTTTAGTTGTATTTGTGTTATTTATTTAAAGTATTTAAATAAACCAAATAAAGATAGAAGAACAAGTCTAAGCATTACACACTAGTATGTGTAATAATTTATACAGTAAAACTAACAAAGTTACATACTATAAACCTAGTATGTAATCCTAAATAAATAAGATAGGAACAATAAAGTATCTAAACTAGGTTTAACTTAATAAAACAATATTCTAGGTTAAATAATTCTCCACTTAGCTCACTTATGTGAAAATGTAAACTAGGGTTACTAAAACAACATTACTAACTCTGGTTACTAAAACAACATTACTAAAATGTAAACTAGGATTACTAAAACAACATTACTAAAATGTAAACTAGGGTTACTAAAACAACCCCCTTTGGGGAAAGCAGGTATTTCACAAATCGCAAACTGGGTATTGTTGGTTTTACTTTCATTCACCTAATCTAACATCCAACAATCATTTTGAGTATCCAATTTTATTAAATTTTACCATTTTTCCTTACATCCCATTTTTCTACTTAAAACCCTAAGGTAAAATTGGGGATTTTCATCTAGAGGCTCGAAATATCTTGGTAATCGTTCTAAACTCTAATTAACAATCCCACTAAGATATTTAACCAAGTTTCCCTCAGATATCCATTCATTTTCCTTGTTTTAGGGTTTCTTGATCACATGGATGCCCCATAAGCTTTGTGTTTTCACTGGTCTAAAGTGTCAGTATCCTTGACTGGTGTGATATCCGAGTTCTTTCGAAAGTCTTGGATATCGTAAGTCATGAATTTGGTTTCCTTTCCTCTATCACCCTGAATATGATCATCTCACAATGAAACTACAAGATTCGTGATAATATTTTTGGCACCATTGTCGGGGAGGTAAAGTCTTACCTTAGTTCATTATACATCCCTCTGGTGTCCGTGAATGTGTTTACCTTTACAATCATTCATATCACATCTGGTTTCAAATCCAGTGATCACACTTCAATTAATTAATTTAACACGATCACGGTATTGTTTCTCTCTCCTACGACATTTCAATTTCAGTGAACATGATAATTCGTTCACCCAACGACTCCACAACGTGACTCCCCTGAGGGACCTACCACGAGTATAACCTTCGAATTCAAAGTAATCCTGATAGTTATTTGACGTACATTTTTAATTATAAAAAAATATCAAAGATAATTCTTCGAGCTTTTATTGGAGGGTGATTAATTCACCCCGACAAATCAAGTCCCATTTTTATTCAACCCAATTCTCCGACCAATAATTCAAATTCTTCCACTCCTATGAGTAGTCCTCCCAGATTAAGTTATCTAATGGCCAACACCAATCGTCCCGTAGGACCTAGGCAATTTGAAAGCCAAGCACGACATTCTCCTTTTGATTTCTCACTGATTCAAGGTGCTCTTCATGATATGCCTGACAAATTACCAAAATTAAATGGAACCTCTATGATCCCGATTAAAGAGATATTGAATTAGTATAATATTATATGGATGCATATAGGGATGAATATGAAGATGTCTATATGGTTTCCCTCAAAGCATCATTAGAAGGGGATTCCCGGGGTTGGTTTGATAGATTGCCTCCAGGATCGATAGATGGATACGATACCTTTACTAGAAAAATTATAGAAGATTTGTCAGCTAATCCAGACAATATATTCTTATTAAATCAATTGTTTGAGGTTAAAAAGAAGGAAAATGAGACTATCCATGAGTTCAACATAATATTTGAAAAACTTGTCTCAAATGTTACCCAATATTGAAGACCAACCGCTCATGCTATCCTTATACTTTATTTAAATGATTTTGATGGATAGTTTGGTCTAAATCTTAAGGAAAAGAATCCCAATGACCTAAAAACCACTAAAACCTAGTCCAAGATAGTTGAAGCTAACAAATATGCTATGGAAGAGAAGGATTTCTTAGATGTTTATACTCAATCTTCTTCCTGTAGTGATCCAAAACCTAGGAAGGCTAAAGAACTTGTGACTGAGGAGACACCTACCCTTGAGGAAATGTTTGAAATGATGAAAATCCTCACGCTATTCACAAATGATATAGCTAGAACTAGGGAGCATGATAGGAATATAAATTCCTTTGGCCCAAGACCTTATTGGAACAACCAAAGAGGGAATGTAGATGAGAATAGGGAAAAACCTAAGAAGAAATGAGCCAATTGAAAGAAGGAATGTGATTATTTGTGAGGAACATGAAGAAGAGCATGAAGTCTTTGGCCTTGAGTATCAAGGCATTAACTTAGTTGAATATTTAAAAGACAAGGAGGATTTTGGTAGAATCTTTTTAGAAGAGGAATATTGCGAAGAAGAAGAAAAACTAGTATGTACAACAACGCAACATACCACACAAGTTTACCAATGAAGGATTAAAGAACAAGGTGCTACACCTTTCCTATATAAGCATACAAATTTAGAAGAGGAAGAATCAAATGAAGAATATCTTTGCGACTATGACCTAGGGCTAGAAATAGAACAAGAATTGCATAAGGTCATGCAAAATGTGTCAATGAGTGAACTAGTAAAGCTACCATATGTTAAAGATCAAGTTCAACAATTCTTTGATATTATCCCAGTAGAAAATGCTCTTAAGATTGTCTATGAGTCTTGTTATATCTAGAGTGTTAGAGGTCGAGAGGTCAAGGTATATCCTCCTATTCAGATTCACACCGTAGTTTATGAAAGGAAGAGTGGAGAACACTCTCCTTTCTATATTACATTACAAATCAATAACCTCTTACTCCATAACTGCATGTTAGACTCGGGTGCTTCTATGAATGTTATGTCTTTAAGAATTATGAAAGAAATGGTATTATAATTCACATGTCCATATGGAAATGTTTGTGGAATTTATTCAAGGAGTGTCCAAGCATATGGCCTAATTAAAAATATGAAGGCCAACTTGTTTTCTTGCCCTGACTTGAATACCATGATGGATGTAGTGGTGATTGATATTCCTCCTATGTATGGTATGTTTCTTTCTAGGAAATGGGATGCTGGTTTAGGTGGATACTTGATGATGGATTTATTTACGCTTGCATACCAAATTTTTATGGGAATCTAATAAGAATTTGTAGGGGTCCCTTTATTGATGTATATCTAGAAACCTACAAATATGGATTAAAAAATACTTATGCAAAAGGTACCTTGGGTGTATAAAGAATGAACTTAGTATAATATAGCAATGATTATATGCCAGTGTTCTTCATGGGATTTGGTAGTTCTAATTCTGATGATGAGGATCCTATTAGGGTTGGACAAGAGATTATCCATTAAGAGTTGATAGGGGAAATATATGGAAATAATTAAAAACATTTATCTAGTACCCCTAATCATCTATCTATTGAAGCTCCTGAATCTACTCCATGTAATGAGTTTTCCACTACATGAATTAGTAGTCCTAATACTCTATTAAGAAGAATTCATCACCCCATCCAAGATATTAGGAAGGATCTAACAGATAACCTAAGACAAGAAATGAGAAATCTCGTTAATCAAAGTTGGGAGGAATATGTTCTAATTAATGATGTGTTTGGGGAGAAATTTCCATGAATATTTTTCTTACTTTCCAACCTAATATCTCTTCCCCTATAGTTGAAAATGAAATACAAACTCCCTCTACTGATCAATATGAATTAATTAATCAACATGAGCCACCAAATCAAGGAGAAAATATAAATAATTTTCGCTACCCATCAATTTCTCATTTTCTATGTTTTTTGTTACCTCTTGAGAATCCTCTAAATAAGAAAATGAATGCATATCACATTCCTATTGCACCTATAGCATCCCTGGAAGAATTAGTAGAAATAAATTTATCTGAAGTATCTAGAAAAGGAAAACTTCCCATGCCCCATAGAAAAGGATATAGTAAGCAAGTTGACGATTTTGACACCATATCACCCATTGAAACCAATATTGATGAAGCATTTAGGGATTTTTGGACAATGGAAGAAATAGTTAAAGAAGTCATGTCGATGCACACAGAGGAAGTTTGAAATTCATCCTAGCCATTTGAGAAGGTAGATAAGAGAAATTTTGGTGGAAAGAATTTCTCTTCCCATGGACGGGGGTCCTCTGTGTTTTAATGCTATACCTAAAAGAAGTAGGACAATGCCATTTCAGTTGTTCCAGAGGAAACTTGATGCCTCCATAATGCATACCCAATATTTTCTAGTCATATCTTCATCCATTAACTGACATAGGTATTCCTATGATGATAAGGTGATTGTTTAGAATTGTGCTATTAATTATATTTCAAGACAATCATGAGACCTTTGGATGGGTCCACTGAAAATAGAGTGATTTGAAGGTAACACGTATTTTTTTATCTATTGAGGATGGTCGCAATTTCAAAACTTGTGTAAATCAAGTTCATTTGAGGGACTATGTCCCTGACATGACTTAGCATATAATTTTTATGCCACCAGTTATACTAGGTAGGATGGAATAAGATCTTGGAGTAGTAGTTTGAGTTTGGTTTCTGTCTAATTGATGCATTAGTCTTCTAGTTTCTGAGTAGTATCAGTATTTTTCTTTTACTAAATTTGAATTGAGTAAATTAGAATTTTTTTTCAGAACTTTACTTTCAACATTTATTTCCTGTCAGTTTATTTGTACGTATATATTTTTCCCATACATTTTGCTAAGGTATTTCTTACTTCCATGTGTGTAGGTAATAGGTAAATCCTTGGAAATGAAGCAAAATGATGGATGTGCTAGATTCCTTGTTATTGATGGTGTCGAGGACCAAATATTTATGAGGTTCTCAAGCACTCTCTTCACTAGATCACTTGTCCCAGTTGGATCCATATGTTGTGACATATACAATTACAGTTGGGATTCCATGATGCAACATGCAGATTTGTCTCTTATTCTATTATGGGATACTTTTTACATGGGGAATTAGCATGGATTTTTATAGCTTAAGTTATTGCAGAGCCTTGTTCACCAAATTTTCCTTTCCAGGACTGATATTTAGGAGTCCATTGAGATGCTTTTGGTGATAATCTAGTTCATTGTAGTAGAGCAACATATCAGAGGTGGTACATACAGTTATAGAGGGGCTTATCAGTTGGAGATAGATATATATGGTGAGATTAGGTATACACTTTCATGGTTTGATATTTCTCTATGATGTATGTCAGATACCTATGCTTATCATGTTAGGATGATTATGGTTACGTATGCCTATATCTGTTGTGCTTTAACCTGTGTTATGATTAATTGAGTAATTTCATGTGAAGACTGTTTCACATTCCATGCTTGTACAAATTGTAAACCTAGGTTCTAGGATGGTTCCATGTCATTTGTCCCCATCCATCCAAGTTCATCCACCTTCAATTTTATCCCTTGACTTAGATTGATTGAGACTTGTGAGAGTGAAGATCCTTTTCCCCATTGTGACCCCTATGTAGAATCCATGTTGCTTTGTGTCTCTGGATATGAATTATGCATCTTGGATAGTGTGGTTGAGTTCACAGGGTATTTCTCCTTTATTTTTCAAATCAAGTGCTCCATCATAACAGTGTTTCTAAACACTAAAGCATAAGAATGCATAAAAGCTATATATAAAGAATTAAAAAATTATAAATGTTTAAAAGGTATCCAGTTTCCAATAGTTTGAGAAATCATTCCTTGTATAATTTGTAAGGATCAATCTTCCCTCTACAGGCAGGGAAGGGAGAGGCAAACTTGTCAGGGCTATGGAATGCTCACTGGAAGCGGGTCTAGGCCTTAGTCATCTACTGAAGCCTAGAATTCTTTCAAGGGAACCTGCTCTTATAGGCTGGCTACTATATTATGAGATGATTTGAAAAGGTTAATAGTCAAAGGATGAGAAATCACTCCTTGTATAGTGTTCAGATCATGTGCCCCCATAGGGAATTAGTGTGAGACTAGCTTGCAAAGGTTGGGCCTTTGTCAGTACTGGATCCTAGAAGGATTCCAGGGAACCTACCTTTGAATTTTGACATGCATTGCAAATAAAGTGTAAAAGAAAACTTGTTAGAGTCTAAGGGAATCATATCCAACTACTTTATCCATCAGTGAGACACCTCCATCCCCTATTGCTATTTGTCATACATATGTCACCTTGGTAGAGTGTATTATGCATCATTCAGATAGATCACTGAGTAAAAGCCAGTTAAAATTCATTTCCCTTTTCCTAGGCCTTGTTCTTCCATCCTCACCCATATGTAGCACATTGTTTACCCTTCGTAAGTATGGCATGAATAAGCAGACTTCCAAAAAGTTCCAAGATTCTTCAGAAGCACACATACATATTACTATTATTATTACTATTTGTCACCAGGATTATGAATAACTAATTCAAGTTTTGTTTTGATATACACCATTGGATCATTTCTTACCGTGCATGATTGTAGGATCATATTGATACAGCGCCACCTTGATTTTGGGTACTTTGACCTGGTCAACTTAGTTGACTGAGTCAATCATAGTTCCTAAGGTAGTGACTCAAAAAAGAAACTTGATCTATTTTTGTTCCATACATGCCTAGGACCAATACTACATTTTCAGTTTCGAGAGTTTGTCCTCGGTTCTATAGAAATGCGATTATTATCACTTAATTATGGGCCAAATGATCAAATTTTATTCTAGATGATTGTTTGATTGGTTCTCCTAGATAAGAGTAGTATTCCAGGGGGTATGAGTAGTCACTTATATCATTATTCTATGTATCCTGATCATCTAGAGTAGTTAGTTTGCCCCATTTTTTACCCTGGAGAGAGTTATGGTGGATTTATCAATTTTCAGAGATTATACGAGCAAAAATGAACTCTAGAGAAATCACTGAAAAAATTGATTTGGCCTTTTGGGTCGAGGAAATGGCTTGGAATTTCAGAATATGATGTTTTTTGTCATCCCATATAGTGCTCCAATATTTTTCAGTCAGTAGATATCTGGATTATTTTATTATGGTTCAACCAGTGAGGAAATCCCCCCAAGGGGCGCCCACTCTCATGACTAATGATGTATTTCACTATTTTATTATATGGTTTGAATTTGTAAATGGGGACTAGGGTAAATTAATCCCCTAGTGACCCCCTCCTACTTACTATCATGCCACAACTTATGGTATATTTTGATTTTGACATAGGATAGGCGCCCTTGAGCAAAGTACACCCTCCCTTTGACTTAGTCATTTGATCGATGTGATGATTTATGTATTGTCTATATCCACCATTGATGATGTATTAATATCAACCATTGGATGTAAAAGTGAGTTAGGGTTTATGTCTCTCTCAAACTATTTAAGAGAGGTGACCCCCCCATTGTAATTCACCAGCTTGGGAATCAAAATTTAATAAAGATATTTTTGTCTCGGATTATTCTTTTGTCTATATTGTGATGGTTTGATGATTTCCATTGCTACTCTTCTATACTTATCTTTATTCAGGACACGTCTTGCATTTTTTCTCTATAGGAGAAGGAGGCGCGCTAGGAGAGAGACGATGTTTTTGTGGTAGAACCCGCCTTCATCTCGGATCTTGAGTGTTTAGTTCAGGGAGTTTCTTGTTCTTTAGATTTTTTATTCTCTTTATGTTCTGTATTCTACATATTTCATTCATTTGTCTAATGATTTTATTTTTCTTTGATTTGGAAGGTTGAAGGAGGCACTAGGGTGACTGGATGTGGCACAATAACAACAAGATATTCTTCGGAAAGGTTCATTTCAATGAGAAATTAACATTATTCATCATTCCTCAACTCATTTGCAAGATCTAGGTATGTCTCGTAGGTAAGTTCTTCTTCCTTTATTTTTTGTATCTACATTTCTTATCATTATGTTATATTAAAACCCTCATTTTGTAAATCCATAGGTTCTAGCTTGTGGTGCGATACAAAAGTTAAAAACCAATTTAGAATTAACATAAAACCCCTAAGTTTAAATTCTCATCACAATTAGACTCCGTTTTCCTATCCAGAGCACTGGATTGCTACTTAGGAAAAAATACCCCCTTTTGGGGAAAGTGGGTATTTCAGTTTGACTGGGTATTGTTGGTTTCAGTTTCAATCACCTAATATTACATCCAACAATCATTTTGAGTATCCAATTTTATTAAATTTAACCATTTTTCCTTAGATCCCATTTTTCTGCTTAAAACCCTAAGGTAAAATTGGGGATTTTCATTTGGATGCTTGAAATATCTTGGTAATCATTCTAAACTCTAATTAACTATCCCACTAAGATATTTAACCAAGTTTCCCTTGGCTATCTGTTCATTTTCCTTGTTTTACGATTTCTTGGTCATAGGGATGCCCCTTAGGTTTTGTGTTTTCACTGGTTTAAAGTGCCAGTATCCTTGACTAGTGTGACATCCGAGTTCTTTCGAAAGTCTCGGATATCATAGGTGATGACTTTGGTTTCCTTTCCTCTATCATTCTGAATAGGATCATCTCATGGGGAAACTACAAGATTCATGATAACAGACTCAAAACAATATTATATTATATTCATTAAGGTATTATTGAACCGACTTATAATGGAGGCTTACCTCATGACTCTATGATGACAAATAACATCTCGACGTAGGATTATAACATCTCCCTTAGGGTACATCAGTAAATACATTTAGAATATCCTTTGAGGTTACAATATTTCAACAAAAGGACCAAATGAATATGCTTGTTGTCACCAACAAAATTTCTTCTATAACATCCAAATAGAACAAATAAATGTTTATCACCAAGTTCTACATGAATATCGCAAACAAGAAAAATGTGTATAAATGAGGGTGTTGTAGATGATTCACACCTCAAAAATATGGGAAGAGAGATTCATACATTGTGACATTCTCACCAGCAAAAGGTGCCTTCTTACTTCAAATGTACTTGATATTTACAAGGGATAAACCAGAAGGCTTTTTTCATTCAAGGAATAGTAGTTGTTCAAAAGACAACTTTGTAAATGTGGAAGAAATAGAATGAGTTATGTAGATAAATGAACATAATTTAGCTATTTCAAGCCACTTCATATGAAATATCTTCATTTTTAAAAAATGTTAAAGTTCTGGTTAGGTTAGGGTTTGATATGTATAAAAACAATTTTTTTTATATTTTCATGCATGAGACATAATGAAGCAAAGGTAGATTCAAAACAATAGCGTTGTAATAAATTTAAAACACATTTTTCATCTCTTTAAACTTTAACACTCCAATGGTCACTGTGTTAAAGTTGGTCATTGATATGATTTACCAATTCCCATGTACAAAACATAAACAACAACAATACTATAATGAAGTTAAACTAATAGAAATGTACATGAAATAAATCTGTAATAACAGTACAAGGAAATCAATTAACAAAGAACAATAATAATCCTGGTGTATGACTGTTTTGAATCACCATTATAATCAAATACTTTTATGTTTAGATCTTGTTACTAAAAGGAGAAGTCACCTGTGGAACATATCACATACCTTGAGAGAGAGAAAGAGTTAGGAATAAGGTTAGGCACACACAGTAGTAGTCAATATGACTTAGCACATTGCTCCCTAAATCTTGTATATATTTTGGATCTCCATCATTTTATTTTTCTATAAAGAAATCATTATATTCTATATTTCAAAGTTTGAAATAAAAGAAGAAATTCATATAGTCCTAGGTGGACTCATAGCCAAGGAGTCTATAGTTGATCCTTAACATAGTGCAAAAGTAAACAATTTTATGTATTTAAAAGTTGAAAGGAAGCACCCTTCAAAGGACAAGACACATGAGTTTCGTTGTTCTAACAATATCATTTACTAAGTCATATGAATCAGCTCTTACAAAATTCCTAAGACAATAATTCCTCTTTGAAAGATGTTGGTATAATCACTAAAGAACTCACAAGCATCTCAGACACTAATTTTCCAATACTTTAGTCAATTTCCCAAAACCCCATTTTGTTAGGCTAGTAATTTCACCCTTAGAGACTATTTTGACAGAATAATCATATGATTATATGCATATATCAACATTATAGATTCCTATACTCTCAAAATAAATTAATCCTTCAAATAGAGAGGATGGCACACATTTTCTTGAGGTCAGTTAGCTAGTTTTAACAACAGGTTTTATTCTTAGTCAAATTGTGTCATCTCCAGGCTGGATTTTTTACTTAACCAAAATAATGAACCAATGACACCAGATGATGTAAGACATATAACCAAGCATAAAAAAACTAGTTTCACCTTCAGATTCAACATCCTCTTACCTAGGCATGTATTTTATTGAACTGAGCAAAATGACATGAAACCCCATCTTGGTAGACCCATAAATTTTTATTCAAGCACTCTTTAAGAAAAATGATACCATGGTCAGATAAACACTTCATCAAGCTATAGAATGATACTCACAGATAATTGTTATCATTAATATATGAGATATGGTGGTCATTTTCTTAGGGAAACTTAGAGTAATTTTCCAATACTTTAGTCAGTTTCCTGAAACCCCATTTTGGTATACCTATAACTTCACCTTTAGAGACTATTTCTACAAACTAATCATATGGTTATATGCACAGATCAACATATCAACATTGTTGAGCATGGTTGTCATTTATGATAAGCGATTAATGGAAAATAAGTAATTAAGATTGATGACATGGGAAGAATGACATGGTAGTTTGGGCATTGGATCCCTCGAACTAAGAATGATTCTCTTGAGAAAAACCTAGAGCAGATGTAAGATCATATATTCAATCTTCTTTTGTGAACACACACTCCAAAATTAAATTCATGACTTGAATTTATAATCTTAACAAGCCTTCTAGAAGGGTTAATGCACTAACTCCTAGCTTTTAGGGTTGTTACCAAACAACATAAAATAATTTTAGGTTGAGTTAGGATAGGGTAATAAAGGTCATATGGTACATAAAAATAAAATAATAAAATAAAATTCATCATACCAAAGGTACACACAATAAGGAAACTAGGACCAAGTAAAAGATAAAGGGCCATAAGTCAACCAAAGGGGTCATAGAAAGAAGTTAAGACAACCCTCATAACCACAAGACCAAGGTGTGTAATAAAGGATGACAAACAAACCCTTTTACCCATAAGAAAACTAAGACCAAATAATTTAACCTTTTCTCTCTGAAGGTATATTTTCACATGTGTTTCATATATATTTTTATCATCGCATTATCAGGAAGAAGATCGAAACAGTTTATTCCTTCTACATACTTTATTTTGGTTAAAATAAATTCTACTTTCATGGGCGTAGAACTGCACATGAGTTGCGAGACTCAGAGTAACATGAACATAATATGGAATGAAATACATAACATGAACATAATATGGCATGAAATAGATAACATGGACACACTATGGAATGAAATTGGAAGCAACATACCTCCCCCCATCATAGCCCAACCATTGTTAAGTTTGTGTAGTACCAGCAGTGCCAAATCATTCAACCTTGAAAAATATATAGGAAATCAATACAATCCATATTTCTACCATTATTTAATATTCTAAGATGCATTTTTATGAGAATGCGACATACATTTACAATGCTTCACATCACCTTCTGAGTCTTCCTTTTGCACTAGCCCCTTAGCATCCTGGATTCAAACATGGATATACTCGATGAGAACAAACTAAAAAATGGATAGAATAAAATAAAAATCATGAATAAGATCCTATTAGTTTCATGAATAATTTATTGGAGATGTCTAATATTAGAGCAACTCTTCCTCAATCCGGAGCGGCAACGAAGTAAAAATTGACTTTGATGTTAATTTGTTTGATCAAGGAAGGTTTTATCCAAGATTAATTGACTCAAATAAATTATTTTGTACTAAACAGGGACAACCACATGAAGGAATAAGCTCTTATGTCCCCTACCCCCCCTCATATCGCTCTCAAATAACCATACCCAATGCATGTATTAGAAAAAAAATATTAAATTTATATGCAAAAGTGTGGATTTAATTTATTATAAATAATAAGTATAGATAGTGTTTATTAGGTAAATTATTTCTAGGTTTTTTTTATTTTTAGAAAATCAACAAGCAATTCATAAACTACAACTTGTCATTTAGTTCTTTTCGCATCTACAACTTGTCGTACTACCTTCCTAGTAGAGTACTTGCGATGTGGATGTTGCTACAAGGGGTCGAGATTTGCTGCAATAATGTAAAAATGTTAAATTGATATCTTATGAATTTATAAAGACAAGTTTTTAATTAAAAAACAAATATTACATAGGTTGTTTTTACCTGTTGTGTCCACATCATGTACTTTGTGTCCCTGTATAAGCTCATCTTGTATAATATGAGCCTATGTATTCTCTATAGTTGAAAAAATAAAAATTACAGTTGATATTCACCATTTGCAATGAAATTTTTTAAATTATAGCATATGAATTCATTCATTAATTGGATTCAAAGCATGACCTTCGATAGGTTGTCCTCCATCCTCTAAATTAGGTGTGTAATGTCCCGGTTTTGACCCCGTTGCATTAGATGTATATGATGTATAAATTGTAAATGATCATGGTGTGGAGCTAAAGGCCAAGGCCCCACCATTGATCGGTCATGATATGTTTTGGGATTTAAATTTGTCACCGACGGTATGTCGGGGCATGCGGCATATATTATATTGGTCATCATGTAAATATGCATCTATAATTAATTAAATGAACCCGACCAGCTACGATCGCGGCAACTAAATCGAAAGGGGCATGATTTTCCCAAGGATGAGGATGTGGGGGGTGATTTGTCAATCTTGAGCCAAAAAGGGAAAAACCCATGTGTCATCTTCCTTTGTTTTATTCCAACCACCTTCAGTTAATAATTTCTGCTGGTAGCTGAGGGAAGTTATGTCAGTTAATTGTTTTTGGAGTGGGGTGGCAGGACTGTCAGTCCATGCCTCCACGCACACTCCACCCCCAGCAGTTGACTTCAGAATGGAAGGAAAAAAATTCACGCACACTTCACTCACGCAGACATTTTTCTCTCTCCACGAGTTACAAAACGCTCAGGCACTTGCAATTCATGTCCTTGCCATTGTTGCTCATCTTCACGCAGGGAATTGTTGCTGAAGACTCATGCACGCCCAATTTCACGTCCTCTCTGTGCCCTGTGCGTTCTCCACCATTGCTGGTTCGTTTTTCATCTTCACGCACAGGATTTTCTTGGATTTTACCCACGTAGTAGTTTTCTTCTGGGGATTTGTGAATAGAGCGGCTATATCCTTTACTCACGGGCTGAATCGTGGGTTTTGCATTGTGGTGGTTCACAAATCGGTTGTGAGACTGTAAATTCGTCCCTATTGTGGTCTGCATACGTTTTTCCCAGCAGTGTCGATTGTGAAAAACGGGTCATTGTTCCCCCACGTTGTGAGCCGTTTTTGCTGTTACGTTTGGGGACTGCTGTAGGTGGGTTGAAGTTGTTTTTCCCTGGTTTAAGCCGTAATAGATAAATTAATTACCAGAGTGCAATGGTTGGTATTCGGACTGGGAGAGGAGTAGGGATGTTGGCTTATATTTGCTTGATAAACCTGGTGGCTGGAAACCACACAGACAGA
Source organism: Pseudotsuga menziesii (assembly GCA_001517045.1). Lineage (NCBI taxonomy): Eukaryota > Viridiplantae > Streptophyta > Pinopsida > Pinales > Pinaceae > Pseudotsuga > Pseudotsuga menziesii. The sequence continues at coordinate 94,662 of LPNX011223523.1, read as the reverse complement.
GCTAGAGGGCTGGCCTTCTTCTCCATCACCCCTGAATAGCACTGGAAGGGAATGCAGGGCCTGAGGGACTGTGTAGCAGAGAAGGGACTGATTCCTTGTGTTGGGTGTGTTTGGATGTCTTAGAGGTCAGGCTAGTTCTGGTGTAGGTGTTCTTGGTTCTGTAATGAGCTCACCAGCTTAGCAATTTTCCTTCTCCAGCTCCTTAATGGCCTGATAAACCCAACTCTGTTGGCTTGGCTGTGTGTTTTGTATATCCCTGGCTATGTGTAAGCCTGCTAGTTCCCTTATTCCTTGGAGAATCATGCCCAGCTCGGGGGTGGCAGCGCTACTGAGAGATTAAGGAGCACGCTAGCCTATGGTTGGGTGGAACGTTACAGCGACGTAGCCGGTTGCGGAGCAAAGTTTTCATAAGATAAGTGATCTTGTGTATTTTACCTCTGCAATTCTATATTTACTATTAATGAAAATGAAATGAACATGTAGAAGGAATGCTTGTTTGAATGTATGATGTTTCCGCTGTGTCTGATAGATAATTACATCCGTGCATGATAAATTCTCATATGTGCATATTTAAGTTCAATGCACATGTTTAAGCATTCTGTTTTCAGCAATATTTATGCCTGTACATGTTTATGGGGCTCTTAGCCGGGTGTTTGAAGCATTGGTCACGTCCTCTTCACCGGTCAGAGGCATGGGGACGTGACAGCATGGTATCAGAGCTCTGGGTTGCAGCAATGGGCCTCTATGGGCCAAGAAGATGCAGTGACAGAAGTCCACCGACATCCGACGTTCAAGTTTTTCTAAGTGCCAAATCGGAAGAGTTGGCGAAGTGGGCGTTCGCCGTTGCGGACGAATTGGTGAAGTTTCCCGTCCGCCATTGCGGAAGCCCAAATGGTTAAGTCTTCCGAATGGGAAGAAAATCATGGAAATCCATAAGTAAAAAGCGGCAAATCGAAAGGGAAAGTGGCTCGTCAGTCGCCATTACGGAAGTGAAATCGCTAAAGCTTCCGACCAGAAAGGCTGCCGACGCCGAAAAGTTGAAAAATTGTTCTAAGTCCGTGCCGATCAGAAGGATTCAGAATTTGGTGAGTCACCGTTGCAGAATCCAAAGTCATTTGGCTTCCGATGTAATAAGTCAGCCGACACCCAAAGTTAAAAATTTCTCCAAGTAAGAGTGGACGTCGGAAGGATTTGGACTTTGGTGAGCCACCGTTCTGGAAGCCAAAGTCATTTGGCTTCCGATATGGAAAGACAGCCGACGCCGCAAGAGGAAGTGTGCTGATCGAAGGAGGAAGGGATAGAGCGCCCGCCGTTACGGAAGCTGAAGGCATTTTTCGGCTGATGTGGAAAGACATCCGAGAGCCGATGAAGGAAAGGAAAATTCTGGGTTTTTCCATGAGATTTCTCGTCAGATTCCAACTGTTTTTAGAGGGATTTTGCAGCTGTTTTCAGTGGAATTTCAGGGCTGAAAAGGAGAAGAGAGGAAGTGATCTTGTGTGCCATATTGCGTGAAAATCAATAATTTAACAAGGGGTCAAGCCCCCTTGACCCCCGTCGTCCCCCTCAGATAGATGTTATTGGAGGAGAAAAATTTTGTGTGTTTGGGAATTTGTAATTTTATGATTATTCCAAGAGAAGGTAAGTAATGTTGATTTGTATCAATGTATGCATCTAACAAGTGTGTTGCTAACATGTTTGCAGAGACATAATCACCTTCCAGAGAAGTATTCTAGGTAGTGCAGTTGACAAGTAAGTGGTGGTTCAGTATGAGAACCCATGACGGATATGATGCTCGGGATTCCTATGAGCGAGCAGAAGATGCCATGGGAGAAAATGTCCGTAATATAAATGATGACATTGAGTCTAATGGAAGGAGATTCCAAGAGACACCGTCAGATGTTGCAGCTACTATGAGAAGCTTGATCAAAGCCCAGGAAGAGCAGCATCAGTTGGATGCTGCTATGTTACAGAGCTTGACAAACTTGCAGAGAAAGATACACTCTGGGTGAGGTACAACCAGACCAGAAGGCAGTAAGAGCAGTACTAGGAGAAGGAGAAGAAATTCTAGTGGAACATCTGATTTTGAAGAATCCAGCGGGGATTCCAGTTCTTCTTCTCATAAAAGAAAAATAAAGAGACACCATAGGGATCGCACTCAAGATGAATTTAAAAAGGCAAAACCTCCTACATTTGATGGTGTAGTAAAGACTGGACAAGAAGCTGAAGCTTGGCTTCTTGGGATAAAGAAGTACTTTCAAGTGCATGACTATTCAGGAAACATGAAGGCAAGAGTTTCCATATTCAATCTAAATGGAAGAGCATCCATTTGGTGGGAGCAATTCAAGCAAGTAAAGAGGATCAGCGAAAGGAGATTGAAGTGGAAGCAGTTCAAGAAGTATTTCAAGCAAAAATACCTATCTGACAGGTATTATGATGACAATATTAAGGAGTTCCATGAGCTGAGATTGGGACAGCAGACCATGGAAGAATATGCGAATAAGTTTTTGGAGCTGTTGAGGTATGTCCGGTACATCAGAGATGAAAAAGTAAAGGTCCAGCGTTTCCTAAGTGGATTACCTCAGTCTTACAAAGATAGAATTGAGTTTTATGAACCTAGAACTCTTGAAGAAGCAATAAGGCTTCCTAAGTATTGCTATGAACAAAGCAAGGGTAAACCTGATTTCCATAAGGCATGGAAGGACAAGAAGAATGAGAAGTTTGACTAGAGAAAGAAAGGTTTCAAACCTTCCAACTTCAGGAATCAGCAGAAGCAGCCATCCCAAGCTGCGAGTAAACCAGTTGGAGTGACCGGAGAAAAGCCTAAAGATCCACAACAGAATAGAGGGCCACTTCAATGTTGGAAATGTGGAGGACCCCACATGCGCAGAAATTGTCCACTCGAGAATGAGAGTGCAAGGCCAGCTTATAACATGCAAGAAGCAGAAACAGTGGGTCAAGTAGAAAGGACAGTGCCTAGGATTTATGCAGCACTGGAGGACCGTCAAGCAGATCACCAGTCAGTTGTGGTTGAAGTAGCAGGTAAGATTGCTGAGCAATCTGTTTCTATTTTGATTGACCCTGGTTCTACTCACAGTTACATTACTCCTAGAGTAGTGGAGATTTGTGCTTTTAAGAAAGTAAAGAATAGGAAGTCTTGGTTAGTTCAGCTAGCCACTGGAACTAAAAGAAAGGTCAGTGAAGTGGTAGATAAATGTCCATTGGTTATGAATGGATTGGTCACTTGTGTAGATCTGAATGTTCTACAGCTTGGCTCTTATGATGTCCTCATTGGGATGGATTGGTTAGAAGCTCACAGGGTGAAGCTTGACTGTTACAATAAGACTTTCGAATACATGGATGAAGAAGGGAACCTACTAGTTGTGAAAGGCATTCCAAAGGTGATTTCAGTAAGGCAGGTTTCAGCAATGCAGTTAAAGAAGTTCTGTAGGAAGGGTTGCGAGTTGTATGCAGCTCAGATTCTGGAGGAAACGAGAGATGAAGCTTCGAGATTGGAGGACTACCAGGTGTTACAGGAATTCGGGGATGTGTTTCCTGATGAGATTCCAGGGCTTCCTCCAAAGCAGGACATTGATTTCACAATTGAACTTGTGCCAGGAGAAACACCAGTGTCCAAGGAACCCTACAGGATGAGTACACCGGAGATGCTAGAATTGAAGATGCAACTGCAAGAGTTGCTGGAAAATAAGTATATCCGACCGAGCGTGTCTCCTTGGGGAGCACCGGTTCTGTTTGTGAAGAAGAAAGATGGTACGCTCAGGTTATGTATTGACTATAGACAGTTGAACAAGGTTACGGTGAAGAATAAATATCCTTTGCCTAGGATTGATGACCTCTTTGATCAAATGAGAGGAGCAAAGGTATTTTCCAAGATTGACTTGAGGTCTAGTTTCCATCAGGTGAGAATCAAGGATGAAGACATTCATAAGACAGCCTTCAGGACGAGGTATGGGCATTATGAGTTTGTAGTGGTACCATTTGGTCTCACAAATGCACCAGCTACATTTATGTGCCTTATGAATAGTGTCTTTAGCAGGTATTTGGATAGGTTTGTTCTTGTTTTCCTTGATGACATTCTTGTTTACTCTAAGAATGAGGAAGAACACGAAGAGCATTTGAGATTGACATTGCAATTGCTTAGGGAGCATCAGTTGTATGCGAAACTAAGGAAGTGTGATTTCTATAGAGATAGAATTCAGTATTTGGGTCACATTATCTCAGAGGAGGGTATATCTGTGGACCCTGAGAAGATTGAAGCCATTATGAATTGGCCTACTCCAAGAAATGTGATAGATGTGAGATCTTTCATGGGACTTGCAGGATACTACAGGAGATTCATTGAAGGATTCTCCAAAGTTGCACATGCTATCACTTCTTTGCAAAAGAAGGGGATGAATTTCAAATGGACATCGAGATGTGAAGAAAGTTTCCAGCGGTTGAAGAATCTTCTCACTAGTGCACCAGTATTGAAAGTGGCAGACCTAGAGAAATATTTTGTGGTGTGTACTGATGCATGCAGATAAGGGCTTGGAGGAGTCCTTATGTAGGACAACCATGTGATATGTTATGAGTCAAGAAAGTTGAAGGAGCATGAGAAGAACTATGCCACTCATGATCTAGAGCTTGCAACCATAGTACATGCTCTCAAGATGTGGAGACATTACTTGATGGGCAGGAGATTTGAGCTCAGAACAGATCACTGTGGTTTGAAGTATTTGTTTGATCAGCCTACTCTGAATGCTAGGCAAGCAAGATGGCTGGAATTTTTATGTGAGTTTGATTTTTAGATCAAGCACATAAAGGGAAAAGAAAATAAAGTAGCTGATGCACTCAGCAGGAAGATGCAGGAAAGGCATGTGGCATCTCTTAGTATTTTCCAATTAGATTTGAGGCAACATATTGTTAGTCATGTTGATGGAGATGAATTGTATGAGCAGGTAAAAGACAAGTTGCAGCAGCAAAGTATTGAGAATAGGTATGAGGGATATAAATTGGAAGAAGATGGACTTCTCACTTATAAAGGAGGAATTTATATTCCGAATCTAGCAGATTTGAGGAGAGTTGTTATGGATGAACTCCATCAAGCTCCATATTCTGGTCACCCAGGATATCAGAAGACAATTGCTACAGCCAGAAAGCAGTACTTTTGGCCAGGTATGAAGAAGGATATGGCTGAATACATTTCAAGGTGTATGAAATGTCAACAGGTGAAGGTTGAGCATCAACATCCCGCAGCCTTGTTGCAGCCTTTGCTAGTTCCGGAATGGAAATGGGAAGTTATTTCCATGGATTTTATTACAGGATTGCCAATGACTTGGAGACAACATGATTCCATCATGGTTGTGGTAGACAAGTTGACTAAGGCAGCAAATTTTATACCGGTTAAGTCTACGTACGAGACTGGTGACATTGCAAAGATCTTCATGAAGGAGATTTTCAAATTGCATGGATTTCCTAAGGCAATAGTCTTTGACCGAGATGTCAAGTTCACTTCCAATTTTTGGAAGGGGTTGTTTGCATATTTGGGTACAAAGCTAAACTTCAGCACTCCATACCATCCTCAGACAGATGGGCAGACAGAAAGAGTTAATCAAGTGCTTGAAGACATGCTTCGCATGTACGTAATGGACAAACCAACCAAGTGGGAAGATTACTTACACTTGGTAGAGTTTGCTTATAACAATGGACATCAAGAATCCTTGGGGATGAGTCCGTATGAAGCTTTGTATGGAAGAAGGTGTAGGACACTAGTGACTTGGGATAATCTAGTGAACAGGATTGTGCTTGGGCCAGAATTGCTCAAGGAAATGGAGCAAGAGGTTGTAAAGATCAGGCAGAAGCTGAAAGTAGCACAGGACAGACAGAAAATCTATGCAGATAAGCATAGGGTGAACACGGAGTTCAGTGTTGGGGATCACGTTTACCTTAGAGTGAGGGCAAGGAAAAGTTCCTTGAATCTTGGAAGTTGTGCCAAGTTGTCACCTAGATATTGTGGGCCGTTTGAAGTGCTCGAAAGGATAGGGCCAATTGCATATAGACTTGCATTGCCTGCTAGCACTAGGGCTCATAATGTTTTTCATGTTTCTTTGCTTAAAATATATGTACATGATCCTAAACATGTGATAAATTGGGATGTGATTCAAGTGGAACCCAAGGGAGAGTTCCGAATTGAGCCAATGCGCATCCTCGACAGGAAGGTCACAATGCTCCGGAACCGAGCCATAGGGTAGGTAAAGGTGCAATGGGAGCACTACGGGCCTGAAGAGGCTACATGGGAGCTGGAGGATGCCATGCGATTGGCACATCCATTTTTTTTCAATTTTGTGGAACACTGAGGCGATACCAGTGTAGCATTTTGTTCAATTTTGTAAGCACTGAGGACAGTGCTATTGAAGGGGGAGGGGAATGTAATGTCCCAGTTTTGACCCCGTTGCATTAGATGTATATGATGTATAAATTGTAAATGATCATGGTGTGAAGCTAAAGGCCAAGGCCCCACCATTGATCGGTCATGCTATGTTTTGGGATTTAAATTTGTCACCGACGGTATGTCAGGGCATGCGGCATATATTATATTGGTCATCATGTAAATATGCATCTATAATTAATTAAATGAACCCAACCAGCTACGATCACGACAACTAAATCTAAAGGGACATGATTTTCCCAAGGATGAGGATGTGGGGGGGGGATTTGTCAATCTTGAGCCAAAAAGGGAAAAACCCATGTGTCATCTTCCTTTGTTTTATTCCAACCACCTTCAGTTAATAATTTCTGCTGGTAGCTGAGGGAAGTTATGGCAGTTAATTGTTTTTGGAGTGGGGTGGCAGAACTGTCAGTCCATGCCTCCACACACACTCCACCCCCAGCATTTGAATTCAGAATGGAAGGAAAAACCTTCACGCACACTTCACTCACGCAGACATTTTTCTCTCTCCACGAGTTACAAAATGCTTAGGCACTTGCAATTTGCGTCCTTGCCATTGTTGCTCATCTTCACACAGGGAATTGTTGCTGAAGACTCACGCACACCCAATTTCATGTCCTCTCTTTGCCCTGTTCATTCTCCACCATTGCTGGTTCGTTTTTCATCTTCACGCACAGGATTTTCCTGGATTTTACCCACGCAGTAGTTTTCTTCTAAGGATTTGTGAATAGAGCGACTATATCCTTTACTCACAGGCTGAATCGTGGGTTCTGCATTATGGTGGTTCACACATCGGTTGTGAGACTGTAAATTCGTCCCTATTGTGGTCTGCATACGTTTTTCCCAGCAGCGTCGATTGTGAAAAGCGGGTCATTGTTCCCCCACATTGTGAGCCGTTTTCGCTGTTACGTTTGGGGACTGCTGTAGGTGGGTTGAAGTTGTTTTTCCCTGGTTTAAGCTGTAATAGCTAAATTATTTGCCGGAGTGCAATGTTTGGTCTTCGGACTGGGAGAGGAGTAGGGATGTTGTCTTAGATTTGCTTGATAAACCTGGTGGCTGGAAACCACACAGACAGAGCTAGAGGGCTGGCCTTCTTCTCCATCACCCCTGAATAGCACTGGAAGGGAATGTAAGGCCTGAGGGACTGTGTAGCAGAGAAGGGACTGATTCCTTGTGTTGGGTGTGTTTGGATGTCTTAGAGGTCAGGCTAGTTCTGGTGTAGGTGTTCTTGGCTCTGTAATGAGCTCACCAGCTTAGCAATTTGCCTTCTCCAGCTCCTTAATGGCCTGATAAAGCAAACTCTGTTGGCTTGGCTGTGTGTTTTGTATAGCCCTGGCTATGTGTAAGCTTGCTAGTTCCCTTATTCCTTGGAGAATCATGCCCAGCTCGGGGGTGGTAGCGCTGCTGAGAGATTAAGGAGCACGCTGGCCTATGGTTGGGTGGAACGTTGCAGCGACGTAGCCGGTTGTGGAGCAAAGTTTTCATAAGATAAGTGATCTTGTGTATTTTACCTCTGCAATTCTATATTTACTGTTAATGAAAATGAAATGAACATGTAGAAGGAATGCTTATTTGAATGTATGATGTTGCCGCTGTGTCTGATAGATAATTGCATCCGTGCATGATAAATTCTCATATGTGCATATTTAAGTTCAATGCACATGTTTAAGCATTCTGTTTTCAGTAATTTTTATGGCTGTACATGTTTATGGGGCTCTTAGCCCGGGTGTTTGAAGCATTGGTCGCGTCCTCTTCACCGGTCGGAGGCATGGGGACGTGACAAGGTGGATCGTTGATTTACTACTCAAATTTGAGTCAATACATTATTGCAAATAATTATAATGGATAGACTGTACAAGTAATCATTATTTAATAAACTTCATTGATTTTATATACCTGCGCGCAAGATGGATCACCAGAAGACTATGTTTTCCTATACAAGCTTTTTCATCCTTCAACAAAAACTGCAAAGTCGTGCTAGAATCCAAGATTCAGGTATTCCTCCATGGGAACTTCATTGAATTGATTGGCCTGCATATTTTCATAATGCATGAAATTATATTTTAAATTTCAATAAAATGAAAAAAATAATTTGCAATTTTTTTTTATGGATGTAATATTAGTTTTTTGGTACTTACAATCCATGTCACCAAATTGGAATAACCACCAGGCCCAAGCTTGTGTTGTCTAATTTATTCTTGTCTGGACTTGGTGGCCTTTGATGTGTTTGCCGACCTATGAAAAGGTTTAAATATGTTACATGTTTCAAATTTGATCTAAAAATTAATAATAATAAGGTATATAATACATTGTTGAAAGTATTGCATACCTTGTTGTTCCTGGAAGCAACTTTCCTTCTTTTCTCAGAGTCCTCTCCTTTCCAAATTCTAATAGGGATATCCACTCTCTTGCTGGAATCTGTTATCTCCCAAAATAAATTTATTTTGATAGTATGAATAATTTGATTCATGTTATGGAAGATGTAAATATGACTAAAAAATTGAAGGTCTTTGGTTTTACTATGGTTGAAGAAATTGGAAGCTTTAGCTTTCAGTGGCTTAGGCGGGGTTCTTAACAGCTCATTAGCCACCAAAAGGATTTGTTTCGGCAGCTAATAGTTTAACACAGGATAAAGGTTAACCATCGAAAGTGGGCACAATCAAGTAAATGGTAAAAGCACTTTCGGTGGCTTAGGCGAGACTTCAAAAAGCTCATTAGCCACCGAAAAGTGGCAGCTTAGTGAGCAATCCAAGAAGGGATTTAACCACCGAAAGCAAGAAAAAATTGTTGGGGAAAAAGAAGTTTCAGTGGCTTAGGTGAAAGCTCTAAGGTTTCATTAGCCACCGAAAGGCTGGTCTTTCGACAGTTAAAAGGGATAGCCGGAGATACCATTATTCGTTGAAATTCAATATTTTCAGTGCCATTTGGAAAATGGTTTCGGTGGCTTGGGAGAATAGGTCATCATTTCATTACCCACCGAAAGCCTTGTTTTTGGCAGCTAGTAGGCAAATTCCTGAAGGGCTTTAACCATCGAAAAGGTAAAAGAAAGAAATGGTTATAAACCTATCAAATCAGAGCCTTTCAGTAAAACAATGATCATCAAAGGGCGTGATAAACCACTGAAAGGACAGGAGGATACATAACTGTGTGAGGAAATGAGTGACGAGGTCGCTATTTAAAACGATAAGGACTGATGTGATTTGAAACCCTCCTTCTCCCTCCATCTATCTACAGAACTGTAGAAAATCCCACTCAATATCCAGGATTGATTTTAACATGATTTATGGGCAAGGGGTCTCGAAAAGATCAACTAAATCCATCACCCTCTGACCTAAGCATCAATCATGCAGTCAAAATCCCTCATAATCAGTGATCATTCTTCAGTACACTCCACCTTCGACTTTAGCATTTCTCTCCAGTAGAAAGTCATCTCTGAGAATCAGCTTGCTAAAAAACTATCCTACGGAACTTGAATTGACTGTTGCAGGTACCCAGGAGTGACATTCAGCAAATGAAGAAGGGAGTACCTACTCTTAGGTAAGAGTTGGGAGACATCAGCTACCTAGAGGTACATCCAGAAGTCTGTCAATTTTTCAAGGATGTTGGCTGCTATAGGTTTTGTGAGAAGATTCAAGGTTCACACCAATAGGTGGCTGAGGCATTTGCTCTCTCTTTCAATGGCTCCAAGGCAGTCATAGGAAAAGAAGAATTCCTAATAGATGAAACCCTAATTACTGAAGTGACTGAACTCCCTAGCATAGGAGAGAAGTGGTTTAAAACCACCATACCAAAGGATGTAGAGTTTAGATCTTACCTGAAGTCCAAACATAGAGGGGTGGTGTGGAATAAGAGTGTACCATCCTCCTGGCTAGAAGAGAGGTGGTAGTAACTGATGAAGTCCATTGTGGTCTACATAACATGTGAAGGGAGATACAACAGGGCCATGATTTACCATTTTAAATTGATGAACCACTTCATAGGGAAAATGCCACTGAATTTTTCTTTCTACTTGCACAGGAGCTTGGAAAAAATGGCACACCAGGTGAAGGCTTAGCCAACCAAGATTGCTGGCAGACTGTCTCATCATGGTCTTATCCAACTCCTGATCCAAGAATTTCTAAAGAGGAGAAATATGGCATGGGAGTATTTCTTATTTTGGAATGGTTTTGAAACAAGCCTGCAGCCAGAAGAAAAGGGGAAGTCTCCTACTAAAAAGTCTAGCACACCAAGGAGTGGGAGAAGGAAGAGAAGGGCTATATCCCCAGCTACAGTATAATAGTCTCCTTCCTCTTCCAAAGCCAAGAAGGTCAAAAGAAACTTGGATTTTAGTGAAAAGGGCCAAAAAGTTACAACACACAGTGAGAACATCTTGAACCTTCCCTACTCAGATTCAGAAGAGGAAAAAGAGGAAGGTGCAGACCTAGCATTGTAGGTTGTAGCAGAGATTGAGGAACTACCATCACCTACACCAAAAGAGAAAGAGGAACCAGCAGAGAAGGCTTCCTCTAGCAAGGCCAATACTCAAAGGATAAATCAGCTGCTGAGGCAAGTGTATGAGATGGATATTTTAGAATGGGAGATAAATAAAAATAATGCTACATTGACCAGTAGGAACAAGATGCTGCATAACTCTTACCTAGAGCTGAGAGAAAGGTATGATTTCCTAAAAAGACTAAATAAAAGGTACCTGAAAGACAACACAAGGTTGTATAGCAAGCCAGGCTATTGTTAACCTTCCTAACATAGAGGCTACTGAAGAAGAAAGCTAAGATGACAAACTTGAAAGAACAATTTTGGAGGTGGCTTAAGAATTTTTGAAGAACAGGGCTTTCGGTGGCTTAGGTAGACGCTGAGGCAATTCATTAGCCACCGAAAGCACCGCTTTCGACAGCTAACAGTTTTGATATTTTTGCCTCTTAACCACCGAAAGAAGAAACCAGCATAGGATTGAATTTTGACACAAAGGACTAGTTTTGGGTGAACATGGATAGCTCATGGATGAAGTGTAAAGATGAAGGACGTTGAAGAAAACATCAGGGAAGGTATGCTTCAGTTTTGCTGTGACATAATAGTAGGTCACCAACACTTAAATTTCAAAGTGAAACAATGACTTAACCAGCAGAGGACCGGTGGTAGTGATTTCCAGTACTTACTTTAGTTATCAGAAGGTTCAAATAGTGAACGAATTATACAGTTAGTTAAACTAGTAGTTAATTAGGGTTTTTGACCTAATTATGCAAAAAACAATTATTTTGTCTATTTTTAGTAAATCAGATCCAATTTTTCAGGATCTGAATATTTTTGTAAAGGCTATAAATCCTAATACTTATTATATTGAAAGGGTTTGACTTCAGGGACTTGTAGACCATTACTATTGTCAAGCTTCTCATATTGTTCATGACCTAATTTAAGTTCTTTTGTTATCATATGTTCAGCTTCCATTTTCTATCTAGTCTGTGCTTATGCTTGAATATGTTATTCAGGTTTTATTCAGGGTTAATTGATGTCTGATAGCTGTCATCCTATTGGCATATTGATGATTTGAATTAAAAGTGCTTTCCTTGTCATGATTATCCATTTATATATATCTGTTTTATGTATGAATCTTCCATCATTATAAGTTCTCCATCTCTGCACCATATTGTCAACCTCTGAACAGTGGTAATTAGAAGTCTTATCCCTAATTGAGTTTCATGAATGTCTTGAGAGTGTAAGGTCCTATAGGTCACCTGACTTGATCCATTTAGAAAATCCTAAAAACATTTAAGTTACCAGGCATCATCGAGCTACAACCTAGAGGATTTTCCTAGAGTGATAACAAATTGGTGCCGTCACCGAGGAGAGGAGACCGAAGCTCAGCTTCACTAGGAGACAACATAGATCCTTGCTTTGATGATAGACAAATCTTGGACATTATTCTGGTTGTAATCATCTATCTGGTGACTCCATTTAAATAAGGTGGCTTCATGAAGACCAAGTACCATAGAAAACCCTCAAGGGCCACAAGAAAGATCGATTTTAGATCCAGAAGAGATTCTGAGAATATTTAGGGCTTCACTAAGGTAGACTAGTAGTGATACAAAGGAAGCTACATTAGGTATTTCAAGAAAAATTTCTGCTATTATTTCTTATGCTAAAACACTTAATTCTCAGGAATTTATAAATACATCAGAAAATTTTAGGGTTTGGGCATCTTCAAGCATTGCTACTTATGAATCTCCAATCCCTGGTGACTCCACTAGGATAATTTTACCACCATCACTTTTTCAGCTACTACCTACATCAGTACTACCTTCCTCCACCCTTTCCATACCCATTTCCAATATGGTTTCCCCTCTTATGACCAAAAAGGAAAGGATCCTGGTAGCTAGGTATGCCCCCCTAAATTTTCCTAACCCTCTCTCAGCCATGCCCACTGGAGAATACCGCAAGTACATGCCTAAGTTCATAGAAGATGGAGATTTCACAACTGAAGAACATCTGGAGGCATTTTATAGTTATGCTGAGAACATTAATATAGAACAAGAAGATGTGTGGACTAGGGTTTTTGTACAAAGCCTAGATGGTCAAGCTAGGAAATGATCCAAAGAAATTCTTGCTGGATCAATGGAAGGTATTGAAGCCCTAGATGACATATTTCTAAAGCATTGGGAAGAGAGGAGAGACCACCTCTATTATATCACCTAGTTTAGAAACTTGAAAAGAGAGAATGGGGAGTTTGTCTCCAACTTCACCAAGAGGTTCAACAATATGTACAGCAAGATCCCCACTGATACCTCAGCCAGGATACCTTATGCAAATGCCTTTGACTCTGATTTTTGCTTGCTTCTCAGAGAAAGGAGCTTTGCCTCCTTATCACTCATGCAGGATGCTTCCCTAGAGGTAGAATCTAACATTGTGGCATCTTAGAAGGTCAAAGGAAAGATAGATAGGAATAAGTATCTAGGAGACCCTCTTGGGGCTTCTTCATTAGAGAACAAGATAGACAAAATGACCAAACTGTTAGATAACTTGACTTCTGAAATGTCTAACCTAAAGGACCAAGGATAGATACCTGTGAGAGGTAAAGGGCCAAGTGATTTTGTTCCCCAAAACCCTAATTTTGTCCCTTACAGAAGGGGTAACCCCCCAGTTCATATCCTCAGAAGGGAAAGGAATCAAGGGGAAGATTAGAGAATTAGAGCTCCTTTTCAAAATGTTGTACTAGAATAAGAGCTAGAATTCATTGAGGAAGAAGGAGAGGTTGAAGACAGCATCCACTACATGGAAGATGAAGTTGAATATTCTTTTCTGACATAGGCAGAATATGAGGAAACCCTAATTGATGAGAAGATCGGTGAAGAAGCAGTATATCAGGCTGATGGTCAAGGAGGGTATAATATGAGGTCTAGTTGGTTGCTCCCCTTAATAAGAATGTTGTTCCTACCAAACATCCTACTGCACCAGCTAAAAAGGCTACTGTTTTACCAAAGAAAATTCCTGTCATTTCCAAACCATTGCAAAAACCAGCACCTTCATTAAGCATTGATCAAGTCCAAATCAAAGCTCCAGTACATGAGGTAAGGTTTCTTGATAGACTACATTATTCTTTCAAATTTGAGTCAGAGATTTAGAAATTGAAGATCCCTTTCCCATTAATTGAGCTAATGAAAAATGATGCATTCAAATCTTCCATACTGAATTCTCTTCATCCAAAGATACATATTGATACTGACTTCGTAAATCTGCAAGATGATAAACCTATTGTAACCCTAGGCCGTATGATTGAAGACCTAAAGGATTCATGCCCACCTTTCTACATATCCTTGAATATCCATGATAAAGTCCTTCATAACTGTCTGCTGGACTCAGGAGCTTCTCATAACCTAATGCCAAAAGTTGTGATGGATGAGCTTGGTCTTAGCATTACAAATCCCTACCATGATTTGTTCTCCTTTAACTCTAGAAAGGTCAAGTGCTTGGGCCTCATCAAAGACCTTGTTGTAAACATATCTCAACTACTTTCAAAAAGATTCATGATGGACATTATAGTGATTGATATCCCTCCAAAATTTGGTCTCTTGCTATCTCGATCATGGAGTAAAAGGATAGGTGGCACCCTTCAGATGGACCTTAGATATGCTACAATCCCCATGTTTGGAGGGGAGACCAAGAGAATTTACAAAGAGAATCAACTTTCCTACATCATAAGAAATGAAAGGAATTTAGTGAACCACCCCATCTATGTAGTAGACATTGATTTTGGGTCATGCATTCTACAAATATACTATTCTCAGCAAACACCAGTCCAACTTACCAAGCCTACCTATCAGTAGCCCAAAGAAGTGACCACAGCAGTCTGGAACATGTATTTTGATGGGGCTAGAACTCAAAACTCAGCAGGTGCAGGTGTAGTATTGATCTCTCCATCCAAAGAGACTATTCGTATGTCCTATAAGCTTGATTTTAAAACCACTAACAATATAGTAGAATATGAAGCCTTGCTGCTAAGGGTTAAAGCGTCCAAGGAAATGGGGATCATGTGCATGAGAATATTTGGATATGCAGACCTTATTATCCAGCAGGTGAACAATACTTTTCAAGAAAAAAATGTCAGATTAAAGGCCTACATGGATGAGGTATGGAAACTCAAAGAATCCTTTATGTTTTTTAAACTATCATATATACCTAGGGATTTGAATCACCTGACTGATTCCTTGGCTATCTCTGCAAGTCTGTTTGTTCCTCCTTTACCTCCTAAGCTCAGCTATGATGTTCAGGTCAAGCACAGACCTTCACTGCTAGATAATGTAAAATTTTGGAAGGTGTTTGAGAATGATGATGAGCTTAGTAAATTCCTTCAGCTAGTAGATGAATTCTCTGATATACATATAGATTAGGAAAACCTAAAAATGGAAGAATCCCAACAGCTCAAGTTGAAAGATAAAGTAGCTTATCTGAATATTGTCCAATTACCTAGAAATTATATACCTTGGGGTCTAGTACCTCTGGAAGATATTTTTGATCATAATGGCATCCCTTTCAAGCCTTCCAAAAAAAAGAAAGAACTTTCTCTCAAAGAGCAAAAAATAGGTAGACAAAGCCATCCAAAACTAATAAATCTATCCACTGAGTTGACTACTGATCAGAGGTCCAAATTTTGCAGCCTGATAAAAGAATTTGTTGATATCTTTTCCTGGGAGTAAAATGACCTAAAAACCTATGACACCAATATCATCCAGCACAAGATTCCTTTGGATAAGGACACCATCCCTTTCAAGAAGAAGCTGAGATACATCAGTCCTCTCCTACTACCTGTAATTGAAAAAGAAATCCATAAGCTCCTCAAATCCAAAATCATAATCCCCCTCGAGTATTCCAAGTGGATTGCAAACCTAGTGGTGGTAAGGAAGAAGAATAGGGAGGTCAGGTTGTGTGTGGACTTTAGAAACCTAAACCAATGCTCCAAAAAAGACAACTATCCACTACCCAAGATGGAACACCTGTTGTAAAGAGTCTCAGGGGCTAGTGTCATGTCATTTTTGGATGGCTTCTCTGGATACAACCAAGTTGCTGTGCACACTGATGACCAAGAGAAGACTGTTTTTACCACCCCCTAGGGCACTTTCATTTATGCTAAAATTCCATTTGGGATGATGAATGTTGGGGCTACTTTTCAGAGAGCCATGGAACTAGATTTTGTAGGGTTGAAAGATAAATTTGTGCTTATATACCTGGATGACCTAATTGTTTACTCTCACAACCATCATGACCATTTGCAGCACTTGAGGAGGGTATTTCTGAAGTGTAGCAGGTTTGGGATATCACTCAACCCTAAGAAGTCCCAATTTGCACTCAGTGAGGGGAAACTCCTAGGTCACATAGTCTCAGCTGAAGGTGTAAAGATTGATCCTGTAAGGGTGGAACCAATCTAGAAGCTATCCATACTGGGGTCAAAAATGGATATTCAGTCCTTTTTGGGTAAGATAAAATTTGTCAGGAGGTTCATCCCTAATTTACCTGAGCGGGTAAAGAACATAACAACTATGTTGAAAAAGGATGAAGAAATAAAATGGACTGACCAGGAAATAAGATCTTTCGAAGACATCAAGAAGACTATCATAGAAGCCCCAACCCTGATTAGTTTGGACTATATCAAGAGTTTTTATATCTTCTCCTTTTCATCCTATGGCATAGTGGCAGCTATGTTGTTACAAAAAGATGATGAGGGTCTCGATCATCCAATTACATTCTTCAGCAAGACATTGATGGATGTTGAGCTGAAGTATGATCCAATTGAGAAACAGGCTTATGCTCTCATCAAGTTATTGAAGACCTTTAGGATTGACATTCTCCATGCAAAAGTTCTTGCCTATGTCCCTTCAACTGATGTGAAGGATGTTTTGACTCAGCTTGACATTGATGGGAAGAGAGCTAAGTGGATTTCCAAGCTCATTGAGTTTGATATAGAGGTGAATCCCACTAAGCTAGTAAAAGGACTAGTTCTAGCCAAACTCATGGCTAAAGAAAACTGTGAACTAATGAGGATAAACTTCACTTGTGTCAATTCAACAAAATTGCAAACTGTAGTAGCAACAGAGGTAGTTCAAGATTAGAATGACATTCAAACAGTGGCTGAAAAAATGTCTTCATGTGAGTGGTACTCAAGTATTATTCTTTTTTTGCAGAAATTAGAAGTTCCTCCTGGTCTCACTCCTAATCAAGCACGATCTCTTAAATTAAAATCTGTTAAATTTTGCATAGTTGATAAACTATTGTACTGGAAAGATATGTCTGGGGTTTTGTTGAGGTGTCTAGATAAAGAAGAATCAGATCAGGTTATGCATCACTTTCATTCCAGCACATGTGGAGGCCATCATTACTGGAAGACCAAAGCCCACAATATTTTGAGGGTAGGGTACTATTGGCCAGTCCTTTTTTCTGATGTATGTACCTTTGTAAGGGCCTACGACCAGTGCCAAAGATTTATAGGGAAGCAGCAACTCAAATCCTTGTCCCTTAGGCCTATTGTAGTGAATGGGCCTTTCCAGCAATGGGGTATGGATTTCATAGGTGAAATAAATCCATCTTCTAGTGGGAAACATAAATGGATCCTAGTAGCCACAGACTACTTTACCAATTGGATAGAGGCAGTACCCACCAAGAATGCCACTCATCAGGTCATCATGAAGTTTTTATACGAGAATATCTTTATCAGGTTTGGCTTCCCAATAAGGTTAGTGACTGATAATGCACCAGCTTTCAAATTTGGGGCATTGGTTAAGATGTGTGAATCAATGGGCATTCAGCTGGTGCATTCCACATCTTATTATCCTCAAGGCAATGCCCTGGCTGAGTCATCCAACAAAATCCTAGTCAAGATCATCAGAAAACTATTGGAGACAAATCCGAAAAGCTGGGATTCTAAGCTAAAGTTTGCTTTATGGGATGATAGGGTAATATACAAAATATCTATACAAACTTCTCCATTTAATTTAGTTTATGGTACTGAGGCCATTTTTCCCATTCAGCTCATTCTTCCAGTGGAAAAATTATTTCAGGAAGAGGAAGATGAACCAAATGATATGGTGAGGAGGAGGATGGATTTGGTGGAGTTGCAGCAAGTCAGGGAACAAGTGATAGGAAAATAAGAATCCCATCAACAGAGGATCAAGGTCATGTTTGACAAAAGGGAAAAAGTAGACAACTTTCAGGTTGGAGATTGGGTGCTCAAGTGGGATACTGTTAGGCAGGACAAGGGAAAACATACAAAGTTTGACTCTTTTTGGATTGGCCCTTTTGTGATAGCTCAGGTATAGAAGAACAACACCTTCAAATTGCAGAATTTGGAAGGTGAAGAGGTGTTTGATGGCCCAGTGAATGTGCTTTTTCTAAAAATTTACTTTATTTGAGGCTCTGAGGCCTTGTTATTGTAAATTATTAGTTAGTAGGTTGTTTTTGCTTACAAAATAAACTCCATGCCCAATGGAGCAATAAATGATAGTGTTAATTTTTTAGTTATTTTCAAGGAAAGGGATTTTGGTCTGGGGTTCTTGGGACCTCACAGGGAGGTTCCCATCCCCAACTAGGAGCCAGATGTTATCTCCCAAAATAAATTTATTTTGATAGTATGAAGAATTCGAGTCATGTTATGAAAATTTAAAGATGCCTACAAATTGAAGGTCTTTGGTTTTACTATGGTTAAAGAAATTGGAAGTTTTAGCTTTCGATGGCTTACATGGGGTTCTTGACAGCTCATTAGCCACCAAAAGGATTTGTTTCGACAGCTAACAGTTTAACGTAGGATAAAGGTTAACCACAAAAAGTGGGCCCAATCGAGTAAATGGTAAAAGAACTTTCGATGGCTTAGGCGAGACTTCAAAAATCTCATTAGCCACTGAAAAGTGTTGCTTTCGAAAGCTTAGTGAATAGTCCAAGAACGGTGTTAACCACCAAAAGTAGGCAAAAAGTGTTGGGGAAAAAGCGGATTCAGTGGCTTAGGAAAAATCTCCGAGGTTTCATTAGCCACTGAAAGTCTGGTCTTTTGGCGGTTAAAAGGGATAGTCGGAGAGACCATTATCCACTGAAAGTCAATATTTTCAGTGCCATTTGGAAAATGGTTTCGGTGGCTTGGGAGAATGGGTTAGCATTTCATTAGCCACCGAAAGCCTTGTTTTCAGCGGCTAGCAGACAAATTCCTAAAGCGCTTTAACCAGCGAAAAGGTAAAAGAAAGAAACAGTTAGAAACCTATCAAATTAGAGCCCATTAGCAAAAAAAAGATCATCAAAGGGCATGATAAACCACCAAAAGGACAGGAGGATGCATAACTGCTTGAGTAAATGAGTGAGGAGGTTGTTATTGAAACTGATAAAGACTGATGTGATTTGAAACCTTCCTTCTCCCTCCATCCATAGAACTGCAAAAAATCCCACTGGATATCTAGGATTTATTTTAACATGATTGCTGGGAAAGGGGTCTCAAAAATATCAACTGAAGCCATCACCCTCTGACCTAAGCCTCAATCATGCACTCAAAATCCCTCATAATTAGTTTCCATTCTTCAGTACACTCCACCTTTGACTTTAGCATTTCTCTCCACCAAAAATCCATCTTTGAGAAGCAGCTTGCTAAAACACTATCCTACAGAACTTGAATTGACTGTTGCAAGTACCCAGGAGTGACATTTAGCAACTGAAGAAGGGAGGACCTGCTCTCAGGAAAGAGTTGGGAGACATCAGCTACCTGGAGGCACATCCATAAGTCTATAAATTTTTCAAGGATGCTGGCTACTATAGGTTTTGTGAGAAGATTCAAGGTTCACATCAGCAGGTGGCTGAGGCATTTGCTCTCTCTTTCAATGGCTTCAAGGCAGTCACAGGAAAATAAGAATTCTCGATAGATGAAACCCTAATTACTGAAGTCACTGAACTCCCTAGCATAGGAGAGAAGTGGTTTAAAACCACCATACCAAAGTATGTAGAGTTCAGATCTTACCTGAAGCCTGAACATAGAGGGGTGGTGTGGAAGAAGAGTGTACCATCCTCCTAGCTAGAAGAGAGGTGGCAGTAATTGCTAAATGCAATTGTGGTCTACATAACATGTGAAGGGAGATACAATAGGGTCATGATTTACCATTTTAAATTGATGAACCACTTCACAGGAAAAATCCCACTGAATTTTCCTTTCTACTTGCACAGGAGCTTGGCAAAAATGGCACACCAGGTGAAGTATCAACCAACCAATATTGCTGGAAGACTGTCTCATCATGGTCTTATCCAACTCCTGATCCAAGAATTGCTAAAGAGGATAAATATGGCATGGGATTATTTCTTATTTTGGAATGGTTTTGAAGTAGGCTTGGAGCCAGAAGAAAAGGGGAAGTATCCTACTAAAAATTCTATCACACCAAGGAGTGGGAGAAGGAAGAGAAGGGATATATCACCAGCTACAGCAAAACAGTCTCCTTCCTCTTCCAAAGCCAATAAGGTCAAAATAAACTTGGATTTTAGTGAAAAGGGTTAGGAAGTTACAACACATAGTGAGAAAATATTGAACCTGCCCTACTCAGATTCATAAGAGGAAAAAGAGGAAGGAGCAGACCTAACATTGCAGGTTGTACCAAAGATTGAAGAACTACCATCACCTACACCAAAAGAGCAAGAGGAACCAGCAGAGAAGGCTTCCTCTAGCAAGCCCAAGAATCAAAGGATAAATCAGTTACAAAGGCAAGTGTATGAGATGGAGATTTTAGAAAGGGAGATAAAGAAAAATAATGCTACATTGACTAGTAGCAACAAGATGATGCATAACTCTTACCTAGAGCTGAGAGAAAGGTATGATTTCCTAAAAAGACTAAATAAAAGGTACCTGAAAGACAACACAAGGTTGTATAGAAATATTAGGCTTCAGAGACTATAGATCAAGGAGGCCAAGCTAAACCCTAGCACTCAACTCACATTGGAAACCCTAGCTGAAACTGTAGTAAGCCTTCAACCTCCAGAAGCAAGCCAGGTTGTTGTTAACCTTCCTAACATAGAGCCTGATAAATAAGAAAGCTAAGAAGACAAACTTGAAAGAACAATTTTGGAGGTGGCTTAAGAATTTTTTAAGAACAGGGCTTTCGGTGGCTTAGGCGGATGCTGAGGCAGTTCATTAGCCATCGAAAGCATTGCTTTCAGCAACTAACAGTTTCGATATTTTGGCCTCTTAAGTATCGAAAGCAGAAAGAGGCATAGGATCAAATTTTGACTCGAAGGATCAGTTTTGGGCAAACATGGATAGCTCAAGGATGAAGTGTAAAGATGAAGGATGCTAAAGAAAACATCAGGGAAGGTATGCTTCAGTTTTGCTGTGAAATAATAGTATAAAAGGTCACCAACACTTAACTGTCAAAGTGAAATAGTGACTTAACCAACAGAGGACTAGTGGCAGTGATTTCCAATACTTACTTTAGTTATCAGAAGGTTCATAGTGAATGAATTCTACAGTTAGTTAGACTAGTAGTTAATTAGGGTTTTTGACCTAGTGATGCAAAAAAAATTATTTTGTCTATTTTTAGTAAATCATATCCAATTTTTCAGGATCTAAATATTTTTGTAAAGGCTATTAAGCCTAAGACTTATTTTATTGAAAGGGTTCGACTTCGGGGACTTGTAGACCATTACTATTGTCAAGCATCTCATATTTTTGATGACCTAATTTAAGCTCTTTTTTATCATATGTTCAGCTTCCATTTTCTGTCTAGTCTGTGCTTATGCTTGAATGTGTTATTTAGGTTAATTGATGTCTGATAGCTGTCATCCTATCGGCATATTAATGATTTGAATTATAAGTGCTTTCCTTGTCATGATTAGCCATTTTTATATATCTGTTTTATGTATGAATCTACCAGCATGATAAGTTCTCCATCTCTACACCATATTGTCAACCTCCGAATAGTGGTAATTAGAAGCCTTATCCCTAATTGAGTTTCATGAATGTCTTGAGAGTGTAAGGTACTATAGGTCACCTGACTTGATCCACTTATAAAACCCTAAAAACATTTAAGTTACCAGGCATCCTCGAGCTACAACCTAGAGGAGTTTCCTAGAGTGATAACAGAATCATTGGAGGGTGCTCATACCTAGGGTTCCTTTCTAGATGAACCCTAAATTGGTCCCTCACAATATTCATATGTTGGCTATCCTTTCTAAGGACCTCCTCTCTATTGAAGGTCTCACTTCCAAATAGGCCAACCAAATGGTTAGTGAGCTCAAATTTTAATTATTGTCTTATTTATCCCACCTTGTGCAGATTGTGGGACCAAATATCTTCAATGATATATCATTTAGATGTTTATAAAAAACATCATTTCCTGCAAGATTATTATGTCATAATTAGTTGTAAAACAATGTTTTTTTTATAATATTACAATCAAATTACAAACAATAACTTGAACAATGTATAAATATCTAGGATATTCTCTATCTTTATGGGAACAAGATTGTCATCCACAAAAGAATGTTGTATCCAGTTAGTGACATAAGAAGATACAGGAAATGTTGCGTGACCATTATCATTGCTAATATTTGCATCAAGCACTTCTTTTATACTATCTAGCGTGCACCGACCACTAGATATTACAGTCACATTTGGAATCAAGGGTGTCACGGATTGTATTGTTGACTATTAAGTTGACAAAAACAAAGCATGTGATGTAGGTGGAGTCGTATGCTCATGTGACGACTCTCCACGAGCATCACTAATACTAACACCACCCTCACCACTAGTGTGTGGGCACAAAAAATCCTATAAATACAAACAAATTGTTAGTTCATGATCATATACAAGTACAAATTATAAAATCATAAATGAATTTATCTTCTAATTCAAGATGCTACAAATTACTTTCAAGGCCTTAGATCTCTTCACCAAAACATAAACCTTTGATTTAATCTTGTTTGTCTATGGTTGAATGAATAATAGATGAATTATATCCTCATTAATTTTTTTAAGGTCTTCTCTATCATTTTGATTGGGTCTATAGAAGATCCAAGGTCAGCATCGCACATGATCTCATCCACATCAATATCAATGTCAATTATAGAAAACAACAAACAATAAAAAAAGATTAAAAACATTTCATATATGATAATTGATAGCCAATTTGATCTATATGTACCTTGACACTTTCTATTATATTGGAACTTCTATAGGTGAGGTTTCATTCTCCGCAGTTTTAACGCATTCTCTTACTTCCCATTGAATAAATTGTTATCGGTAGTTTGATACCTATGATTATTAGGGAGAAAGTGCCTATACTCATCAAACACCTCCTTTTGTAAACTTTTTGAACGATGGGATTTGATCTTAGGACCACAAACTGGGCATGCAAATTTTCTCTTTGTTTGAATACCTACATAAGAAGTCGACAAATTAAAAATATTGTCAATTATAATTATATAAAATGAATGGATTATTTGAAAAAATATGCAATAATAATATATCAACTTCATAAAATTAAATACTATTAAAGTCGAAGTTATAATTACATACCACAAAAATGGGTTAACCCTGTGGCATCATGTATTGTCCATACAAGCATTGCATAAAACTGAAATTTCCTTTGTCATATTGGTCTAGATACATCATACATAGTGATGTGATTCCATAGTTTTAGTAGTTCGTCAATAAGAGGCTCAATATATACATTCATATATTTAACTTTGTACTTATATGATTGATTTGAACATATAAATATATAATTATTACAACCATTAATATATATAAATAATACACAACAATAGAAGACAAAATATATATATTAAATTATGAAACAAAATAAAACAAGTGATATTCCACTATATTAAAAAAAAATTGTTGTAGACACATACCTGGAATAATCATTGCCAACATTATGTGCTCCCTCTTTATTGACAACCATGGAGGAATTTTATTGTTGATAACAAAATAGACCACAACGAGTAAATAGTTCTCTTCTATTCATATGGATTGACACCATTTGCCGCCAAATAAAGCCTAACATTATGAGGTTCTTCTTTAAAGTGTGGTTATTTTTCCTCCATATCTCTAAATGTAGAACCATCTGCAGGCATTCAAAGAATGTCATCTTGTCTTCTATTATGTGCATGGTAATCCATAAATTATGCTATGTTTTTTCACCTGAACAGTCATTGCAAACTTGGAATAATGGGAATATAACGCAGAACCTTGCGAGGAACCTTTTTTGTTACTTGATCTATTCGCTATCTGCTAATATGACATTCTAGACAATCTGTTTCAAATTTATGTTGTTTATAATATATGATATGGTCATCGGGGAATGCATCAATTTCTTTATACTGCATTCCAATTTCTTTCACAATGACAGATAAATATTCATATGTGGAAGGTAAAATATTTGACGATGGTAACAAAAATTCAACTAGCAAGCTACAACAAATTAGAGTAAAAAACTAGTTAATATAATATATAAATAATATTAATGAAACATGTTTCATCTATATTAATTTTACTTATGAATTAACAATGAAACTATCAGAGGATCAAAGATAACATTTATTACGATCATATGTATTTGATGGAATATATTACATACCTTAACATTTGTGTGACTGATTTATTTGAAAGACCATTCATAACCGTCAAGTTCATTATCAACAATATATCAGAGAGAATATTTGTGTTGGAGCCTTCATAAAGGGGTTTGTATGCCTTCTCAAGAAGAGGTAAATCATGAACATCATAAAAGTCATCATTTTCATGATCGTCATCATCCATTATAACATTAAATGTATAATGGATCAATGTATTCGTACTATCATCTTCAACTATTTTGTTAGTATGATCATTTTCTTCAATATGATCATTAACTTGTTCTTCATTATTCATAGCTCCATGGTCCATCAATGCTTGTTATGAAAGCACATCCTTTGGGTGATATATTTCCATAGGATGTATTTCCTTTATAATTACATGAAACCATCAAGAGATATTAGTTAATATAAGAAACATTAAAATGATACATACATTTACAAAATAAATCAATATAAAGACATATATAATGAAAAAACTTACAAATGGGTGATACTTATGTCCCACCTCAACATGTACATATTCCCTACAATTTCTTTTGTCTATTGCAAGCTTTTTTCTTCTCCTTTTAAATACTGTACATTAACTACATGGACAATATCATTTCCCATCACCCTTTCTTTTCATTCCATCCCACAATATAGCAAGCAATTCATGATTTTGATCGTGTGGATCAAGAATATTGTTATGTTCTAACATTTTATGATACCAAGCTCGACTAGTGATTATTGATCTTAAAAAATCAAGGTCCACACTTCACTATTTTTAATCACAGTAAAAATTGCAATAATTGTGGATTTTTGTATGTAAAACAGTCCATGTGCAGATTATGACTTATGCAAACAATCGCTTGTATTACAAACATGTCAGAATATTCCTATTATATTGTTTATAAAAATAAATTCTCATCAGATATCCAATGAAATTAATATTTTTACCATTGTATTTTTTTGTCGGTAGTAGTCGAATATCCAATAATAGTCATCAGATTACAGACGACCGTCGAATATCCAACACAAACTAGAGTAAATTAAAAAAAATGTAATTACCAAGGTGGAATCCGATGATAGGGTCAATTTTGTCGGATGGCGTATGGATTTCTCATCATATTTCAGGTTCAAATCTTATTGTGTGGGTGTCAAGGCTGTTGAATTCTCCATCTTGCAACTTCAGGAGCAACATAACTCTTCTGAATTATTCAATTTACCTACAATAAAATTTCATTTTGAAGGAAAACCCAATTCAATCACTCTTTACTTCGATATGTACACATTATCATGTTTCTTCACACCTGGATAGACTTCTCTGGACAAAATATAGAGGGAGCTAGGAAAAGATACTGGGAATTATCTGGAACCCAGTTTATTCGGGTGCATGAATGGAAGTTTATGAGGATTGAAGTTTGGAGGGTTACCTTCCCTGATAACATGCTTAATTTAGCAAAGCTTCGGGATCTTCAGGATGTAATGAAATTCAGTTTTAAATAAGGCTAAAGGAGGAAGAATAAATTTAGTATACAATGATCAAACAATCATGGTGAAATTGAACAGTCAAGAGGACAAAATTTGTCAGCATAGCATTACTCTCATAATCATTAATCCATATGTAATACAAGTAAGGACATTCCAATCCTTTAGGAGATATTCAAATCCCATAACTTGGACCGACTCTAGAGATCTCTAACTATGGAAAAGACACCACTAGAGGCTCACTAGTGCAACTCTAAAAACTGAATCAATTCACAAATCAGCCATAATTAGTAACAATTAGTTAACTGACCAAGGTAGGTGAGAAAAGGTTCCTAACTCCCTTGAACCATGCAAATGTGGCGTTAGGCTAACTAAAGATGAACTAATTGATTCCCATCATAGCATAACTCAACATAAACTAGGGTGAACTAATGATGGGATTCCCAAGACTCAATGTGGCTTCCTAAATTATATGGATTGGTCTCTAGGGATCCAAGAATAATGAAAATTGGTGCATCGGGTGGTAGGCGGGCCCTAGATGAATCCCTCATGGCACTAATGTAGTGGAAACAAACTCCTAACCTAGGAAATGAAATTTAGACTATGGTGGTTAGGGAAGATTTATAATTAATCCTAACACCCCAATCCTTACAATTATAGTCATTTTTTCTAGAATAAACCCTAGGTATTTAAGTATTTCCTAAACCTCCACTATGGTAAAATGGAACAAATTAAAAAACCATTGTATATAATCCTCTACCAGATGCAGGGAATATATGGAGGAATTCCTATAATTAAATAACATACCTATAGTAGCTTAAAAGAAAGTTATTTTTTCTTTTAGTTTAAAGCTTTCTCTTTTAGCACCATTACAAAATAACATAATATCATCTATAAAGAGAAGATGTGACATTTGCAAGGTACCACCCATATTGATTCCATATAAGGAACCCAAAAATTTATCCTACGATATAATCCTATGAGACTTTCCACCACAAACAGAAACAACATAGGTTCAAGAGGGTAAACTTGTCTCAGTCCCATCTCATGTCTAGAAAAGGGAGAGTTGTACCTATTCACTATAACAAAAAAATACATTTTCTAAATGCATGGAATTATCTTCTTAACCATATGTATATGGAAACCCACTTGAAGCATAATAAGCCTTAAGTAAATCCAACTAACCCTATAACATTCTTGTAGCTGGGATTTCTTTCTTGCTACAGAGCAGGAATGGCTACCTTCTGTCTATAGAACGAAAGGGTAGGGTTCCTGATGCTAATGCAAGAAAAATGAATCTGGAATGAAGAAAATAACAGAAATGAAAGAGATGGAAACCCTGCACACAAGGTTAGACTCCATAAACATTCATACACTTGTTAGAACATGAAATAAACCTGCAAGCAAACTGAGTTAGACAAAAAATAAAATGAAAATGACATTAAACAAAAGATTATACCTTTTGGTGGAAATGGGCCACCATGCCCTAGCTTGGAGAAGCACCTCTCTCTTGGCAATGGGGGAGCTATGGCTCAAAGGAAAAATGGATGAGAGGGAGTGTGGGTGGCTTGAGAGGAAAATGGTCTCAAAGAATCCACTCGGGCAGCATAACAGTTTTCAAGGGAGGAATGTTTTGAGAGTGACCCCCACCACTCTATTTATAGCATTTTTAGGGTTCTAAGCCCCTAGTCAAGGATTTTTCCCCTTTCGCTCAATTGCTCAATCTTTAGCTCCTTTTAGGGTTTTAGGCTCCTTTGAGGGGTTTTAGCCCCTTTTTGGAGGCTTTAGCCCCTATGAGAGCTAGGTAGGCTCTTTTTAGGGTTTTTTAAGCCCCTTTTCCTGTTTTTAAGCCTTCTTGAGGGTGTGGGGGTCATATGGAGTTAAATGAGGGTCGTGCATGGGTGTCCTTTGGTGGTGTAGGCCATGTAGAGTTGAGTGAGGGATTTTTTGGGTTAATAGATTGCCCCCCGATGTGTGAGGGCAGGAGCTCATCCTATGGCCGACGGACATCATAGGATTTTCTACGGAGAGGTGGTGCTTCCTGGGCTCTGGCATAGTGGCTTTTGGTTTTTGTATTAATATGGTTCCCATCAATGGGTGAGATACAAATAATGTGTGACATGTATATGGACAAGGCAGGCATCCCCATGTTCGTAATGATGTCAAATGAATAATGTGATCTAAGCTCTATAATACAAGAGCTGATCATGTACAACTGTTGTTACAATAACGGTTGCCTCACTAAGAGGCTAGATACAATATTGATCTGAAGAACTGCTATATTGGACCCATGGAATTCTAATGGAATGCTATACCTTGATGACTGATGGCCTGCTGGATCTTGGAATGGTACATAGCTGTATGGACTCACTGATGGAGAGTCAGAGTCTTTGTGGTACAAATATGCTACATCAATCATAAATCTATATAGAAGCACTGCTAGGGCTTCTGAACACTGTCTCTAATGCAACATGAAAATCATAAGGGACATAAGCCTTTTGGGGTCCCTCAAATAGAATCATAAATGTGATAGATTTAGGCAACATCTGGGTTCTTCGACCAAATAATGCACGGACCAATACCATGTATGGATCTCAACGGTGTGATGATGTAGTTGGAGTCAAGCGCGTGAAAAAAAACCATCTCGAGAGGCATTAAGGACTCCTCTCAAGTGGTCCAAGGAACTCATCAATGAGGTTAATGAAACCAAGATATAGGGACCTCTGGGTATATCCTCTAGAATATGTGTGTTGTCATCGATAGAAGGAGACCTGCCCTAGGTCAAGGAAATGGTGTTTCCTTCACCAGAAGCGCAAGGGAGATAACTAAAAGATGTGACAAAATCTAAGGACTGAACCATTGAATGGGGGGGATGGAAAGAGTTGAATAGGGGTAGAGGGAGTGTAGTAGACTAAAAATTCCTTTTTTTAGAGTATGATGGCAGGGCGGACTAGGAAGCAAATGAAACTAACTCATGGGAATGGGATCATAGCTGTAATATCGAGAATGTCACTGTAGATGGGAAATACTTGGGGTAGGTAGATACTTTTGGTACTAATGGGATCCAAGGAAGACATAGTGCAGAGTACTCTGAACGAAGGAGACTCAAAGTGGGAATGCTACCAAACTATTTTCTGTGGGGTGGTGTCTAGAGACACCATTGTGGTACGATCTCGTGGATTTTTGGTGAGCCTGAGAAACTAAATGCTCGATGGTGCTTTCAATTTTAGAGAGTCTGAAAGCATGAAGAAGACTCTAGTGGGGGCTCTTTTTAATTGGTAGTCTCCTGTGCACAAAAAAGGATAAAAGTATACATAGGAGAGATCGCCCATCCTTTTTTAGGGGATGGGAGACTTCTTTACCGTTGGTAGTCCAGTCAGGCTAGAAAAGGTTAAACCTATACTGACTGGACGGTCATTCAGATACTTTTACAAGCATGAACAAAACCAAGTTTGCTTGACAATATTTTCTTGCTGAGAAGGCTGGAAAATAGCTTAACAACAACCCGTGGTGAGATTTTTTGTAAAGTTTGTCCCCTCTGCCCGAGAAAGAATAAAAGTATGCAGAGAAAAATGGTCTTGTCTTGAATATGCCAAGGTGGTACTTTTCAATTGATGGTCTACATAGTCCGAAAAAGGAGATAAATGAGACGATGTAGATGCCCTTTCCTATACTTTAATGAGTGGGAAAGGAAGCAACTACGCTCAACAATATTTTCATTCTTTTAGAAGTCAGAAAATAGCTTAATAGAAACTCTAGTATGGTCAACTGATTAGGGTGGCACAAGCGGTGCCCCATGTCGGGACGATGGACGGCGGGACAAAGGTCACCCATGCATTATGGATAGAGCAGATGGCTCTTAAACATACCGATACATGCATGGGATAGATCGCAACAAAGGCATGCTAGTCGGTGTGGAAGAGACACACAAATAGAGGTGGCTCTTGGATAGATGTTAGGAGAGTCATGTGTTAATTGTGGTGGATGGACTTGACTACATGTGATGTGAGTGAAAATCCAGAGGCAGTTATATGCCAAATGCATGCAAAGGAAATGATCTGTTTTGTGGATGATGGTCTAGATATTCACATAAGGTGCGGTGGATGGAGCAGACAACTTATATGTTAAAATAAAATTGATGTTTCTTATGGGCAGTGGCATGAGAAGCCACATGAGTAGCAGTAGGCAAGTGTGATGCAAGTATAGGTCCGCAGACACTTGCATCACCATGATGTGGCTTGTAAATCGAGGTAACTTCTAGGGAGTAGTGCTGAAATTTGTTTGTTAAACATGTTAGAATAATCAACCCATAGTTAGCTACCTTAGACATTAATTAATCCATTTTTGTCTTATTTTCCTAGTTTCCATATTCCACTCTATGCAAGTTGTCCTCCACATGTCCTAGTTGGTCAAACTTTCTAAAAATGAGTCATGGAGCACTTGGGAAACCTCTTGGAATTAATTTTTCTTTATTCTCGAACCTCCCTAGTGCATATCTTCTTTTTCTGCTTTATTACTGCTTTTACTGAGTTTTAAGGTAACTGAGAAAGTATGACTAGGTGAAGTTGACTTTTTTTTTTACCTCATCATCCTCCTCTCTTTTCTCCAAATAAAAGCATGTATGAGTTTTCCTTCCATCACCCATTATCTTGCCTAATTTATTTTTCCAATTCATGAGCTCCTAGGCATATTTGGAAACTGCTCTATGCACCTATGGGGGATTTGACTAGATTTAGTAAGCCTTCTTTTGACTAATTCGAATGGAATCCCAATGCATTCAAATATCTCATGTGATTATTTATTTTGGTAGCCTATGATTTCACAAGGTTGGCTATTGCACACTTATTCAATACATATTAGTGTTCTGCTCCATATTCAGTCTCCTTTGTGTGTAATTTGCATGTGTAATTGGCAATTTTTGTGAGTGTAATTGTTCTAACACCTAGGTTCAATTTCCACATGGTATTAGAGACTTTGTATATTTATTTCTCTCCGTCCATATTGTTATTGTAGGTTTGACATCATTGACTGGGAGCATTCTGCTGACTAAAGGGACAATTTCTGAGCTATGGATCAATCTCAGAAGATCATCTTGACTCCATTTAATTTATTTGAATGGAAAGTAGAGATGGAGATATTGTTGAGAGAAAAATGCCTCTACAGAGTGACTATGGAAATAGAAATAGAGCCCAATGCAGCTGCAGAGAAAATTAAATGGCACAATAGGAGGGATGAGGCCTATGGTCTCCTGTGTCTGAGCATATCCAGAGACCTCCTTTTCCATCTTGATGGATTGACATCACCAAATGAAGTATGGGAGAAGCTTGTTTAGCTTTTTGCTAAAACATATGAGATGAGAGGACATCAAATCAAGAATGAATTTATCTCCTTGAGTCCCATCAGCTTCAAATCCCTGCAACTCTAATTTTCCAAGTTTAAAGCCCTTGTTTTGCAGCTAAAACAATGTGGAATTGTAAAGAAGGAGGAGCAACTAGTTTTGGCCATACTCTTGAAGCTTGGACCTGACTATTCAATGTTTTTTTTGACCTTCCATGCCATCAAGTTGACAACTTAAGCCTGGAAGATGCCTCAACTTGCAGAGTTCATGGAATCTCTCACACAAGAACAAGATAAACTGGTGATGATGGGCACAATCAAACCTTCCAAAGACCAAGCTCTAGTTACTGGAGATTCATGGGTGGATTCAAAAGGAAAGAAGAAAGCTAAGAAGCCACCTGAGCAAAAGAGAAACAAGAACAAGTCTCTAGAGGAGCCCCAAGGTTCCAAGAAACACCCCCAGAAGAAGAAGAACAAAGGAGAAATGAGTAAGTGCGCATACTGCATTAAGGGCAATTATCCTGAAATATCCTGCATGAAGAAGCAAATTGACATGCTGACCCAACTCCTGGAGAAGAATGGCATCTCCCTTCCTGATAGCTCAAAGAATAGGGAAGGAGGATCAAATTTAGAAGACAGAGAGAGAGTTCATGCATTGGTTGCTAGCACATCAAGCTCACCTAGTATCATCATTGATTCTGGAGCTTCAAGACATATGGTTTCAACCAAGGAGGCATTCACCTCACTTGACATGTTGAAAGGTCCACCAATAGTACTGGGAGATGACTCTCTCACTGAAAGTTTGGGCAAAGGGAGGATTGATCTTTACCATGGTAAGTTCAGCAATGTATTGTGTGTTCCAGGTCTTGCCTCTAACCTCTTATCAGTGTATCAGATGACCCACAAAGGGTCTCCAAAGAAGGTCATATTCTCCCCTGATGAAGTTGAGATCACAAAGATCTCAAGTGGTAAAGTCATTGCAAAAGGAGTTTCAAATCACACTTCGAAGGTATACATGTTCTCACATTTCCTACCCTACTCAAACCCCTCTGCTCTTCTGATTCATGCTAATGAGGCAAGCAAGATTTGGCATGAAATATTTGGATATCTTAATTATAAGTATCTTTCTGATCTTAGTTAAAAATAAATGGTCATAGGGTTACCAAAGATTAAGTTTTCTAAACGAGTCTGTCAAGGTTTCATT
This sequence comes from Pseudotsuga menziesii, assembly GCA_001517045.1. NCBI lineage: Eukaryota > Viridiplantae > Streptophyta > Pinopsida > Pinales > Pinaceae > Pseudotsuga > Pseudotsuga menziesii. Next base: position 62,134 of record LPNX011223523.1, on the reverse strand, counting down.
TTAGGAAAACACCCAGAGCATAAATTTGAGAAAGCTAGTCATGAGAGAACCTCTGCACCTCTTGAGTTGATCCACAGTGATGTTTCTGGCACATTTCCTCATATGTCAATGAGTCAGGCCAAATATGCATTGAAATTCATAGATGACTTTTCCAGGTATTGTTGGGTTTACTTCCTGAAGCATAATTCTAAAGTTTTTGGCCTCTTCAAAGTCTTTAAGGCTTTGGTTGAAAACCGGTATGGGAGGAAACTCAAGGTCCTCATATCTATCAATGGTGGTGAGTATGTTAATTCTGAGTTCATTCAATATTGTGTAGATGCAAGTATTCATATGCAACATTCTATCCCTTACACACCACAGCAAAATGGTGTTGCTGAGAGGAAGAACAGATCACTGAAAGAGATGGCAACCTGCATGATGGAGGATAAGACTTTGCCACCAAAGTTTTGGGCTGAAGCTATAAACTGTGCAACCCATATATAGAATATGGTGCCTCATAAAAAACTTTATGGTATTACTCCTTTCGAAGCATCGAGTGGGCACAATCCAGATGTGACCCATTTCAGGATTTTTGGCTCAAGGGCTCAGGCTAGAATTCCAACAGAAAAGAGGAAGGCTTTGCAGCCCCAAAGCCAAGAGTGTCTATTTGTTGGGTACTCTAAAGATTCAAAAGGGTACAAGATGATCAATTTTAACACAAACAAATCCTTCATTGAAAGGTGTGTTCAGTTCCAAGAAGAGCCTTTAGCAGTAGTTGAAGTTGCAGAGTCTTCTTCACCACCAGAACCACTGAATGTAAGTGAAGAGATAAATGAGTTTGTTGATTCTGATATGTATGATAATAATTATTTAAATTGCAGATCCTAACAGTCCTACAAGACCAAAATGGGCATAAAATACTATTCATGGAGCTAGGGAACTAGTTGGAAATCCTAGTGATTCTAGGAGGACTAGATCTCAGTTTGAGAGTGCCCTGTGTATGAAAGACCCTTTGTTTGCAGAGAAATGCTATCTGATGGTTGAATCAGACCCATAGACATATGAATATGTAGCACATGATCCAAGATAGAAAACATCCATGAAAGAAGAATTCATCTCACTCCAAAAGAACAACACTTGGGAGCTGGTTGATCTTCCCCCAGGGAGGAAGCTAGTTCAATGTAAGTGGGTTTTCAAAACAAAGTTTGCTGCTGATGGTTCACCTTTGAAATATAAGGAAATATTGGTAGCTAAGGGATACTCATAGGTACATGGTATAGACTACAATGAGGCCTTTGGACCAGTGGCAAATATGGAATCCATCAGGCTAGCCTTAGCCATCGCAGCTTCGAAGCAGTGGGAGGTACATCACATGGATGTGAAGCGTGCTTTCCTGAATGGACATCTTACTGAAGAGATTTACATGCAGCAGCCTCAAGGATTTGTTACTAATCCATCTCTTGGGTGCAAGCTAAGAAATTATTATATGGTTCTTTGATGATTATTGTCTTATATGTGGATGACCTTCTCATTACATGAAGCTCAAAGGATGAAATTGCCTCCTTGAAGGATGCAATGAACCATGCATTTTCTATGACTGATTTGGGGTTATTGAGCCAATTCTTGGGTGTCAATATTGCTTAAACCAAACATGGAATAAAAGTACATCAGTACAAGTATGCTTTGGATTTTCTAAACGAGTTCAACATGAAATATTGCAAGCCAAGCAAGACTCCCTTTCTTTTAGGAGTTAATCTTGAAGAAGCAGGTTCTTCTCCTATGGTAAATAATACACTGTATAGGAAACTGGTTGGGTGTTTTCTATACCTTACACATACTCGACCTGATATTTCTTATGTAGTAAGTGTGGCTTCAAGATACATGGATCAGCCTCATGAGATCCATTGGAGAGCAGCCAAAAGGATCCTTAACTTTGTTCAGGGAACAAGGACTCATGTGATCTTCTACAAAGCTAAATCTGATCTTGATTTGATTGGGTTTACTGACAGTGATTGGGCAGGTGACAACATAGATTGAAAGTCAACATCAGGATATGTGTTCATCCTTGCTGAAGGACCAATCAGCTGGTCAAGCAAGAAATAGAGTGCCATTGCACTCTCATCTATAGAAGCAAAATACAGAGGAGTTGTAAATGCAACAACTCAATGTTTATGGTTGCAGGGGTTACTTGGTGAGTGTGGATTTCAAATCAGAATACTCAACTACTATCTATTGTGATAATTAGAGTAACATTTGAATATGCAATGACCTAGTTCAGAGATAGAGAACCAAACACATTGAGATCCATATGCACTACATCAGACAACTTGTGCATGATGGCACCATTCACCTACTCTTATGTTCATCTTCAAAACAAGTAGTAGACATCTTCACCAAAGTTTTTTGTGAGAAGACTTTCAGCAATCTCAAATCACTGTTGGGGAATGCTGATCATGCTATGAAGCATGATTGATGACAATATTTTCAATTTTTTTTTTATTGTCCATGTTTAAGGGAGGATTTTTCCCACTGGGTATTTTCCTCTTTCCTTGTTTAAATGGACATGCAGTATGTAAAGGGTGACTAAGCCTTGTTGCTAGGCCCTATAATTTTATGATATTTTACTCATAAGTTAGGCTTAAGGGTCAGTGTTAGAATAATCAACCCATAGTTAGCTACCTTAGACATTAATTAATCCATTTTTGTCTTATTTTCCTAGTTTCCATATTCCACTCTATGCAAGTTGTCCTCCACATGTCCTAGATGGTCAAAATTGCTAAAACTAAGTCATGTAGAGCTTGGGAAACCTCTTGGAATCAATTCTTCTTTATTCCTAAACCTCCCTAGCACATATCTTCTTTTTTTGCTTTATTGTTGCTTTTACCGAGTTTTAAGGAAATTGGGAAAGTATGAGTAGGTGAAGTTGACTTGTGTTTTTCCCTCATCATCCTCCTCTATTTTCTCCTAATAAAAGCATGTATGAGTTTTCCTTCCATCACCCATTATCTTTCCTAATTGATTTTTCCAATTTGTGAGCTCCTAGGCATATTTGGAAAATGCTTTATGCACCTATGGGGGATTTGACTAGATTTAGTAAGCCTGATTTTTACTAATTCGAATGGCATCCCAATGCATTCAAATATCTCATGTAATTTGCCACTTATGGAAGCCTATGAATTCACAAGCTTGGATATTGTACACTTATTCAATACAGATTAGTGTTCTTCTCCATATTCAGTCTCCTTTGTGTGTAATTTGCATGTGTAATTGGCAATTTTTGTGAGTGTAATTGTTCTAACACCTGGGTTCAATTTCCACAAAACATGAGATGATGGTCTCATAAGGAGATAGAGGGTGGAATTCTAAAACCAATGGCATGAATTGCATCTCAAACGGACTCCGTATGGTCTTGTTGTGTCGAACGAGAGAAATTAGGTCAAATAGGGCCTATATAAGGGTGGGGACCACTTTGTGAAGTGTTATTGTCACTGTTCACTGCAGAGTTGGAGAGGTGGGCCCTAGATTTTATTTTGCTGATTTCTCCTATTCTGACTAGTGGTTTCGAGTTCCACGACTTGCAGGTAAGAGCTCTTGCCAAATCTCTTCTTTTTGATGGTTTACATTCTGCATTTGGTCACCCGGAGGTCCTCCATGAGCCTTGTGGGGTTTCATGGAGCCAAGTCGCACCTTTCAAGGGAAAAAGAGTGACTTGGTCACACCCGTGGGGCATTTTTGATCGACATGGTTACTCATTTTTCCCAAACAGGTGCGACTTGGCATCTAGGTGACATTTTTTAATGAGAGCAGTGGCTGACATTTGTGTTTTGCTTGTGCAAGATGTTTGAGATTAAGTGGCGGGAGAGAGACTATAAAGACCTCCGGGAGGCGTCATTGTGGGACAGGAATGTGTGTGATACAATGGCTCGTTGTGGTTTACTGAAGTTCATGAGGATACCCCTTATGAATAGCTTGCATTTGTTGCTGCAAACGTTGGTGAGATTTTGGGATATTGGGGAGGAGGCCTTCCTCTTCCAACACTAGCGTATTAAGATCACATTGGTGGATGTGTACTTGTTGACTGGGCTCACTATGTTGGGAGTTGTTGGTGACTTGGCACCGGTGCTATCTTGGGGGGAGACATTGGAGGAGCTATGTGATAGGAACTGTTACACTACTGCGTATGTGCATGGATCATACATCTTGATGTGTGACATTGATGACCTATCGACACAGGCAGTGGCGACATCACTACTACGTATCTTGGGTTCCACGGGGAGCCAAAATATATTTGGAGGGTAGCTACAGTTGGTAGAGCGTGCTATGGGGGGCACGTACTATGGGTGGGCCTAGATGTATCTTCAGGCTATTCAGCATCAGCTGAACAACGCAAAGGTATCTGGGGCAGGATTTCTCTTTGGCTCCTTTCTATGTGCTTTCTTTTTTGAGAAAATACCTACTCTACATCCGCATCAAGCCATGCGAGATAGTGGTCCACAGGAGCCGAAAATGCATAGGTGGTGCCAGATGATTGTACGAGAGGGTGGCGGCATAGTGGGTTGCTTCTTCATTAAGGAGCTATTAGAGAAGTGGTGCCAATTTCGAGTGGTCATTGAGGAGTACCCATATGTGGGTATAAACTATCATGGGGACCCTGAGATGCCCTGACCTGCAGGCCAGGCATGTGGACCAGCTGGTATGTATGTGTGATGTTTTTATGTTCATCTTTTTACATAGTGTAGTTGAGTTGGTTGATAGTTGTATGATTATATGTGTAGACTGATGGTGTCCTTGTTTGTGTATGAAGATATTGGTCCATGCCCACCGCCCTTGTATCAGAGGTGAGTGGTCGCTATTGCACCTGCGGCAATTCCTATGGGGAACCCTTGCATGAGATGGCGAGAGGTGGATGAATTTCTGCTGCATCTAGAGCGGCTTGCTGATGGGATCTCTAATGATGGTTGGAAGCACTTGAACAATGATCTGATTGTTTCCATTCATAGTTTTCCTCCAGAGTGGACCTTTGTAATGAGGAGGGTGGCCATGGTCTGTGATTATCTTCGTCAGGTGGAAAGAGGTGATATTCCTGCAGAGGATGAGTCTTCTAAGGAAGATGATGATATTGAGCCAGACGATGAGTCTAAATCAGATTAGCAACCTAGTGGGGCTACTCCTAGTGCATTGGTGCACTTAGGAGTTTTTGCATCGCTATGTATATTTAGCTAAGAAAGCAGATTTGGCTTTTCATTTTGTACTGGACATATCTATGTATATTTTTGACGCATGTGGATGCACTTTTTATGGCTTTATATGCGACTATTTTTATGATGATGTGAAATGCGATGCCTAGATGATGTATTGTTACACTTGTGTGTGTATTTTATATATGATTATGCATGATGTTATGGTTGTATGTTTCCTATATGCGATTATGAATGTGCCAATTTAGAATGTCATTAGCCATTTTATCTTCTACACCATTGAGGTTTCCAGGAACATGTGTGAATGTAATGGATTCAAATGCTCTAACCATCTATTTAGTGCGCAGGAATTTTCTAAAGAGGCAGGGATCATGTACCCGGTAGTATTTGTTCAATTGAGAAACAAGAAATTGGGAGTCTAAGAAGACATCGAGATGGTGAACACCTAACTGGAGAGCAGTGGCCAAGAGGCTGTTGGCACCATCATATTCATCCTGGTTTTTGGTTGCATTTCCCATGCATATCCCGTTGGTATGGATCAACTTGTGCGATGGGGAGTAGATGACCCATGCAACCAAGGTGAAATTTGGAGACCATCTGCTTGCTCCATCAACATATCCTATGTACCGGTCCGAGGTAGGATCCATCTAGAGCAATGAGGGGAAACAATACATAAGACTCACTTTTTAAAAAATGTGTAAAACAAAAAGGAAAAGACTATAATACAAGTTACACTACCATCACTTAAAGAGGTGACGTTAGAGGGAAAGTGGTTTGGACTTTCAGGGGATCAACAGTCATTCCTTTGTGTGACACGATGAACCCTAGGAGACGGCCCGTTGGGACACATAAAACACACTTGAAAGGGTTCAAGTGGATTTTGTACTTGTGACATCATAGCAAGGATTACTGCAAGTCGTCTATGTGTTGTTGTTGCTTCTGTGACCGCACAATGAGGTTGTCAAGATAAACTAGCATGATGTGAATGAGGTCATGGAAACAATGTGTCCTGGCGTGCTGGAAGGTGGCTCCAGCATTTTTCAGGCCAAAGGGCATTACTTGATAGGCGAATGAGCCCCACGGGGTTGTGAATGCAGTCTTGTAATGATCTTCTTTTCGGATCTAGATTTGGTTATATCTAGAAAAGTCATCCATGAAGGAAAAGACCTCATGTCCAGCGCATGCATTGATAATCTAATCGATGAAGGGTGTTGGGAAGTTGTCTTTGGGACACGCCCCATTTAGATCGTGAAATTCTATGAAAACACGGATGGTACTCTATTTTTTATTCACAGGAATAGGATTAGAAACCCAAGTGGTGTACGGAATAGGGTAAATGAAGCCGACTATGCGCAGCTTCTTTATCTCAGCTTTGACCGTGGCGACTTTGGAAGGATGGATGGGCCGTTGCTTTTGGTGTACGGGGGATACATCGGGCCATGTGTTGATGTGGTGTTCCATGATGGATGGATACAACCCAAGAATTTTAGTGAAAGACCAGGAAAAGATGTCGCAGAATTCTTGGAAGAGAGCTTTGTAGGCAGCGACTTCTTCCAGGGAGCAGGATGTCCCCAGCATGATTTCTTCAACAACCTCAGGATTGGTTGAGATGTTGATTTTGATTGTTGGAGAAATGTTGGCCATGTTCCCTTCTTCGAAGGCGTCTGGTGCTAGAATGAGTTTTTTGAACCAGTCGACTTTCCCATGAATGAAATCTTTGGTTTCCATGGAAAACTGGTCAGACTGCGAGACAAGTTCTCAGGGAGTAAGAACGAGCAATGGTGCATGTCGTCCCATTGGTATTCTAGGGTGGTTAAGGATTCAAGTATATCCTCATCATTGAAAAAAAATGAAGAGCCAGGTTTGATGGACTGTCATTGGTGGTGGAGGCAAGAGGGTCGGTAGAATTGGACATCATGTAAATGGACATGGTGTTAGAAGAAGGAGGTTGGGGGTGAACTTCTTCGATCAGGGTGATCTTAGATTCAAGAAAATGTTGACGAAGGTCAGCTAAAGCCATTCAGAACTCGGGAAAGTATTGGCAGTGGTGAGAATAGTGTCTGTTGAATCCATAGAGGGTGCAAGCATGGTTTGTTCTCAATGACTTGTTTCTCACTATTGGCGTGCTTGGAAGTTCAACCACGAGGAGGTTTTCGGTTGTATCCATGGCATCCAAATGCGCGCAGATTATAGGAATCTCAGGGCATTTTTGAGTTGGATGTCCCTATTCTTCACAGAGGATGCAAGGTGGGATCTGTCGAGGTTCAGAGGTAGCTTTCACATTCTTACCTTGGCCCTTTTTGGGTGGGGCGGTGTGGGTGCGGTGGTTGGTTTTTGCAGGCCAAGTGGAGGATGAGACTCGAATGCAATGGGTTGCATGGGGGTTAAGAATACCTGGGGCATTAGTGGTTGAGATGGTGGATCAAGATACCACATGGGAATTCCCAATGTAAAGTTGGGTAATTTTAAGGTGGCCATTACTGGCTTGATCATCACACCAGGTGGGGGAAAGAGGAAGGGAATTGTGTGGACTGGGGAGGAGCCCAGATAACTCTCTGCTGGTTGTATGTGAGGATGAGGTTGTGGTTGTGACTGCGCATAATGTTGTGTCTACAGATGATGTTGTGGCTGCTATTGATGTTGCGGCTATAGACGGTGTTGTTGTCACGATTGGGGTTGTGGCTACGGTTGTTGTTTGGGTGCAGCAGTGCTGGATGAGAGCATGCACAAGTCCACATACTCATTTGGTGTTGGTTGTGGTGACACTAAGGGGAAATAAGCTATCATGGTGGTATCAGAAAACAACCGAGGGCCCAAATTTAATAATGGGGAAGCTGGTATGTTGTCAACCATGGTGTTGACCATAGGGATAACATTGGCATGTTTGGTCATCCCTTGTGGATCAATGGTGTTGATCATAGGGATAATGTTGGCAGGTGTCATTAGCCCTTATGGATCATGATAATTCAGTTGGTCAACGATCATGATTTTCCCTTCATGGGGGAACATCATGAGACAGAATATAGTTGATTCTATGGCTCTCATGGTGTACATATAAATTATTTTGAGGAGAAGGTAATAGTCCAATTGAGCATTGACAACCTCTATGTCAATCAGAATTATTTTCCTGGCTAATGTGATGGGGACATGGGGGAGGATTCCTTAGGATTTAGTGGGATGGCCATCATAATCCCACAGAGTTGTGGAGGATGGTTGCAGAATTGGGGATCCAAGTTTTTGCCTGACTAGGGTAGACATAACACACATGGATGCCCCATCATCCACTATGCATCGGTGCACGAACAAATTTTGGATAGACATCGGGATTTGAAAGGAAATGGTTGATGGCATTCACAGTTCTCCATTCTCCATTTTGAATGTGATAAACTTGGAGTCAGAGGGGTCCACGGTCCCCAGGGAAGCTAGTAAGGCTTTCCACTACATTGGGAAAGTTTTGAGTACCTCAAGAGTGGACATGGTGGTAGGTGTTTGGGCCAAATCATCCACGATGCTGTAGCTGGCAACAGCTCTAGCCGTGGCATTATTGGCAACCTGACACATGGGGGGGCACGAGAAAGGGGGTAACTGAAGAGGTGCATTGACTATTTTAGACATAGATGTTGCTGATGTGTCAGAGAGTTCCATGTTGGTTCTATACTAATTTCGTCAGGTTTGTACATTGACCTCTTTAGTTGTCATAGCTAGCAGGTGGTGGATACCTGTTTCTTCCATGGGAGGTGCCTTGGAGCATTGGGATTGGGTTGGGAATGGGGTGCAGTTACCACTAATCTTGGACTGGTAATGGGTTTTGGTGCACCAGAGGATGAGGTCCTTGTGGTGCTGGGTTGGGTTGGGCTTGGTCCGTTATATTGGTGGCATGTTGAACGTCATTTATAATGGATTTTTTAGCACGACCCATGAAGGGACACTCGAATGTGTGGTGCCCTTAGACCTCACATAATGTGCACGGTTAGTTTGTCTGCAACGGAGCATTGCATCTTGGTGCATTTGGTCGTTGAGGATTTTGGGCTGTCCGGTTCACCGCGGCATTGTTGGGAGGTTTTGGTTGTTGAACGCCTCCTTGTGGTTGATTGTTTCCTTCATTTAGGGTCGATTATTCTTGTATTTCCCTTGTTGGTTATTAGGGGCTAGCTGGTTGGGATGGTTTTGTTGTGCAAACACCTATCCCAATGGAGCAGGTGGAGTAGGGGCAGGGGCTTGAACAGCTTGCACCAGTGGTTCATATGATACTTGGGTAGGTTCTAGTGCCACAAATGTGGGAATTTGTCCCGCATATTTCTATGTCATCCAAGCTAATTCTTGGGCCTGCTACGGTGTTGCAGTTTGTGCATAAGAAGTTGTGGCTTCGGAATGGGACATCATTCTTGCATAGTTCAGAGTTTGGTTTTGGTAAGCAACACTAGGAGTGTTGCTTGGTTGTGGTGGTATTGCAGGTGGTGTTGGATGGTGCTATGGTTGGTGAGAGACAGATCCTATGATGCCATCTGCAGCATGGGATGCCCCTGGTGCATCCTGGTAGGAGGTTCCTACTTGGGGAGCATCTGGAATGACGGTGTAAAGGTATCCAGATTGTGCATAGATTAGATCAAACTACTGGGCTTTCAAGATGGCCTCCTCTTTGGATTGGGTATGTTTGGATGCTACGTCCTTTGCTATAGGTGGGAGTAAAATTTTAAGGAACCAATCCAAGAAGATCATGTCATCAAGTTGGATCTTACACAAACTACAGCATCGCCACCACTCATGGATGTGGTCGGTTATGTGGGTTGTAGTATTCTGGTAGCAAGATAACAAGATCTCCACCCCTTCGTCATATCTAACGGGGAGTTGGAAATATTGCAAGAACATGAAAGCTAGGGAGTTGAAATCTAGGTACTTGGCTTATGGTAGCTCAATGTACCACTTAGCTGCAACACCTGTGAGGGTGCATTGGAATAGTCTTAGCCTGATCGAATCATCTACGATGTTGTTTGATGAGCACCATAGATGAAATGTCATGATGTGGTTTTGGGGGCACTCCCCTACCTTCCCTTCAAACTTTGGAATTTCTAGGGGAATTTTGGTTGGCATGGGAGGCCAAAATTTTTGATGGTGGATAGGGTCATGTGTTAAGTTGAGATGTGCCATGAAAGGAAGGTTTGACCCAAGGTTGATGTGAAATGGGGCAGCCATAGTGGTGGGGTTTGCAGGTACATGATGCACTTGCATAACTGGGGGTACTTGTGGGACCATTGTGGATGGGCCAGTGCCCCCAAGTGTGGTAGGAGGGGCAGTGTAAGTGGAAGGGCCATTGCCCCCATGTATGATAGGAGGGGCAGTGTAGCTAGAAGGGCCACTGGCCCCATGTGTTGCAAGTGGAATAACTTGACTGGTCAATATGGGTGGTGGTAGCTGGCTTATGATAGTTTGCATGACCGTCATGGGGCCACCTGCAGGGGTGTTGGTGGTGTTTTGTGGTGTGGACATGGGTCCATTAGCAATTACTACACCGAAAAATGGATTCAGGTTTGCACCAGCCATGGGGCTCGATGGTGCAGTGTGCAGATCTGGTTCAGATTAATATGAGTCTGAATCTGAATCAGAGGCTATGTGGCCTTCTGATGGTGTAGGAGTTCATCGAGAATGGTCTTGATGATGTCGGTTTAATGACCCGTACTGTGGTGGTTCGACTCTAAGGAGTGAGGAAGAGTGTGAGGGATCAATTGTGTTAGATTTGTATGTCAAAATGGTGGTAATGATTTTTGGACCCCGGTTTCAATGGCTTCCTATTGGCTTTAGGTGGTCACTCAGCCACCAAGATTTCCAGAAGACAACGCTTGGCTTTTTCTTCACGGGAGTGCTACTCAATCGGTGGGGGTCATTTCCCATTTCAGTTGGCAATTCCTCTTGGCGGTCAGCTACTTTGGGGTTCCCGTGGTACTCCTCACAATGAGTTTCTGGGCTAAGCCCAAGTACTTCCCATGATTAAGGCAGTCAGTGACTTATGTCCTCAAAGACTGCATATGTTTAACTTAGTCTAAATTGTAAATTTTATTGGCTCACTCAACGTCATGAACTAAGTTGGGTTGATTTATATGGTATGATGTGTATGTATTTTGTTTTTCTTTTATATCTAGTGGTTGCTTAAATGGTTTACGAATATTTTGCAGAGTTCATAACATTGTGAATGAAAGCAATAAATAGTAATCATAAATTTTTAGACATGTACCATTTGTGATCCTGAACTATGATAGCCTGACTAGGTGACTACCTTGCACCTATATTTCTCTTCAACCAGGAGAGGATGCTAGGCTCTCAATAGAATGGGACTAAGAACATCTGTAGATCCATAGTTCACCCTTTGGATGCAAGGTTGGTCAACAGGGAGGATGATGAGCGCCATGAGAAGCCCTCCTTCTCTACCCCCTATACCTTCCAAGTCACCCATTTTTAGTGGCTTCGAAAAATAATAGGTGAAGTGCCTATTACTATAAAAGATTCACCCTTCATCTTATCATAGAATACCCCAAAGGGTGATGACTGGGTAGAGGAGGAAGGGCTAGGAAATATGTTTATTTTAAGTAAAATTTAATCAAGCTATGTTCATTAATCCATTAACCATTGATTTACACTTTGATTTACACATTCTGCAAATGAAATGAATAGAAATAGAAACAGAAACAATTTTTTTTTTTTTTGGATGGACAGAGGTAGCTGAGCCGCATTGATAGTCCTTAACTTTAAAAAAAATCAAAATCTGAGTGACAAATTGCACTTTTCGGGTCAAATGTGGCAAGGGGGTTACCAAATATTTCTAGAAACAGGTGAGGGGGTCGCTCAGAATTTGCAAACAAAAGTGGGCTGAAATCTGGAAGGGGTTCACACCTTTCGGGGCTAAATAGGTGACCTGGTCACACCTATGATGCCCTAATGAGTGACCTGGTCCCCTCTCTGGTCCCGATAAGAGCGACCTACTTCAAAAACTAATTTTTTTTTTGTCCTGAGTTAGATCCGGCCGACAGTAACCTGTACTATGGCCAAATGGACTTGGATTTTCCTTGAGGAGGCTCGACAGTAACTAGGAATGCAAATAAATAGGAATCTAAGTTAGATTTTAACAAAAAATTAAACTAGGGCAGAAAACAAAATTAAAAATTGAAACTTTGAAAAATAAACCCAGGGATCCTGTGGGATCGACTTGGTATGCTTGCTAGTTCTGTAGCAGGGATTTCTCCCTTGCTATAGGGTAGGAATGGCTACCTTTCATCTATAGGATGGAAGGGTATGGTTCCTAATGGTAATGCAAGAAAAATGAAACTGGAATGAAGCAAATAACAGAAAGGAAAGAGATGGAAACCCTGCACACAGGGTTAGACTCCAGAACCATGCATACACTTAGAAAATGAAATAAAACTACAAGCAAACTGAGTTAGACAAAATCTAAAATGAAAATTAAATTAAACAAAAGATTATACCTCTTGGTGGAAATGGGCCACCATGCCCTAGCTTAGGGAAGCACCTCTCTCTTGGCAATGGGGGAGCTATGGCTCAAGGGGAAAATGGATGAGAGGGAATGTGGTTGGCTTGAGAGGAAAATGGTCTCAAGGCATCCACTCGGGTAGCATAATAGTATGCAAGGGAGGAATGTTTTGAGAGTGACCGCCACCCCTCTATTTATAGCTTTTTTAGGGTTCTAAGCCCCTGGTCAGGGCTTTAGCCCCTTTTGCTCAATTGCTCAATCTTTAGCTCCTTTTAGGGTTTTAGCCCCTTTTTGGAGGCTTTAGCCCCTATGAGAGCTATTTAGGCTATTTTTAGGGGTTTTTAAGCCCTTTTTCCTATTTTTAAGCCTTCTTGAGGGTGTGGGGGTCAGATGGAGTTAAATGAGGGTCGTGGATGGGTGTCCTTGGGTGGTGTAGGCCATGTAGAGCTGAGTGAGGGATTTTTTGGGTTAACAAATTGCCCCCTCATGTGTGAGGATAGGAGCTCATCGTATGGCCGATGGACATCATAGGATTTTCTGCGGAGAGGTGGTGCTTCCTGGGTTGGGGCATAGTGGCTTTTGTTTTTTTTTATTAATATGGTTCCCATCAATGGGTGAGATACAAATAATGTGTGACTTGTATATGGACGAGGCGGGAATCCCCATGCTCGTAATGATGTCAAATGAATAATGTGATCTAAGCTGTATAATACAAGAGCTGATCATGTACAACTGTTGTTACAATAATGGTTGCCTAAATGAGAGGCTGAATACAATATTGATATGAAGAACTGCTATATTGGACCCATGGCATTCTAATGGAATGCTATATCTTCATGACTAATGGCTTGCTGGATCTTGGAATGGTACATATCTATATGGACTCATTGATGGAGAGTCAAAGTCTCTGTTATACAAATATGCTGCATCAATCATAAATCTATATAGAAGCACTGCTAGGGATTTTGAACACTGTCTCCAATGCAACACAGAAATCATAAGGGACATAAGCTTGTTGAGGTCCCTCAAATAGAATCATAAATGTGCTAGAGTCAGTTGACATCTGGGGTGTTTGACCAAATAATGCACGGACCAATACCCTGTACGAATATCAACGGTGCGATGATGTAGTTGGAGTCGAGCGCATGAAAAACAACCATCCCGAGAGGCATTTGAAGGACTCCTCCCAAGTGGTCCAAGGAAATCATCAATGAGGTTAATGAAACTAAGATAGAGGGACCTCTAGGTCTATCCTTTGGAATATGTGTGTTGTCATGGATAGAGGGAGACCT